>OZ018401.1:41050999-41601560 GCA_963969585.1 Drosophila helvetica | reverse complement strand
AGAGCTGCAAGTTCTTACATATTTATGTGTGCGTACTTGTGCCGAGCTGCGTCTTCATAAAGCAGGGGTGCCAGGCCTATGCTCTTTGGCTCGCTTTGTTTTTGTTTTTACTCTTGGGATAGGAACTCACAGAACGTATACATGAACGGCACCAAGAATAAAAAAACCTAACACATGCAAAAATTATATGTGTGTATGCTATGCGTGGAACCCAAACCGTTATGACATAAAGTATTGTGGGCAAGCGTCTCCATGAAGTCTTAATCTCCAATGAATTCTTTGCATTCGCTTCCGAAAGCGAGGAACGATTGTTGGGCTATGACACTAAAATGTGTATAGACCCATTCAATACCTATTTATATGTCATTAATATCCATAATAATGGATGATATACATATACATATATAATTTTTTCAGCGCATATAACTTTTTTGTATGTGATCATATATATTAATATATTATATGATATACCATACAATTAAATATTCGTATGTGTATATATAGTACAAACTGTATAGTCTTTATGTTTATACGACTTAATTATATACAAATATATATATTAAATTAAAATTATTTGCTTATTCACAATTTGCACCCTGAATACTCTAATGGACAATTATTCCAATGGGAGTTATGTATGAAATATATTATATGTATATATTTACATATGCATATCCGCTCATTATATTCATATTTTCTATATTAAGCAAAATTATCATCTAGAGCATATACAAAACAAGAGTTATTCTGATATTATAAGGCAAGAGTCTTCAAAACGTGTCGACTCTAAAAATGCTAAAGTAAAGGGTAACAAGCACAGAAATCCAAGAATCTTAAGGGAATTGAGAAATTTCGTTCTACCAGCAGCAATACTTAAACAATGTACGTGAGCATATATGTGCACCCATACATCCAAATACGCTGAAGCAAAACAAAATAAAACAGCAACCAAAAATCCAAGAGCCCAAGAACTGACAATGCCTACAATCAAAAATTTGTTGTGCATAATAACACACATACCAATGCCATTGCTTCGTTGCTGTCGGCTTCGGCTAGCGCCGCGTCATGAGCCGAACAGTTGCTGTACCGAGCCGAACACTTGGTACTACAAATCTCAGACTTCGCTTGCGACAGCCGTTTGTATGAAATGTCTTATCTATGTACTGTATGGTTAGTGACTGTACTTAGTTGCAGATTCCAAACAGCAATTTGCAGTTGGAGGAGAGTTCATAAAACTGATAAGCTGATAAGGTAATAAGGCAATTACACAGAAATGCATGCAATTACAGCAGCTACAACAAAATAAAACCGAGACACTAAGTAAACACACACCCTGGCAACAAGCTAAGTGTCAAATAGAAAACAACATTAAGTCGAAATCTAAATCCCATCCGATCTGAGTCGAATCAAAGGCAAAACACATTCATCATGACCCACAAAAACCTAGGGGGAACGACCAGTCCAACTGAAAGTCCAAATTGGAGAAGTCTTTGATGCTACTTAGTAACTGCTTCAAGAGAATATTAGATCGTGTCATATATGAGAAACAGTGGATTCCTGTCTCTGTTGCACAAGCCGGAAGAGTATACCCTATTTTCCTTTAACGTGAACTAGCTCTGTGTACTATTCTAGAAATACCGTTTAAAATATACATACATACTAGAGCTAAACATCGAGCCACTATCGATAGTATCGATGGTGTCTTCGCTGATTGGACTATCGAGGTTATTTCCCCGACAGTTTGATAGTGCAAAAAAATCTATTATCATCCCTCACTACTTTTCACTTAGTCTTGCTGCGCAAAAAAAGGTAAACATTGTGAAATATATTTGATTTATTTTAATTAATCTTTGTTTTAAGCAGAGCTCGCAAACAACAGTTGATCGCTTCTCGTTGTCCAAAAATAACTGTTATTTACAGACTCTTTGAGCAAAGACTCAGAGATGAACCGTTCACATCAGTCTCTGAGCAAATCGGTCTCTGCTCAATCAACAACCCTTTTTATACCCGGTACTCGAAGAGTATAGGGGTATATTATATTTGTGCCAAAAGTGGATGTGTGTAACACCCAGAAGGAAGTGTTTCCGACCCCATAAAGTATATATATTCTTGATCAGCCTCAATAGCCGAGTCGATATAGCTATGTCTGTCTGTCAAAATGACGAAAACCATTTCGAAATGCATCGTTCCATCTCGCTCTCTCTCACACACCGGGGTGGGTGCTATGCATGATCGAATTTTTTGACGACTAGATGTCAGAGACTATTAGAGCTAGATCAACCAAACTTTCTATCCAAGCTCCTGTGATATCAAACCGAGACGAGATTATTTAAAAATTTGGCCACGCCCCCTTCCGCCCCCACAAAGGACGAAAATCTAAAATTTTGAAGATACGGGAAAACCAAAAACGCAGAATCATTGAAAATTACCATGTCTATCACAGTGTTGAATCTGGATCAGATCGGATCATTAGTATAGCCAGAAGGAACAAATGAAATTTTAGTGGCCTTCCAAGCGCAGACTCATTCCCTCTCTCTCTCGCACACATCCGTGTATGTATGTATAAGTAGGAAGTAGATTTAGACATGTAGAAAAGACATATCGTCTATCTCTCTCGTAGTGTTCAGACGCGTTTTTTCATTGCGCTCCGCTCATTTTTCACTTATTTTGTATAAACAACCGGTGTTTGTCCAAAATAAATCTTTTGCGAACTAACAAATTAACTTGCTAACTTAAAGTCTATCCTGAATCGCGAGTGCATGCCTATTTACTGTGTAAATCATAATTTAATAATTCTTTTTTGCGTCGGTTAACATTGTGTTTTTGTTGTTGCTTTTCGTAAGTACGCTCTCACATTGAATTTAGCCCGCTCTCATCTTGTAGTCTGTGCTTTAGCATCACTCTCTCCCTATAACCCAAACATAAATAACTGTTCTTCTTCTCTCGCTCTCAATACTTTCCGTGTAGTAGCGCTCTCTCTCTCTCATTGCAGCTGCTGCAACCGCTCTCCTGTCTCCGCTCAGTTTTTACTAATTCCGCTTTAAGCGTTTGCCTGGCACACTGGTCTGATTTCTATTTGTTTTGAAATAAATTTTGTTTATTGTATTTAAAATGGAATCACCTATTATCTGTAACAAAAAAAACCTGCAAACAGGTGGTCACCCCTGATCAGTCGAGTATCCCCTGCTATCTTTGCAGAAAAGCAATGCACGCAAAGTGCGCTGGGTACTCAGGCCTCGTGGGTGATGCAATTTCCAAGCATAATGGCTTGTTCTACTGTTGTGAGGCATGCCGGGGGGCTCACATAGAGATTGCCAGGTTTATGGGGCAGACGCGGAATGGCTTTAAGGAGCTGACCGTGGGCTTTAAAAAGCAGTACGATCGGCTCCTAGCCATGGAGTCTTTTTTTAGCAGTTTGCAACTGCTGAATGAGTCTCCTAGGCAAAAAAAGGTCACTCCGCGGGATCTGCAAGCCCCAACTGTCCCTCTGCCGCCCGTTGCCGAACAACCGACTCCGACCACTCCAATTGTGCAGCAGCCGATATCGTTTGCTATTCCAAGGGCAACGACAGCTGCTGGTGATGCAAATTCGGCAGCCGAATTTATCACTTCGGAGAACGTACAACCAGAAATTTCCGTAGCGTCCGTGTCCGTCGAGCCCGCCAGCATTACTAATATCCCGTTCACTTCGATCCCACCAACAAACATACGACCCGGACCACCGGGTATTGCCATCACAGGTACAAGGTCTGTGGTGCCAAACCCAAGATTGGTGGTGATCACACCTACACCTAAACGACAAATATTTGTCTCACGGCTTGCCCCTTACACCACTATAGATGACGTTACTGCTTTTATTCAAAGCAATATACAAGCCGACGGTTTAAAGGTGGAGAAGTTTAACTTCTCTTATGCCAGGGATGTAGCTTCATTCAAAATAAGCGTCTCCCCAACTCATTTTGACACCATTTGCTCTGCCAAATTTTGGCCAGAGAACATGGTGGTGAAGGAGTTTAAGGCAAAGAAGAAGAGTAGGCCCCCAATAACTCTTAATACTAGTCAGGCCAGTGCTCCATCCTCATCTTCCCAGTCCACCCATCCAAAAAACTAACTTCCTTTCTCTTAATGACCTACCAGAATGTTAGAGGCTTGCGTAGTAAGCTCAGCACTCTGTTTCGGGATAGCGTCGCATTTGCATCCCATGTAATTGTGTTTACAGAGACCTGGTTAAAACCGGAAATTCTTAGTTCTGAAGTTTTGGCAGGTCGGTACACAATCTTTAGAAATGACCGTTCGTCTCGACGTGCAGGTGGGGTTCTGATTGCAGTGGACTCTAACTTCACGTCGGAACATTTTACAGTCCAGATTCAACAAGAACTGGAATTCCTGTGTATAAAACTGATTCTTCCCGCTTTTTCAGTCTTTATTACATGCTCGTATATTCCACCTTCTTCGGATATCGCAATTTATGAGCAGCACTTGTCCGCCTTAAGCGCTGTTTCTTCCTCGCTATCGGATAAAGATCATATGATAGTTCTTGGGGATTTCAATTTACCAGGAACTGTTTGGTCTTCGGTAAACGAGTCTAATAACCTAGTCCCCATGTCACGACATGACTTTATAGACGGCTTACTCGACTTATCCCTGTCTCAAGTCAACCATGTGAAAAATTCCCTGGGTCGATTGCTTGATCTGTGCTTTGTAACGGATCCGACCATTGCGTTGTTAACCCGAGTCCCTCCGCTCACTATACCTGAAGACGCCTACCATCCTACACTTGAAGTGTCGCTCGATATAGGACCAACCGCATTGGATCGGTCGGGTAGGCTACCTCAATGTGTCCGCTGCTTTCGTAAAGCCGAGTTTGCGAAGCTTAATAACCTCATTAGGGATTTTGATTGGTCCGCTTTGTATTTGTGCACTGATGTTACAATATGCACAAACATTTTCTATGATGCACTTGACTCACTTTTTGAGTCTTGTGTCCCACTTTCCTGTCCTATTAGATCTGGGAAGCCCCCTTGGTTTACCAAAGAGTTATCCAGTCTAAAAAACTTAAAATCAAGACTTTACAAAAAATTTCAAGAAGTTGGCTCTCCTTCTTCTCTCTCTCGCTATGTAAGGGCTCGGTCAAACTTTTCAGTTCTTAATTCCCAGTGCTATAAGAACTACCTATCTAGATGCAGGATACGTTTTTCTCAGGACCCTAAGCAGTTTTACAGCTTCGTAAACAGTAAGCGTAAAACGTCCGCTCATCCATCCTCGCTATCATTTCTTAATACGTCGGCAAACACTGATCAGGCAATTGCCGATCTTTTTGCCCAATACTTCCAAACAACCTATTCTCAGGAATGCTACTCCGGGCAGCCGTACCCATACGGTTTACCCAGGTCGAACGGCATCTTCAGTCCCTTGCTAAATGAAAGCTCTCTGCTTCTTGACCTCCGGAAAGTTAAGCCGGTGTTTTCACCGGGTCCGGACGGAGTTCCCGGCTGTGTACTTAGATACTGCGCCGAGTCTCTGTGTGGACCGTTGCTTAAACTATTCAGCCTGTCCATTAACTCTTCATGCTTCCCCTCCATATGGAAGGAGTCGTTCATTATTCCTCTCCATAAGAAAGGTAGTAAGTCTGACGCGAAGAACTACAGAGGTATATCAAAGTTATCCGCAATTCCTAAAGTGTTTGAGAAAATTTTAACTCCGCACCTGCAGCATCTTTGCAGATCACTTATATCTCCAGCCCAGCATGGATTTATAAGGCGGAGATCAACAACCACGAATTTATTGGAGTTCACCTCCTTTATCATTAAAGGCTTCCAAGGTAATCTACAGACGGATGTCATTTACACAGATTTCAGTAAAGCATTCGACTCTGTAAACCACACTCTCCTAGCACAAAAACTTGACCTTTTAGGGTTTCCACCCAATCTCTTGAGATGGATTTCTAGCTACCTTTGTTCCAGGTCCCAAAGAGTCCTCTTCAAAAACTCCCTATCTTCACCAGTTATGGTTACTTCGGGCGTACCACAGGGCAGCCATCTAGGCCCCCTACTCTTTACACTCTTTATAAATGACCTGCCTTCGGTATTAACATACTCTCGAGTACTTATGTATGCGGATGATGTTAAGCTGTATGTCCAGTTCAAGGACAGCTTATCTCACTCCAGGTTGCAATCCGATCTTAATACCTTTCAGTCATGGTGTTGTGCAAATTTGTTATACCTTAATGCTTCGAAATGTAAAGTAATGACATTTCATCGCTCCAGCGCCTTTCTGGCTCCTTACACACTAGGCGGGGGTTCTCTCGAGAGAATTACCCTAGTTGATGATCTTGGTGTTCTTCTAGATCCCAAGTTAAAGTTTTCTGAACACATTTCTACCATGGTAAATAAGGCCATGGGCGTGCTTGGGTTTATAAAGAGGTGGTCAAAGGAATCTGACGACCCCTATATAACAAAGACTCTCTATGTATCGCTTGTTCGTCCGATTTTAGAATATGGTTCTTGTGTATGGTGCCCTCAGTACAAAGTACACCAGGACCGTATAGAATCAGTACAGAAAAACTTTTTAATTTTCGCTCTACGCGGCCTCAACTGGGATGCAAGTGTGAGACTGCCGTCTTACTCTAGTAGATCGCTTTTAATAAACCTTCCATCTTTAGTTAACCGTAGAACAATGCTTGGTGTGATTTTTGTGCACAACTTGATCAAGGGTGACGTAGATAGCCCTGACTTGTTGAGCCGCATAAACTTCACGATTCCTATTAGAATTACTAGAAATTATATACCTTTGTTCCTTCCGATTTGTAGATCGAATTATTCCTTGCATGAACCTTTTAGAGTTTTATGCTCGGATTATAATTCCCTCTACCATATTATATCGGCAACTAATTCCCTTCCTCTTCTTAAATTACTAATACTCACATACCTTTCTCGTAGTTAGTAATTGTAGTTGTGGTGTACGATAGTTTTAATGCATGATTAACTCCTTTAGTAAGATTAGTTCTAATTTTCCTCGAATACTAGTCTAACATCTATCTTTCCTGCATGATCGCGATCGGTTCGGTTAACGAGTCGCGCGTTTTGCGACAGCGCCCCTCGGTCGGTTGGGTGGGAGGAGGGCTGCGTTTTGGCCTGGGATTCGCGCGTAACAGCATTCGGCTGGTGTCCCATGGGCCACTTGATGGTGCAGTCATTGCACGTCAACGTCCAAACAAAAAAAAACAAAAAAAATATGTAAAAAACGTATGTAAACAAAAATGGAAAAATGGAAACATCTAATATATAAAAATCTCCGAAAAGGTTCGACTTAATTTTTTTTTTTTTTTTGGCTAAAATTAAATTTGTTCTTTTTGCGAACATTTAATAAATTACAACAAGCTCACATACATATATAATGACTGAGTACCGGGTATAAAGTAGAGACGCGGCTCACAACGTTCCCCCTCGTTTCGTCTTCCTTTTGCTCTGCTCATTCACTGACCGTTTGTCGCGAGCGAGAAAAAAAAAAAACAGTTGCATTTGTATGCGTGTATGTCTGTGATTCTTACGACGCCGCTGTCGAAGCCTACACCTATTACTTTTGAATTCTTTTTGAGATTATGACACTTGTTGAAGACGTTTGTCAAGAAATGACTTATTTATATATAATGTATATATATATTATATATATATATAATGGATATGCTAATTTTGTATAATATACACTGCAAGAATATAATGAGGCAATGTATATATGTAAAAATATATAATGTATTTCATACATAACTTCACATTGGAAAAATGTTCTGTAGGGTATTCTGCGTCACATCAATAAGCTGCATTCAGCGAGCGAGACAGTCTTTTGCATTTGTATACGTGTATGTATGTGAAGACCGTTTACGATGAGCCTTTAATTTTTTTGCTTTTTTGCGGAACTTAATGTGCGAGCGCTCAGTCGGATCGCTCTCGACGAGTTGTTATTGAACGAGCATAACACGAACAGCTCAACAGAACAGTCAACCGAAAACCAAAACGAAGAGAAACGAAGTCTTCTGCTCAGAACGAGAGCGAGCATGCATGGTTCTTTCGTTTATGTTCGTGAGCAGACCGCAAAGGGAAAAACGGGCAACTTTTATTTGCGAGCAATGGTTTAAAGTTTAAACTTTAAAGTGTGATCTTGAAATTTTGTGTGTTGGTGTTGACAGTGACGGTATGAGCACATCTACACACATGTATAAATATGAATGCCATTTGATATTAATAATCACATGTTTTCCGACAACGAAGAAAACAATGAAATCATAAGGAGAAAGACAGAAAAATCAGAGGGAGTTTTTTTTTAAATAATAATACTGCTAAGTGCATTTTATGTAACAAAGTCTACAAAACTAGTGGAAATATCAGCAATTTGTCGGATCATTTAAAAAGGCTGAAACCCAACTGTGAAAATACGAGACATAAGAAAACCGGTAGGTAAAATCGAATCATACTTTGAGCAGAAATATGAATCGATCTGCACGCAAAAAAAGGCTGGACAATGATCTAGTATACTATATTTCTTCTGACTTGCGTCCATTTTCTGTCGTTGAAAATAAAGTTTTAAGAGATTCACCGATATATCGCCACTATCGATGTTTCTTTTTCAAAACATCGAGATACGCAAACATCGATGTTTTGACAGCTCTAATAGCCTATTCCCACAGGCGACCATCCACCATCCACCAACCACCATCCATTTCGGGGATGGTCCGGAAAGTTTTGCCGTTCCGAAATTTCCCAGTTAGTTCCACCATCAATTTTGGATGTTCCTTATAGGCTATTCACACTGGGCACCGTTTACCGTCTATTTCCTAGACGGTGCGTAAGGTGCCGTTCCGAAAATTTCCCTGTTAGTTCCACCGTCTATTTGGGATGTTCCTCAACCGTACGTCTCTATGCGATATTTAGCGTATTGCTTTCAAATGCAACCCTAAATAAATGGCATTCACAGCGAAAAAATGAAATTCACTGCGAAATTGTAAACAATGGCTGACAAGAGAAACAATAAAAAAAAAAAAAACACAGCAGATTTCAATTTAAATGCAGATGCAGGAGTTAATAAACAGCCAACAAAAATTCCAAAGTGATCTTATGAGTTTTTCAAAGGATGGAAATAAGTAAGCAGTTTTTTGTTATTTTATTTTTTATTTATTACGATTTACACAATATTTTGCTATCGTAGATCGTATCTGTTCTGCTGACCGGTTATAATCAGCAGCAGTTTTGCCGGTATCGGGCTGTTCTCTCTGCTCTGCTGTTAAAACCTCCCAATTTTAATTAATATCGCCGTTGTGCACATTCAACAGCCACCATTGACAGCCACCAGGCTGTCAAGACCTTTTCATAAATTATCCCAAATCGAGCCTGATAAAACGCCTCGTTGTTTTCAAGCACATCTTTCTCTCAAAATATCCCGAACAGCTTCTACAAAACATATGATCTTGTACTTAAGACTTTGATTCGATTCAGTAAAAGTACTCACAAATGACCACAACCTTCCCCTTCCTGCCTTTTTTTAGTGCAGATACCTAATCAAGAAGCTCATTCATCATCAATGTCACTATCCAACAACGTGAATAGTTTTTGCATTACAGTATTTGTCTATTGGACCACATTTATTAAATTTATCGTCATCAGCTATTGGACGGTAGACGGTGCAAGTGTGAATCGGAGTTTCACCGTCTGCCAAAAATCCCAACGTTCCCCCGTGACGGGCACAGTGTGAAGAGGGTATAAACCGTACGTTTCTATGCGATATTTAGTCGATGTTTTCAAATAAAACTCTGAAAAATTGGACTTCACGGCGAAAAAATTGAATTCACTGTGAAAATGTAAGCAATGAATGACAAAAATAACTGACATTCTCTATAAAATCGCAAGGAAACAGGGGTTTTTCAATAGCAGATGCTCAAATTTCAATTAGAAATGCTCTAATTTCTACGGTAGAAGAAGGCGAATAAATAAAAAGGAACAATTGTAGTTTTACAAAAGTTTTTATATTTTTAAACAATGTTTTGCTTATTACTGGTACCGACACTCGGAAAATTTCCATGGATTTTTCCTCCAATATTGCGGACGCTTCGATCCGTTGTGCAAGGCTCGACTTTTGATATAATGTCGAATCGTTGCACCTCCCTGGAGAGTCCATGTTCACTTGCGTAAATTTATATCTGAAGTAAATTGTAATGAAATACATTTGGAAGACTATGACGAAGACAAAAAGTTCCGTACCGTTTATAAAATACATAAAACATAGTCTTGTACATACAATTCTACTTTGATTTCAATTTACTAACAACCCCTTCTTGGCATAAATTTACCAAAATATTTTAACATTGCAAAAAATTCTTCCTCATCCTCATATTTTGTTTTCCCCACCATCAATCTTTGCAGCAACATTTGTTGCTGTTGAACCGCAGTTGAAACAATAATTAAATTTTCCATATTAGTTGTTTAATTTTGACAAAATGCAGAGCACAAAAATTTTTGCTTTGTTGTTGTCGGCTGTGTTTTCAATGGATGCTAGATGGTAAGTGGTGGATGGTGGCCTGTGGGAATCGAGATTTCACATCTGTCAAAAAATCCCACCGTTCCCCGTTAATCTACTGTGTAGGAAAAGGCTATAATACATAGTACAATGTATTTACATTTCTATACCCGGTACTCGAAGAGTAAAGGGCTATAATAGATTTGTTGTAAAAGTGGATGTGTGTAACACCCAGAAGGAATCGTTTCCGACCCCATAAAGTATTTATTCTTGATCAGCATCAATAGCTGAGCTGATATAGCCATGTCTGTCTGTCCGTCCGTCCGTCTTCAATAGCGCCTAGATCTCAGAGACTATAAGGGATAGCGCAACTAAATTTTGTATCCAGACTCCTGTCATATCACACTGTTACAAGTGTATTTCAAAATTTCGCCCCGCCCCCTTCCGCCCACACAAAGAACGAAAATCTGTGACATGCACAATTTTAAAGATACGAGGAATCTAAAAACGCAGAATCAATGACCATATCTATCAGAGTGTTGAATCTGGATCAGATCAGATCATAAATATAGCCACAATGAAGAAAATCATTTCGAAATTCATCGTTCCCTCTCGCTCTCTCTCACACACCGGGGTGGGCTCTGATCAAATTTTTTGACGCCTAGATTTCAGAGACTATAAGAGCTAGATCCACCAAAATTTCTATCCAAGCTCCTGTGATATCAAACCGAGACGAATTTTTTTCAAAACCAAAAACGCAGAATCATTGAAAATTACCATATCTATCAGAATGTTGAATCTAGATCAGATCGGATCATTAGTATAGCCAGAAGGAACAAATGAAATTTCAGTGGCCTTCCAAGCGCAGCCTCATTCCCTCTCTCTCGCACACAGCCGTGTATGTATATGTAGGAAGTAGATGTAGACATGTAGAACAGACAGATGTAAAAAACGTATGTAAACAAAAATGGAAAAATGCAAACATTTAATAAATAAAAATCTCCGAAAAGGTTCGACTTAATTTTTTTTTCTTTTTTGTCTAAAATGAAATTTGTCCCTTTTGCGAACATAAAATAAATTACATATATCGTAAGCTCACATACATATGTACAGTTGCGAAAAAAATAATAGCTCCACTACAACACATTTTGTACTTGATATAAAGAAAAGAAATTACTGTTGCGATTTTTTTAAATTTTGAATTTTTTTATATTGTTTAGTATTCCCCATAAACAATAACAGTGTTCCCATGCTTCAAATTTCTGTCTATATTTTTTTTTTTGGGATTTTAAGATAAAAGCCCCCAAAAACACCGAAAAAAAATAGCATTTGCCTTTTTTTTAAGGAATCCCCTATATTTCGCGGAATTGCCTTTGCTGAAGGCACGTGTCTATTAGTTTTGACTAAGATTTCATTGTTTCTATCATAAAAGTGAATAATAATCGTTACAATGGGACATGAAAAGCACTGCAATGCGGAAAAGCGCGATCTTATCAAAAAAAAAATATAGGACGGAAAAACTTATAGAGAAGTTGGTCGATTAGTAGGATTCTTTAATAAAATGATTAAAAACGCCTATAAAGAAAAGACTGAAACACGCGGACAAAAACGATCTATGACCCCTCTTCATGTGAAAAGACTGATTCGTCAGAGCAAGAAGGATCCCTTCAAGCCTGCTACCGAGCTTAAAAAAGAGCTTAAAATAAATGTGACGGACGAAACAGTTTGCACATATCTTAGCCAACATAACTTAAAAACCTGCAGCCCAAGAAAGGCAACACTTTTAAACGCGACACATATTACTCAGCGCATGAAGTTTGCCAGGAATCATGAAAATTAGACATCCCAATAATGGAGGAATTTTCTATGGTCAGATGAGTCCAAAGTGTGTATGTTTGGTGGAAAGGGATCTCGATCATAGGTTAGACGTCCAAGGAACACAGAATACAAACCCAAGAACACCACAAAAACCATTAAGCATGGAGGGTGTAGTGTAATGGTATTGGCCGGATTCTCCTACTATGGAGTAGGTCCAATACATTGTATTAAAACCATAATGGATCAGCACGTCTACGTGAATATCATGGAGACTGTTATGATACCCTTTGCAGAATACGAAATGCCACTCCTATGGGTCTTTCAACAGGACAATGACCCCAAACACACCAGCAAGAAAGCAAAGGAATGGTTCAGGGCAAACTCTATCAACGTTTTGGAGTGGCCTGCTCAGTCGCCTGACCTGAATCCCATCGAAAATCTGTGGTCCGACGTCAAGAAGGCAGTTGCTGCTTCCAAGCCGACCACTATTGGATCACTTTGGGAAGAGATTAAAGAGTCCTGGTCCAAAATCCCCCTAAAACGATGCCAGGACTTAGTTAATTCCGTGCCAAGACGCTGCGCAGCTGTTATTGCCAATAAAGGACACTGCACTAAGTTTTAAATGATAAATATAGATTTAGTACTAATAGTAAAAACTTGGTAACTAATGAATTTGTTCCTTATTTTTTAATTTGAAATCCATTTTTTAAAAGTGGTGCTATTATTTTTTCGCCTAGTTTTATCAATTTCAATAAATTTCTTTAAATAACTTTAAAACGTAAAAAAAAAGATGATTTTTTTTTTATTCCCAGGTTTTTAAGAGTCTTCCATTTCTAAAAATATGCTTAAGGTTTCCTTAAAGTAAAAATCTTAGTTGGGCAACTATTTAAAAATTTCTTGTGGTGGTGGTGCTATTATTTTTTTCGCAGCTGTATATACTGACTGAGTACCAGGTATGGAGTAGAGCCGCGGCCTTAGCCACAACGTTCCCCCTCGATTTAATATCACATCATAATATGAATCGCGGTACCTAGCGGAATACCACAAATATAATGAAAAACTTTTCTAGTATCTATCCTTTTCTAGGTTTGGTTAAACGGCTGCACCTTTATTGTTTATCCGTAGATATACAAAGGATACCTTAAACGACGTCTAATTAATGTACCTATCTTTAAACAAAAATACAGCTTAAGAAATTTTTTTTTCGACTTTTGCTGAGTTTTCAACATTAAAATGGATCAAATTTGAGTTTGAAAGCTTAATAATTTCTAGACGGTAAGCTACAGCTACAAAGTGTTTGAGTCCGAACTATATCTGCATTTATTAGTATTTCAGAACTGCTATACAACCAGATGTAAGATACTTAAGGTATGTGGTCAAAAGAAGAAGTACCTCTGAAAAAAACCTTAAAATAAAATACCATTTTTCAAAAAATTTTAATAAAAAAAGTATACCATAAAAAAACCATAGCTCCTTAAAAAATTGTAAAGCCCCAAATCTATCAGAAAAAGTCGGTTTGGTTCACAGCGAAAAAAAGTTTGATTTTGTTGCCTAGTGATATCATTGAAGAAAAACATAAAAAATTTAAATTTAATCATATACTTACATGGTATACATGGTACTAGAACTCCGATTCGAATCGATTTCAATATATTACAATCACAAACACAAACAAAACAGATCACAAACTCAGAAGATCTGACATGCTTTGAGGGCCAAACTGTACTGAGGGAAGTGCGACTTTCTAGCGAGCATGAGGTGAAAATTCGGAGAATATGGCGAAACAATATCCGTACTTCATTAATAAACTTGGATAATCTCCGGTGGCTTTTCCTTCTGCACGATAAATTGGTAGACCATTGGAGCCGTAGAAAAAACACACAGTTGCTCATGTTTCTTTCTATGCACAGTAAGTAGTCGTGGATAACACGAGTATATTCGTTTTTTTCAAAAGTATTTTAAAAAAACAGGCCTTTAACTGCATGTAGTATTATATGTATGTGAATGCAAAAACAAAATCCATGCAAGAGTTTGGAGATTTAAATCATGATCCAAATCAATAAAACTATGGCCGTATCCCTTTCAAAGAGCCGAAGCAACACAATTTGGTCAAATTTTCGGCACTCTCCCTTCCGCGGTGGAAAATTGAGAATCAGCGGTGGTATTCGCAACATTAGAAATATAGTACTCCGATTTGGTACTATCAAACATTTATTACCATTAATTACTAAACCTAATCAAAATTCGTCCATCGGATAAAATGAAAGAATAAATAAAACGTTTCAACAAAATTTCCTCTGGGATATCTCATTGTGAGTGGATCCACAAAGCCCATCGTTAGTCGAAATTAATCTGAACAGCCATTATTATTGTATCTATTGCAGTTATCTCTGTAGATATAGGTTTAAGTCCGGTATAGCAATAAACAATACTCGAACAAGAAATATGTATAAGGAGAAAATCGGCATTTCTGTGTTGTGTATATCTTTTTATTTGTTTTGTGTTTGTGTATGTCTGAATGTGTGTGAGTCAAAAGACAACAAAATGAAGTCATGAGCTGGCAATTATTTCGAATTTTGCTTGCGCATGAACCAATGGAGTGATTAGGGAATGTGAGATAGAAAGAGTGAGGAAGGTAGAGAAACAGAAAAAAAGAAAGGAGAGAGAGCGTGGGAGATCACGACTCACCTTGATACAGGTATTGCCCGAATTAAATGCTGCTGCGGTGAATGCTGCGGTGAATGTTGCTGTTGGTGGTGTTGCTGCTGTTGCTGTTGCTGCTGCTGCTGTTGGTGGTGTTGCTGCAACGTGTTACTTGCCACTGCAGCTGCAGCTGCCGCCGCCGCAGCAGCCACCGTGTTCGTCAGGGAGCTGTTCACCAGCATATTCGTACGCTGGACTGCACTCATACCTATCCCGCCTCCATTCGCACTGCCTGTATCGGCTACTCCTGGCCCCGATGAGGATCGCAGCTCCGTGTGCTGGTCGAAGCCCAGTCCACTATCGTTAGAGTTGTCGCAAGGCGGCGGATGCGGTCGTTGTGGTATTCGCTTCCCAGGAACTATTTTGCCAGGACCCACCTGCAAAGCAACAAACGATAGAGAGAAAATCAACCCAAGGGATCCTTTGCAGATTAGTTCAAGTTGCTCATTTCCTTTTGTTTTTTTTTTTCTAAACTGTTGGTCTAATTATGACATATTATATACACACACATATATGTACAAAAGTTTGCTCAAATTTAAAACTATATCTTAAAGAAGAGTCAAGAGGACAGCTTGCATATCGCAGATAATCTATTCAACGATATACCGTGGCCTCGGAGCTTAAATGAACCGAAGCACTTATCAAACCAAGAAGTGTTATATAACTTATATCTTCTCAACTTATAACTTACCACTGAAAATCAAATTTATACTCATAGACACATGTATAAGCATAAACAAAACCAACTGAATCAGGCAGGCTCCGGTTTTCTCTTTCACAAACATTTTCCGATATACTTTTGAAAACGCATGAATTGGTGCTCCAGTTTTACCAAAATGGAAAAATGTTCCCCACCGAAATGAAAGGTAAACGGCTTTGTATACAATAACACGAATCTCAATTGCAAAAGGAAAAAGTTTAGATGATTTATTGATGCATTAACATAAATTTGACACCACTACCACTGCAGTTTAGCTTATATCTTTTTTATAAATATTGTTTTTAACCCAATCTCAAATTTGACTCGGATATGCCCATCTTCTCCATGAATAACAGGATCTTCATTTCACATCTTCAGATTTCGATCATCTACAAAAGTAAGACAGTAAGGCAAGCTAGCTTCGGCGAGCCGACATCCTATACGCTATCAGATCGACAATTACTATGTCACTCGATTTTGTTTCTCTTTGTCTAAATGATATCGGTATCTATGCATCTATGATGCTTCCTTCTATATGTTGCAATCGTGACGTCCAATTTACAATACCATCTACAGGCGAAAAGCTTTTGATACTTCTCTAGATCGATCGTTCATTTTAGCTATGATATGATATACGAATACGAATAATAATACGAATTTTGCTTTGCCATGCAAAAAGGCATATGAAAGAACAGTCATTCAACAGACAGATAGACGAGGCATGGCTATAAATATTTTGGGGATGATGGCTATTGTTATGCTGGTTTTAAGGCAAGTGTACTGTAATTCTCGAGGGATTTGGTTACAAATTTGGATCTTTCCACAGTAGCTTACCCTAGTAATGGTATGCAATTTGCCGGGCAATCCCTTTCCCGGCTGTCTTTTCGAGGGTATACGAAATCCCTTGCGATGTATTCGGGCACTCATTGTGGAATTGGTGGACATGGTCATCCTCATGCCTATGGAAAGTAGATAAAAGAAAAATATCTGTTAAAAAAAAATTTTTTTTTTTATATCTTAAATATAAAATCCAACAACAATTATAGATATCATTAACATTTACATATACGAGTATAAGTACAAAGTATTATGATTTATCTCCAAACCTTAATATAAAGATGATAAATCTTTTATATGTACCTGATATATGCTTTCTGATTTCTTTTCCCGTTTTCCTGTAGACCTACAAAGAGTTCCATCAAGCTCTATAGTTCTATATTTCTCTGTACTATATACTTTGTTCATTGAAATCTGTACAATGGAATGGTGCTCCAGAGCACTGCAGAGCGGGGAGAGAACGAGCATTGCATTGTCTGTTGTTCTGTTCCGTTCCGTTCGTGAGCTAAGTTACTGTCATGGAAACTGATAATGCTGAGGCGGCGGGACGGTTTCGGGTGCATTGAACTTATGCAGAACTTCAGAGACCTATAGTCCGTATAGTTCAGAGCAGGGCCGTACCAAGTGGGATGCGAAGGGTGCATTTGCACTGGGCGCCACAATTTAGGGGCGCCTATTTGGATTCGAAACTATTAAATTAACTAAGTTATTATTAAGCACTAGTACATTCTAAAAGCAAAGCACAAACATAGAAAATTCGTTGGGTGCTGAGTGGAAGTCGGAAAAAGATAGAAAACGCCAATTCTAAACCAGATGATGAAGATACCAATGTAACAGAGGAAGTCAAATTTCGAATCTCGTTTTTAGGGTCAATAAATCTAATCATTCAGCACCCTGCATTTGCGATTATGAGGTCGGCATAATACATATAAAAAAGTTTTGGATCGTAGTCGCCGCCCGAAACTGTATTTTCAAAGATATAAAAGTAAAGCTAAAGTACAAATGGTCGCGAAAATATAACCTTATTTCTGTTTCAAAGATCGGACCCACATTTTCTTATAGGATCTTCATCGCTGATCACGGCCTCAAAAATTTCCATCACGTTGAAAAATGGACTCAAAGTTCCGATAAACCCTGTTTTTGCCCTTCTTCGATCACGCATAGTGAATAATCCTGAGGTGATAAAAGTCCCTTATATTGCTTAAATTATGGCTTGAACTGTTAATTACATGAGTCAAGTCGAAAGACCCTTGAAACAGTCAAAATTTTCATGTAGCACAACTTTTTCATGTGCGCTAACGCTCTTGCGCAATTTGTTCACAGGCCATAGTGCATCCTCTACAGCGACTAACATAATCTTAGGTACATTCTTCCTCGATAGGAACAAATTTGTACATGGTTATTTTGGACAGAAGATTATAAGATATTAGTATTGCTCTTAGTTAAGAAGGGTGAACATCCATAGAACATTTTTTTTCGGTTACTAGAATATTTAAATGGGACTTGTCTCATGATTCTCATCATATTTTTCTCTAGATTTTTGGATATTTTTGATTTTTGCCCAGGTGTTTGTTCTTGTGCCTTATGGTTTATTACATAATCCATCATTACCTTGCAACACTTCAATGTTTCGGCAAGTTTCCGGAGCAAAAATTCTTTATTCTGGACGTTTTGTCATGTCCATGCGTCCTGGGTGCTAAAATGCACATCCTGCAACATCCTAAGTAACTGATCTTTGTGTTATTGATGTTTCTACATTTTAAATTATTAACACTAATTACTCGCAATAGTTTTAAGCCAAACAACTTTTGGAAAACCGGTTCTTTTACGAAATATAATATGTTTTATGTGTGTTTCTCTATTATTTTTCACAGCTTAAATTATATGACATATCGAACAAAATTTTGTATTATTTTTTTCACCAGTACTCTTGGGTTTTTTACTTTTATATTTTATATTATAAAGTGCAAATATAAAACAGCCTACAAAATTAAGATAATTTAAAAATAATTGAAAATAGCCATTGTATTGACCTTTTTCTGAAACAAGCCAAGTCCCCATATTATTTTTCACATGACTGTATGTAAGGAAGTAAATGTAGCCATGTAGAGAGTTCTCTTTTGCGAATATATAATAAATTACATATATCGTAAGCTCAGATACATATATACTGACTGAGTACACGGTATAAAGTAGAGCCGTGGCCTTAGCCGCAGCTCACAGCGTTCCCCCTTTTTTTTTTAGTTACTTGGGAAAGTGTGATGGGTGTTGGCGCACGAGCCACACCCAGAAAAAAATATGGACTTTAACATCAAAATATGGACATAAAATAATTTTTTGCAGTTAGGAATCATAGACTTATTTTAAGTCCATGAAAGTTAAGGCTATAATGGCCTGAAACATAGACCAAAATCACCTTTCATTTTTTCAAAAAAATAAAATAAAAAAATTTGTGTACCGTCCACTTTGACAAGCACTGCACTTTTAATTCCGTTTAAACAATTGTTAGCTGATTATGCCATTTTCTTTCAAATGGAATCAAAATGATGTTCTATGTATATGTGTTTTGGTTTGCATCCGGGTTTGAGCCGCTGCCCTTACACGTATTGTTCACACGTCATTACAACTACACTAAACTACTTCATAGCACAAGCCAAGGACTTTTTGCGCTGGAAAAAGGACAAAAGTCTCTGTAAGAGATATTGAACAATTCAATTAAATGTTTATAAACTCTGATCATAAATCTTTCCGCAGACTTTGCCGTAACTAAAATAAATTTTTCATTCTGTTTTATATATAAATTGAATGTACACTGGAAAAAAATTATACGATTAAGGGATTAAACTGACATTGAAAAAAAAAAATTCTTACACATTGTTTAATTGGACTATTTTCCAGGCATATGTTCCTTACATTTTATTGCCTCAAATGATCAGTCTAAGGCCAGAAATGAAAATATGTTCAATTAAGTCCATGGGTGCCCTTAATAATTAATTTTAGGCAATGTAATTCATAATTCCTGAAATCCAGGACATTTTTTTTTTTTTGAGTGTAAGCATTGCCGTAGGGGCTTGTTCCCTAGTATGTATGTAAGACAAAAAGTATTTAGTTAAACTTGATTGCGCGAGGGGGAACTTTGTGAGCCGCGTCTACGGCCGCGGCTCTATTTTATACCCGGTACCCAGTCAGTATATATGTATGTCAGCTTGTTGTTATTTATAAAAAGTATAAATTTAGTTTTAGCCAAAAAAAAAAAAAATAAAGTCGAACCTTTTCGGAGAATTTTATATATTAGATGTTTCCATTTTTGTTTACATACGTTTTTTACATCTGTCTTTTCTACATGTCTTTATCTACTTTCTACATATACATACACGGCTGTGTGCGGGAGAGAGAGAGAATGAGTCTGCGACTGGAAGTCCACTGAAATTTCGTTTGTTTCTTCTGGCTATACTAATGATCCGATCTGATCAAGATTCTGATTTATATGGTCATTTTCTATAATTCTGTGTTTTTGGTTTTCCCGTATCTTCAAAATTGTAGATTTTCGTCCTTTGTGGAGGCGGAAAGGGGCGTGGCCAAATTTTGAAACAAACTCGTCTCGGTTTGATATCACAGGAGCTTGGATAGAAAATTTGGTTGATCTAGCTCTTATAGTCTCTGAGATATAGGCGATCTAGGCGCCCACCACTGTGTGTGAGAGAGAGCGAGAGGGAACGATGCATTTCGAAATGGTTTTCTTCATTGTGGCTATATTTATGATCTGATCTGACCCAGATTCAACACTCTGATAGATATTTTCCATGTCTATTATTCTGAGTTTTTAGATTCCTCGTATCTTTAAAATTGTGCATGCCACAGATTTTCGTCCTTTGAGTGGGCGGAAGAGGGCGGGGCGTAGTTTTGAAATACACTTGTAACAGTGTGATAAGACAGGAGTCTGGATACAAAATAAGGTTGGTCTAGCTTTTACAGTCTCTGAGCTATAGGCGCGAATAAAGACGGACGGACGGACAGACAGACATAGCTATATCGACTCGGCTATTGATACTGATCAAGAATATATATACTTTATGGGGTCGGAAACGCTTCCTTCTGGGTGTTACACACATCCACTTTTGGCAAAAATCTAATATACCCATATACTCTTCGAGTACCGGGTATAAAAATCATAAAACAACTTATTTAATTTCCATCCCGCAACAATATGAATATAACAGTGGTTTGGGTGCGCCCATTATCGCCGCGGGCGCAAATTTTCCTTGGCACGGCCCTGGTTCAGAGCATAGAATATTCCCTTCTATTACTGTTGCTGTTGTTGCGGGATTGGTGCCGTTCACACGATATCAATTGATGATCAATTTTAAGTTTAACTGCGTTCGCGCTCGCATTTGATGTACTTCGCACTCTGAGACCCCAGGTTCAGAAGAAGTCTTATAAAGTAATACATACATGTATTTGTACATACAAACATAAAAATATATTTTTATGTGAAGAGAGACTGCGGGTTTCACATTCACATACATTTTTTCAAATACTTTTGAATTCACATAAATCGGACCTCTTACGCTCAAAATATGAACGATTTTTTAAAACGTATTAAAACGTCAACACTTTCCTATGCGAAATGAATCTTAATTGCAAAAGGAAAAAAATAGATGACTTATTGGTCTATTAAGATAAATTTGACACCATTAGTATGGAAATTTAGGTTGTGACTTTTTTATAAATAAGTTTTTTGTAACCCAACCCTCCAATTTGACTCAAAAAAAATTGGTCTGGACACTTTTCGGATTCGTGGCCACAGCTGACGCAGATCAATTCGTTTATCGGAACTATCAAAAATGCATATTTGCGCATAACAGCACAACAAAATACAGTTCGACAGATATATTAAATACACAAGTATTGGATCTCAGATATCTTGATCTACGCAAATCGAGCACCCTCTGCCGTCTTTTTGCTCCAAAACAAAATAAATGGCATCAAAACAACCAGATATTTTAATGAAATGGTGAAAAAAGTGTGTGCATAAACACCATTTCATCTATTCGATAGGACACGAAAGTTGACTATGAATTCAGTCTGAATTCATGAAATGGAAAAGTGTGACCAGATTTTACTTCAAGTTGTTGCCAATTATACATCATATAATATGATTTCATGTATTCGTCTCCGTCGGATAAACAGGGGCTACTTTAATTTTACGAATTCTATAATTCATGATCATTAATATAGCCGAAATAATGAAAACCATTTCGAAAGGCATCGTTCCCTCTCGCTCGCTATCAATATACTGATAGATATGGTAATTTTCTACGATTCTGCGTTTTTGGTTTTCCCGTATCTTCAAATTGTAGATTTTCGTCTTTTGTGGGGGCGGAAGGGGGCGTGGCAAAATTTTGAAATACACTTGTACTGACGTGATATCACAGGAGCATGGATAGAGAGTTTGGTTGCTCTAGCTCTTATAGTCTCTGAGATCTAGGCGGTCATCTGGACGAATGGGCACAGCGCCCAACCCTGTGTGTGAGAGAGAGCGAGAGGGAACGATGCATTTCGAAATGGTTTTCTTCATTGTAGCTATATTTACGAGTCGATCTGATCCAGATTCATCTGATCTGATAGATATTGTCATTCTCTACGATTCTGCGTTTTTAGTTTTCTCGTATCTTTAAAATTGTGCATGCCACAGATTTTCGTCCTTGGAGTGGGCGGAAGGGGGCGGGGCGAAATTATGAAATATAGTTGTAACAGTGTGATATGACAGGAGTCTGAATGCAAAATTGCTTTCCTCTAGCTTTTATAGTCTCAGAGCTATAGGCGCTAATGAAGACGGACAGACGGACGGACGGACAGACAGACATAGCTATATCGACTCGGCTATTGATGCTGATCAAGAATATATATACTTTATGGGGTCGAAAACGCTTCCTTCTGGGTGTTACACACATACATTTTTTGCACAAATCTAATATACCCCTTTACTTTTCGAGTACCGGGTATAAAAACGAGGGGGAACGTTATGAGCCGCGTCTGCGCCGCGGCTCTACTTTATACCCGGCACTCAGTCAGTATATATGTATGTGAGCTTGTTGTAATTTATTACATGTTCGCAAAAGGGACAAATTTAATTTTAGCCAAAAAAGAAAAAAGTAATTAAGTCGAACCTTTTCGGAGATTTTGATCTATTAGATGTTTCCATATTTGTTTACATACATTTTTTACATCTGCCATTTCTACATGTTTTTATCTACTTCCTACATATACATACACGGCTGTGTGCGAGAGAGAGAGGGAATCAGTCTGCGCTTGGGAGGCCACTGAAATTTCATTTGTTCCTTCTGACTATATTTATGATCCGATCTGATCCAAATTCAATACTCTGATAGATATAGTCATTTTCTATGATTCTGCGTTTTTGGTTTTCCCGTATCTTCAAAATTGTAGATTTTCATCTTTTGTGGGGGCGGAAGGGGGCGTGGCCGAATTTTAAAACAAACTCGTCTCGGTTTGATATCACAGGAGCTTGGATAGAAAGTTTGGTGGTTCTAGCTCTTATAGTCTCTGAGAACTAGGCGTCAAAAAATTCGATCAGGCATAGCGCCTACCCCTGTGTGTGAGAGAGAGCGAGAGGGAACGATGCATTTCGAAATTGTTTTCTTCATTGTAGCTATATTTATCATCTGATCTGATCCAGATTCAACAATCTGATAGATATGCTCATTCTCTACGATTCTGCGTTTTTTGTTTTCTCGTATCTTTAAAATTGTGCATGCCACAGATTTTCGTCCTTGGAGTGGTCGGAAGGGGGCGGGGCGAAATTTTGAAACACACTTGTAACAGTGCGATAGGACGGGAGTCTGGATACAAAATTGTGTTCCTCTAGCTTTTATGGTCTTTGAGCTATAGGCGCTAATGAAGACGGACGGACAGACGGACGGACAGACAGACATAGCTATATCGACTCGGCTATTGACGCTGATCAAGAATATATATACTTTATGGGGTCGCTTTATGGTACGCTTCCTTCTGGGTGTTACACACATTAATTTTTTGCACAAATCTAATATACCCCTTTACTCTTCGAGTACCGGGTATAATAAAACATATTCGGCTGGCGAGAGGAGGGGGATTTCTACCTCTGGACAAATTTTATTTTGAAATAGCCTTGTAACATTGTGAGTCTTTAAAATACAAAATACAAAATTTGGTTGCTCTAGCGCTCCTAGTCTCTGAGATCTAGGCGCTCTTCGGGACGAACAGACGCCCAGAGAGACAGGCAAAGCCACATATATCGACTCGGCTATTGATGCTGATCAAGAATATATTTAGTGGAAAGGTTTCACCCGTTGCCAGGTTTCGGGTGAGGCCACCTTCAGCCTTCAGCCGAACTGTCGGCTAAGCGCTCAAAGAAGACTTCAGTAAAAAGATAGAAAAGAATATTATTATTATTATTAATAAAGAATAATATTGAATAATGTCAATAAATAAATAAACTTTAATTTTGTATATATCTGCAGTGGTTTCATCTCATTTTTTTCAAATTTTGCGAATATTATTTAAAAGGCTACATCCGAAAAAAAATTTTTTGTATGCTCAAAAAGGCACTTTACTTAATATTTAGCATCTTTACAGTGGACGGAATAAGTTTAGTTTATTCGCCAGTTGTTAGCTAAGTTTTCCAGCTTACCATAGATTTTAATATTTTGGAAAAATATCAATTTGGTCACAAGTTGTGAGTAAAAACATAAAACGGGGGCCACACACAAACTACTTCCCCTACTTTATGGGGTCGGAAACGCTTCCTTCTGGGTGTTACACACATCCAATATCGCCACAAATCTAATATAGCCTATAGTCTTCGAGTACCGGGTATAAAAATGTAAGGTTTTTGGTTGTTCAGAACTTCTATTGCGAAACCTTGCCGTATACATAGTAGAATTTTACGTTTATGCATGTGATTCCATGACTTTTTTAGACAAAGAAGAATACAAAAAATATTATGGCACCATTAACAAGATATGAACTCAGCTATGAACTTCTTAACAGTTTTGTGCCCAATTAAACAAACCAACCATGGCAGTACGGAAAAATTCACCCGGAGAAAAAAGCCCATCAAATCAAATAGTTGCACTGAAATTGAAAATATTTAGAATGAATAATCTGAAAATACATTCAGATTAAGTACTTATGGGGAGGTTACCGTTCTAAGTCCCAAAAATGGAATACTTTTCAGAAAATGTTTTTCGACACAAAATAAAGTCTTCTGCAAAAACTTTTCAGAACGTTTTGTTGGATGCTTAACGAAATAATTTATGAAATATTTTTTAAAAACATTTTGTTCCAGCTCCCGCCAAACAAGCCTCTACCAGCACGAGGTGACCCCACGCGGTACCTTCTAAAGCCTCCAAATGTCATCCGAAATTTAAAAACCAAACAAATTCTCAAAACAGATGATATTTAAGGTTCCCTGACGGATTCCGATTCTTGAAAAAAAAAATTGGAAACCAGCTAACACCAATTCAAAAAAAAAATTAGTTTTTTATGCTTTTTTTGCGCTTTAACGATAAAAAAAAAGGTATTAAACTATTTTCTAAAAAACGTTCCGTCAGGGCTCCCCCAATTAGCTTTCATTTGAGTGGTGAAACATTGAAATCGGCTGACTTCGAGAAAAACGCGTTTAAAGTTGTATGTAGTACAAAAATCGTACTGTAAAATCCTAGACTGTTCCGCCAAATCGAGTATATCTCGAGAACTACATGAGATATCGAAATATCCTTTCTCCTACGTATTTTCCATAGAATAAGAATACTAATTAGGCAAAAAAAATCGATTTTTTTTCGGCTCTGACGGTAACCACCCCTTAATAATAAATTTATGTTTAAAACCAAGTGTTACGCAGTTCACAATGATTTTACTTTAAGCCCGATTATTTGATTAAAATTTTTGTGTTATTATTTTTACTATGCCATTTTTCTCTGAGTGTACATTGATTTCTATGACGTCAGTTGCGCTCTCAACGTTTTATGACACAATTACCTACCCATTACCCATAACCAGCCCACACGTTCCGACCCGATCCAATCCGAACCAAAAACGATTCAAACCGATGCGATTCGCAGCCTTTCAGCCGCTTGCCTAACCTTGAGTCGAAACCAAATAAACCAATATTTGTTTTTGGGCTTGTGGAACGCGCCCACATACTGAAACCGAAGAAACGAGCCCTAGGGGGAGGGATCGACTACGATAAGATCTAACAGTGAGAGTGGGAGATGAAGATAGAAAGAGTGGATAAATTGCATTGTCATGGATAATATACTGCATGTAAGATACAAGTCAATGGATGATAAGAGGGTTAGAAGATGTTGACGAGATATGGCAATCTACCAAATGATTACCATCATCAATCCACCACTTCCATCGTCATTTAGAGAGAGATATGTGCATAGATATGTATGTATACGTACTCGTACAATTACTATCGCTACGCCACAAAGTGGGAAATAGGGTCTTCGTTCAATATCATATTCCTCCCATTCACTGAGTTGAAATGTATCCTGTTTATAGCTAAATACAGGTGTGGAACAGACAAGCTATACATGTGTTACGGAGTTACTTATGGAGAGAAAGTTGTTTCTGGAGTTCGGAGATCTATAATTAAACACAGACTCCTGAACAAAATAACAGACAGGGAAGAATTACCCGAAACAGGTTGTCAATAAAGTAAAACAACACCAATATACGAGATGTAGTTTATTGAACCTATCTGACCCACTGTGGCTGTCCGATGTCCATGTAAATGTACAATACTTTATGTACTTAATGAAAGATTTATACAAAAGATGATGCAAAATTCCTGGAATAATATCAGAAAGGACTGTTACTGATCTCAATCTTCCTTTTTTAATTATTATATGTATAAAATATGTAATTTTTTTTCTGGGGGGTCGGCGGAATACTAGGGCTCTTGTCACCTCGGTTTTTTTTTTGTGTTTGGTTGTTTTTCGTCTGTCGCGACTGCCGCGTAATCTTATCGCCTTGGACAAACATGGTAACTGGCAGAATATTGCGTTAACGAAACCAAATCTAGTTTTGGGGAGAAATAAAATCACCAGCGACAACTGGGCGCCGCCTCTTTGGTAATTGACTCCCTTTATTTCTAGAATAGCGTGTTTTATATATCGATATCAAATGTTTATCGTATGTTATCACAGTGGCAAAATGTGATCAAATATGATTTTTAAAGCAGTACTTTAATGCAGACGATATGGCAACAGATGTCTGCCAAATCGATCCGCCATCAGAGGGAGATTTACAAATATATGTATCTGTACGTATGTATATATATAGGTGAATATATGTTTTGGCATATACATACATATGTACATTGTACATACATGCTCAGTTTATAATATGAAGGACTGCTAAGCATAGAAAAATCGTAAAATAGTCGTGTCTACAGAAACGGATCACTTCGGCTGGGTCAAGAATATATGTATTTACGTCAAGTACATCAGTGGTGGGCTCCAACACAATATAATTCCGTTTAATTGCATGTATAGATAAACGGGAAAAATGGAGCAGAAATCTGAGTGTTATTGTATTAGTGCCGCTTACTGGTTTACTCTGTACGTGTAGCGGAATGGTAGGTCCGTGCCGACCACTGATGTATGATGTACATATTGTGTACATATCGACGATATGGATTTATCACTGATACCTCTCTTGATTTATCTTCCTTACCGAAGTTGCTTTTGTAATGGTGCTGGTAGGCCTGTATATTTGTGTTGCCTGTGTTGTTGTTGTAATGCTGACCATAATTATTATTGGTGGTACTATTACAACCTCCTCCTCCACCACCCCCACCACCAACAGCACCAGCACCGGCAGTGTTGCTGCCACCATGGTGCAGATGATGGCTCAGATTGTGCATCTTGGAGGGAATCCGGTAGCCCGACTCGTAGTGTTTATACTGATTGTATGTAAAGCGCATTGTGGGGAGATAGCTTTACTGGTCGCTCTCTTGCAATAATCTTAGAACGTTCTGCATTTGCTTTCTCTCCTGCTCTTCTGCTTCTCGTTCTCTTTTTTGGATAAGTGCTCTTAATGTACTCTATAATTATGTGCGTAGGCATAGATTTTTCTTTTTTTGGTAATAATTATTGGCACGTTTTATTCTTGTTTTAGTTGTTAACTAATTTAGTTTGTTGATTCGTTTTTTATTTGGCATTTCATTGGGATTTTTTTGTACATTTCACGTTTGTGTTTTTGTTTTATTCTTTATATATCTGATAAATGTCGTACAATAAATACATTTTCAGTTGGGTTTTGTTACGATTGCTTTAATGTTGTCGGCCAGCTTTGTGCGAAAAAAAAATGTAAATGAAGGGAATGTGAATGTGTGAATTTCATACATCTTTATGTACAGCTGTGCTCAATGAAATAGCAGTGCTGAACCTCACCACTTTCAAAACCGCTGTTAAAATATTTCTTGTCTTCCAAATTGGACAAATGATTTTAAAAAGCCTGGAATGTAAGCATTGAAGTTCTGAAAAAATCCCGTACAATTTCTTGTTTTTTTCTTCTTGTTTTTCATTTCTTTAGACAATTACCTATGAAATCTGCTGTTTTGAAATATCAGTTTTATTTTCAGAAAATAAAAAAAAACCACGAATCTGAAATTATAACCTATGATAGATATTCTACATGTTTTTTCAGTTTTAATATTTAGTTCTAAATAAATTCTGGCATGGATCAATAAAGTCCTGCTAATGTTTCAGTAGCATTTGTGCCAAAAATTCTTAAACCACTGACCAAAAATTAGTTGACGGATTTGCAGTTGCTACAATGCCTTCGTCATTCCTCCATAAGATTTCGATGAGTTTAAGATCTAGTGACTAAGCTAGTAATAACAAAACGTGTATACTTTTGGATGCAACCCAATTACTAGCGAGCTTCCGTAAGTGTTTCGGATCATTACTCTGTTGAAAGATCCTTTTCTAAAGCATTTTTCAAATGGAATATGAATGTAATGTTTTCTAAATTAGGCTGTCATACACATTATTGTCAAATACTCCAACACCAGAGTATGAGATACTAGCCATATGAGCTGGGCTTCATAGGGCTCAACCCAGCATGTAATCGTAATCGGTCGTAATCGGGTTTCTATGAACGCCAAACATATTCTCGGGAATCTATCTGACTATATATTACCACTTTACTAGCAATAGGCCCATAGAGTGATACGTAACTGCGTAGCTTTCTAGGACTTCTTGCAATAATGTGTGATCAGTCATCTACGAACTGTCACAAAACTGGCAGAGCGAAATACATTTTTTTAAATAATTGTTGAGATTGTTGAGATTACTGTTGTCTTGGTCGTGTTGTATCACTCACTTCGACCATTCTCTAAAAGTAATTTTTTTCCATACCACTTCTACAGTCTACGTTTTATAGTTATTTGTTTATAACTAAACCTCCTGCCTTTAGTCAATTTCTTAGGTGTCCTCTTTTGGACCGGGCAGTGATTTCTTCTACACCCCAAAAAACAACATTAAAAAATTACTGACTTTTTCAAATTAATGTGTTCGATTTTTTAATTTTTTTAAAATTAATTTAACCCATCACTACTATTTTAATGAACAGCAGATTTTATGGGTATTTGTCTTTAGGCATGAAAACAAGAAGATGGAATGCATGGAATGATAAAAATAGTTTTGAAAGTGGTGAGGTGCGACACTACTATTTCATTGAAAACAACTGTAAGTCGAAAAAGAACCGTGCTGAAAATAGCGCATACGAATTGCCACTAAGTCGGCCACGAAAGACGATTTAAAAAGATTGCTGATAAAGCAGAGTCGAAGCGATCAGATCAGGGCTTGAAACACTCAACAACAAAGTTTACTTTTAATTTGAGTTATTTATTTTGTTTCGGAAATTCGCTTTAGCGTTATTTATCTATTTATTTACGGCCGTTGTGTTTTTTTTACAGGCGTCCGATGCCGATTGTATATTTCCCTTTGCGGGCGTTTTTATTAATCGCGACCAAGCCGCACCGAAGCCAAAGTCCAGGGCAGGCAGAACAGCACCAACAAATAAGAAGGGAAATGGAAAGGGAAACGGGAGGAATGCGATGATCATCGCCTTTAATGCACTTTCTCTCTCCGTCTCTCAGTCTGTCTGTCTCTCTGTTCGTTCCGAAACTTGATTCCCCTTTTAAAGGAGGAGGGGTCCAACCTTGAAATGCTTCCTCCTTGCAGAGCTTCCTAGTTGCTCCTCTATTAACAGTAACACCGCAGCAGGCATTGGAACGGGTTTCTCTTCCCTTTTACTTGTCTGCAGGCAAAAGGAAGAGAGAGGCAGCTCTTTCGAGCGGACAAAGGACAAGGTCGGAATGGATGCGGGCGCTCCCCCTTCTTTTCATTTCCTTTTTCGTGTATGTACGTATCTATGTATCGGGTGCGACTCGGTTCTTGGTCCAACCGAATAACCACCGCAAACCTCTCCTTAACCACGAGTCGTTGACACAGATAATGCTATCAGCACCGCCCCGACGAAAAGACCAGGTTAAGTTTAAATTTTGGTTCGTTTTTTTTTTTTTTTGTTATCAAAGGCCAAGCAAGTTCTTGGATTGATTAAATGCTAATTGAAAATGTACGGGTGCACGTTGCATTTATCAGCCAAGCAGTCTTACATATGGATACATACATGCATATGGAATACATAAATAAATACATATGTATGTACTATATATGTATACATTTTTGTACTAAGTGCCGTTGGCTTTGTGAAAAATCATGACCTTATTTCATTGACCTTTCATTTTAATAAAAACATAAAAAAATGTCTTGAGTATCTATGCGGATCCGAGAGGGAGTAATAATAGGATAGAAAGATTTAATATGTACCTATATATTTTTTTTTCCATTAAGGAAATACTCAATACCTATAGTGTTTACGCGTCGTAATTGACAAGAACTCGTTTTGCATTTAAAAATGTTATTGCTGCTTTACCTATAAGTAGTGGGGATAAATCAGCGCTTCTCGAATAGCTTCCCCCAAAAAGCAGTGGATCATTCCCCCCGTTCTACAGCGCCAATTACAGCTCTCAGAAAAAACTAAATTGTTGGTGCTATTTAACACAAATCGAATATTCTTCTATGTATCAGTAGAATAATTTGGTAAATTAAGCATACATCTACACATTTTATTCCTCTTTCTTGAAATCAATTAATTTTTTTTATTGCATGTTAAACCTCATTGCTTGCTCCCCAGTAATCATTCATTCAGACATTATTTTCAATGTCTTTAAAGTAGAGAGGGAGAGAGAGAGAGAGAATGAGAGAGAGAGGGAGAGAATTATTTTTCATTCCATCTTATGTTAATTTTTTTGTGGATGGCGTTTGAAATTTCTTATAAACATTTGTTTTTAATACAGAAATCAACAATAAAAAATATTAAATATTTCTGACGAAATCCGAAATCCGACTTTATTTGAAAGGACTTTGTTGGCGGACTGCCGCCTCTGGTTCGGTTTTAGTCTTGTTTGATCAGGTCTTGGGGTCTCGGGGACAGCGAATGGGGCTAGCCTGGGCTCTTCTCACTGGCCGCTTCCTCTCTAGAGCTCTCCTGCTATGGCAAATGCGATAAGATAAACGCACGAATTCGCTGAGAGACCTTTGTCTCTACCACAAACACGATTGGCACTTCTTTGGAGAGATTTTAATGGAAATGGATTTCCCTTTTTCTTTCCGCAATCGGGTTCACTGCCTCGAGCTAAACAAAGCAAAAATTATGCATATATATAAATATATATATATATATATATATATATATATTTATATATATGCATAAGCAAAAATGATGCGTATATATATATATATATATATATATATGCATAATTTTTGCTTTGTTTAGCTATATTTTTACGTACATAATACGTATGTATACATAGAAAGTTATGTGCAAATTCAAGAGAAACACTAGGCACGCACAAAAAAAAATACGGAAAAAAGCTTTTGTAGATTGAAGTGGAAACGCAAAAAATTCTAGCGGACACTAAGAATTGACTGTGCTTGAACCGATACTGAAACCGAAACCTACACCGAAACCGAGTCGCGAGTCAAGCAGTGGCACGATGTGGACACATACGCTGAGATCGATGAACTAAATCTCGAAAGAACGACAAACTGTAATGATGCCTCGACTCGCCGGGTATGGCCTGGCCTGATGCTGATCCCTCAGTCAGTGAGATAGTGAGAAACCCAGAGAGGGACAGAGAGAGAGAGAGCGAACACTTAAAGACCAGAGCATGGAGAAGGGAGAGCGAATCGAAGGCGGCTGCGACAAGTGTACGCGTGGCTGACAAAAACTATGACGACAACGGGTTTAATTGATATCTATATATGTGTATGTGTTTGTGAGAACAACTCGCGCTCCATGCCTGCGTGTGTGTTGTTGTGGCTCGGAACAGATTGTAGATAAAGCAGTGCCCAGCGGGAGAGCGCGCGACTGAGAGCAGTGGAAGAGAATCATCTCTTGGGAAGCTGCTGTTGCGGCTGCGCTATGCTACTGCGTATGTTCCACCCCCCCCTTAACCAGCACCACCACCCTACCACCCAACCACAATGCGTATTCGAATTCGATGCGTAGCTGTTAATTAACAGCGGAGCGTACAGCACACGCTTGAGTATGCGCGCTCGATGATGATGATACGCACATCGGCAGCGATGTTAGCGAGCTGGAAGAGCGCGGTCAATTTCAGACAGACAGTCAGGGTCAGACAGAAAGGAATGTTTACACACACCACAAACACATCGAGTAACGGTAACCGTACATGTGTACATCATACGCTGTTTATGTTGGTTTAAGAAAATAAAAAATATAGGCAGGTGTGACCAAATATCACTCGTGCTGTGTATGTGTATGTTAATGTATTAAAGCACCAATTAATTTTTTTGTAAATCCAATATACCGTATTTACCTAAAAGCTCATTTCATTTTAATTTGATTACACCACATTCATACGGAAGAGGTGTGGTATGGTGTGATGTGATGTGGTGTGGTGGGGGTGTTCACTTGTAGGCCTCAGGTAAGAGCTGAGATCTCCGCTGTGAGATTGCGATCCCACTGGTTCTTCTGATCTCGCTCTCTATCACTATTTTCCGTTCTCTCACACACGCACGAGCACGAGCATTCACGAAGATCATTAACGTCGGCTTTCCGTAGCGCGCTGACAATAACAACAGCTTCAATAGTGTTCATTTCTCCTTGGTTGTACAGTGACTACTGAAGTCAATTGAATTATAATATATATATACAAACAAAATACATACATATCTATGTTCACTTTTGTATTTAACTGAATCAAACCAAAGATATCATTTTCTTAATATAATTGTCTACATCACATATGTAAATCGTATCCAACCTCGTCAACTTTGGAGCAAAGCATATGGGAGCAGTGGGAAAGCAGAACAAAGAGAGCACGCACCCGCACAACTAAAAAATTGTTGTTATCACAACAGAGGAGAAGCAGCAGCAGAAACAACAACAACAACTGATAACTATTGTCTCTAGCATTGAAAATTATGAAGAGTGGAATGTTGCCGCTTTGGGAGAGCGTGGGGTAAGGTGTAACTACAAGTAGCTCATACGCAGCGGTGACGCCTACTAAGCGTAAGGCACAACATTCCGAAATTATACTGTCATATTTTGAGCTTTTTCGCTGAACATCATAATTTCAGTGCGGTCAAAATAATAGTAGTGCTACAGAAAATATAGAAAATTAAACACTAAATATTTGAGCTGTTAACGTCTTTAGGCCTTTTGACTCCACCAGAGTCAACGAAACGTTTCCGGAGGTCACCAGGTCAATACATTTTCTTCACTTCATCTTGCCCAATTACCACCAAATAAATTTTGTTTCTTTTCAGGCACTTCGGTTTTCTTTGTTTTCGACCACTTTTTAATATTCACTATTGTGACTAAGTGCCAGTGTTCTAAGTGCCACTTTAAATTGCACACTTAGTTGCAACTGAAAGTCAATTTGCAAATTTTTGCACTCCGAAACATTACTTTCCACGGGGAATGTAAACAAATGTCGCAAAATAAAATTACGCTTGCGACCCATCTCGAAGAACGACTAAGAATGATTGCCAACAAATTAGTAGTAATACAATAATAGCTACATGGTGGCCCATCTAGAGGTTGCTTTTTGAACTTTTAGTAAGAGGTTTGCGGTTTTCGAAATGGTTAAGTTTACGATCGAAGAAAATTGGGAAATACTGAAAACTTACTTGCAAAGTCGTTTTTATCGGTTTTTGTCGAAAAATCATCTTTTCAGATTAAGCTTATTTCCACCTCGGTGGTTACGTCAATAAGCGCAATGGCCACATATGGGGCTCCGAAAACCCGTACGTCGTCTTGGAGAAGCCAATTCATTCACAACGAGGGACTGTTTGGTACGGTATGTGGTCAGGCGAAAACGAATGCCGTAACCGTTAATGGTGACCGCTATCGTGGCATGTTGGAAGACTTTTTCTTCCCCCGAATGGAAGATGAAGAAATCGACGACATATGGTTCCTGCAGGACGGTGCTACGAGCCACACTGCCAACGTTACAGTCGAATCGAATAATCTGCCGAAAAAGCGGTGTCAACTGGCCGTATCGCAGCTGTGGTTTAACCCCGTTTTTTTTTTATAGCCATTTTAAAACGCAACTTTTTCGTGGGACACCCTGTATTTTACAGCTATCTGGCTGTGTTGGAAAACTTAATTTTGATAACCAAGAGACGTGCTTAGAGACGGCGAAGAACACTAGTATTCAGTGTTGTCTATAATGCTATCCTCTCTATATCGTAGCTACTGAATTTCATTCTGAATTACATTCTGCGTTGTCAGTTTTCTGTTATTTTCAAAATTGTGGATTTTCGTCGTGGTGGCGGAAAGTGGAAGGTATAATAAGACAATTTTTCCTGGGGGGGTAGATTTGCGGTCTCTTTACAAGGATCTCCAATAATATTGGCGAAACTTCTAACACAGAAGCCGTAAATTACTGTTGAGTTTTATTTTGATCGAAAATAATGATTAAGTCTATGTTTTATAATATTACTCAAAAATAATCATTATTATTGAAGAAAAACGTAAAAAATTTAAATATATCTGATCATTATCATGTAATTTTTATATTACGGTTGCAAGAAATACTTAAATTTAACATTGGAAAAGGGAAGGAATATTTCTTTATCTCAGGAGTCCAAATTGTTTATACCCGGTAATCGAAGAGTATAGGAGTATATTAGATTTGTGATAAAAGTGGATGTGTGTAACACTCAGAAGGAAGCGTTTCCGACCCCATAAAGTATATGTCGGAGATCGAAAAGAAACATTATTATTTCGCTAGTAAATAAGTAAACGATACATAGTAAATGTTATTCGAATAGTACTGGCTGTCGATATATATTGTCTAGTGTGACCCTCTGTTGCTGAGAGCATAGTCTGAGAGCGAGAGCCTCAGATCTACATGGCGCAAATGTGACGGTGGTTGTTGAAGTCAGTCTGCGTCATTGCGACTTGCTATCCTTCTGTAACCAAGAATCCAATATGGCGGACGAGACCCAGCATACCGACAACGCTCCGACATATATATATTCTTAATCAGCATCAATAGCCGAGTCGATAGAGCCACGTACGTCCATGGTGAAATTATATATAAGGTGACGTATCCACCACACGTGCTCTCTTTCGGGGACGTTATTTTGTGTCAGTCGTTTGTCAAACGTCGTCGAAAGAGGAAGTGTACCGTCCCTCTTCATTAGCGCCTAGATCTCAGAGACTATAAGAGCTAGATCAACCAAACTTTCTATCTATGCTCCTGTGATATAACTTCAATACAAGTGTATTCCACAAAAGACGAAAATCTGTGGAATCCACAATTTTAAGATACGAGACAACCAAAAACGCAGAATAACGGAAAATACCCGTATCTACCAAATTGCCGAATCTGGATCAGGTTGGATCATATAAATTCTCCCCAAAATATACTTGCAAAACTGTAAAATACGGCGGGGGGGTTTTATAATGGTTTGCGCGAATTTTTCAAACTACGGAATTTGACCAGTATATGTGTACAAAACATAATGGGTCGTCATTTATAGGTTTGAATATTGGTCGATATGCTGCTACCTTATGTCTCATAGGAAATCCATCTGTTTTGGAGTCCAGGACAACGATCCGAAGGACACTGACAATTTTGTCAAAGAGTGGTTCGCTGCCAAAAAAGTAAAGTTAATGGAATGACCGAATCGATCAACCGATCTTAATCCAATTGATAACTTATTGTGTAATATAAGTTTAAGTCTAATAAATACAAAAATCCACTTTGGGACGCTGTAAAAAGGTCCTGTACCTCGATTTTCATAAAGAAATGTCACAATTTGGTTAAATCTATGCCAAAAAGCTGTGCAGCCATTATAGAACTCGAAGGCTACTCAGGCTTAGCTGGACGGCCCTCAAAGGGACCTCGCATGGGCCAGTATGGCCTTCAGTTATCCTGATGTGGGGTATGAACGTCGCGGGAGTGCTAATGATTTTTTAAAGGCAAGTAGTTCCCTTGGCATCGTCCTGGATGCATCTTCCAGTGATGCCAGCGCCGGAGCGCCCAAGTATCTTCTCTTTGCCCGGGAGAGTGTCGCTCATTTGCAGATGAGTTGTTCCAGTGTTTCGATGGCCCCGGGCTCATCACATTTTCTACAGCTGTCCCTGTTGGGGATGCCTGCATGCGCCGCAGCCAGACAGTGTCCTTTAAGTATTCCCACTAGCAGTCTGCAGTCCTTCCGTGGTAGGTGCAGTAAGTAGTGGGAAGGCTACTCAATACTAAAATTTACTACACATATGGATGTCTTATCGCTACTATTATTTTGATCGAGTCATTTTTGAAGTATTTTCACATTGAAATTTTGTTACACAATTTTTTGAAGAACTATCTTAAATTGTTATGTAATATTATGATTATTAATTAGCTAAGTTACAATACAAATTGAAAATTTGTTTGGGAAGTGCTCCTAAGTCTTTCTAGTAAAGATGCATAAAAACTTGTATGGGCACTACTATTATTTTGGACGCAGCTGTATATATTATATATATATATTATGTATATATTATATATTATACTATGGTAGGTTGTACATGGGCATTTCCGACCACGACTCTAACAAATTGAACAATCTTTTAAAAAAACCCCTGAAAATTTCCCCTATCTCGGAAAATTTGTCGCTTTTATTACTCTGGAATTTAGTAATGCAACGTACGTCAGTTGACTCCGCGTCAGATTTGTGGTGATAACGGCTGCTAGTAACACCCAGAAGGAATCGTTTCCGACACCATAATGTATATATATTCTTGATCAGCATCAATAGCCGAGTCGATATAGCCATGTCTGTCTGTCCGTCCGTCCGTCCGTCTGTCCGTCTTCACTAGCGCCTATATCTCAGAGACTATAAAAGCTAGAGCAACCTACTTTTGCATCCAGACTCCTGTCCTATCACACTGTTACAAGTACATTTCAAAATTTCGCCCCGCCCCCTTCCACCAACACAAGGGACGAAAATCTGTGGCATGCACAATTTTGAAGATACGAGCAAACTAAAAACGCAGAATCATAGACACTGACCTTATCTATCAGAGTGTTGAATCTGGATCAGATCGGATAATAAATATAGCCACAATGAAGAAAACCATTTCGAAATGCATCGTTCCCTCTCGCTCTCTCTCACTCACAGGGGTAGGCGCTATGCCTGATCGAATTTTTTGACGCCTAGTTCTCAGAGACTATAAGAGCTAGAACCACCAATATCCAAGCTCCTGTGATATCAAACCGAGACGAGTTTGTTTTAAAATTTGGCCACGCCCCCTTCCGCCCCCACAATAGATGAAAATCTACAATTTTGAAGATACGGGAAAACCAAAAACGCAGAATCATAGAAAATTACTATATCTATCAGAGTATTGAATTTGGATCAGATCGGATCATAAATATAGTCAGAAGGAACAAATGAAATTTCAGTGGCCTTCCAAGCGCAGACTCATTCCCTCTCTCTCTCGCACACAGCCGTGTATGTATATGTAGGAAGTAGATAAAAACATGTAGAAATGGCAGATTTAAAAAATGTATGTAAACAAAAATGGGGACATCTAATAGATCAAAACCTCCAAAAAGGTTCGAATTAATTACTTTTTTCTTTTTTGGCTAAAATTAAATTTGTCCCTTTTGCGAACTTGTAATAATGTAATTTATTACAAGCTCACATACATATATACTGACTGAGTACCGGGTATAAAGTAGAGCCGCGGCGTTAATTAAATTGAATTAAGATAAAATGTTAAAACTAAAAACAATATATCTGGAAGTTACATATTTTCATTTTAGACCTTTTATTAAAACAGACGAAATATTCAAATTTTAATGAGTTTTTAAATACATTTTTTTTGTCAATGTAAGTCCATTTGTATTTCAGATATTCAATTTATTTTTTTTAGAAGTAACAGATAGTAGATCTTAAAATAATATATTCGTATACAGAACAAAAGCCTGAGAGCAAAAAAAAACTCATTTCAGCTGTAGATATCGTGTGGTATGATACTTCGGATGAAGAAAGCCTTAAGACCCTGGTTGATTTCATGCCGTCAAGGATAATGGCGGTTATTCAGGCCAGAGGAGGAGCAACATCATACGAATATATTATTTAAAGGTCTACTACCTGTTCCTTCTTCAAAAAAAAGGTTATGTCTGAAATACAAATCGACTTACATTGAAAAAAAAATGTATTTAAAAACGCATCCAAATTTAAATATTTCTCCATTTTTGTTAAATAGTCTAAAACAAATGATATGTAACATCCAGATATGTAGTTTTTATTTTTAACCTTTTATTTTGATTCAATTTAATTAATATTAACTTAAATAATAATATTTCTTGACGTTTACCCGAACGATTTCATGAATTTTTGAAGTGGTGCGGTTTCTCTGACCGCTAGTGTAGATACATTTATCAGTATCAACTCAATACAAACAGATGTCAGATACTTAATATATAATATGGGGCTACCCAATTACTATGGAACAAGAATTTGTATACCTACTTTTAAATACCCGTTACTCAAATAGTATAGGGGCAGCGTTTCCGACCCATTAAAATGTATATAATATTGATCAGCATCAATAGCCGAGTCGCATAAACAATGTTGGTCTGTCCGTACCTTTGTCCGTCTTGTTTGACACAAAGATCTCAGAAACTATAAGAGCTAGAGTAACAAAATTGTATGTGTAGGGTCCAATGAAAGATTTTTTTAAGCTTCAGTGGGTACGCCTTTCAAGAGTTTACTCATTAACTCTCTCACACGCTCTTCCTCGTACTGTGTGCGCCCTTTTGCAGAGATAGCAACACACATCTACGGACTGAGTATCGGGTATAAATTTTAACCTTAAGACCGCGGCTCGCAACATTACCGCTTTATACCCGGTACTCGAAGAGTATAGGGGTATATTAGATTTGTTTAAAAAATGGATGTGTGTAACACCCAGAAGGAAGCGTTTCCGAGCCCATTAAGTATATATATTCTTGATCAGCATCAATAGCCGAGTCGATATAGCTATTTCTGTCTGTCCGTCCGTCTGTCCGTCTTCATTAGCGCCTATAGCTCAGAGACTATAAAAGCTAGAGCAACACAATTTTGTATCCAGACTCCTGTCCTATCACCCTGTTATAGGTGTATTTCAAAATTTCGTCCCGCCCCCTTCCGACCACTCAAAGGATGAAAATCTGTGGCACGCACAATTTTAAAGATACGAGAAATCAGAATCATAGACAATGACAATATCTATCAGACTGTTTAATCTGGATCAGATTGGATAGTAAATATAGCCACAATGAGGAAAAGCATTTCGAAATGCATCGTTCCCTCTCGTGCGTTGCGTGGGCACTGAAATTTCGTTTGTTCTTTCTGGCTATAATAATGATCCGACCTGATCCAGATTCGGCCATCTGGTATATACGGTTACTATCCATGATTCTGCGTTTTTGGATTTCTCGTATCTTAAAAATTGTGGATTTTTGTCCTTTGTGGGGGCGGAAGGGGGCGTGGCCAAATTTTGAAACAAACTCGTCTCGGTTTGATATCACAGGAGCTTGCATAGAAAGTTTGGGTTATCTAGCTCTTATAGTCTCTGAGAACTAGGCGTCGAAAAATTCGATCAGGCATAGCGCCCACCCCGGTGTGTGAGAGAGAGCGAGAGAGAATGCATTTCGAAATGGTTTTCTTCATTGTGGCTATATTAATAATCCGATCTGACCCAGATTCAACAATATGATAGATATTGTCATAGCCTATTTACACTACAGTGAGTTACCTATCGATAACCGAGGAAACTCAATAACTCAGAACTGGTGTCTACACTACACAAAAGTTGAGTTATTGAGTTATTGAGTTTTGGCTTGCTGGCAAACACGAGCGTGCGTTGTTTTGTTTAAATTATTAAATTACGCAAATATGAACTTCGAGGAAACATTTATGTTGTATTCGGCGCAGCTAGAAGCAGCGATGGTGTGATGTATTGATTTGGCGACAATGTGTGCACAAGCTGTGGAGTATTTGGATAACATTTTAAATACACGCATTTGGACCCTGGTAAGAAATTGGCATTTTATTTTCAAGTACTTCTATTTTATAATAATATTGAATTATAATAGCCGCGATATGGATCATTTTGGGAGGAGGACGTTGCGAAGAGCTCTGATGCCTTTTTTAAGGAAAATTTCCGCCTGGAAAGGCATGCGTTCAACATACTTGATGGACTGTTGCCCAAACTCCAAAAGAAAAACACTCCTTTTCGACTGACAATCCCTCTGTAGAAGAGAATAGCCATTGCCTAGGATCCTCTGCGGAATATCGTACGGTAGTGAGTCTATTTGCTGTGTCAAAAGCCATTTCATGAACATAAATATAAATCAAAATTGAAAAAAGTACAATTCTGTTTCATTTATTTGCTTATTTATTTAAAAAAATGTGCCAAAAGTCCAGGAATGCCTGTAAGGCCTTAAGTGACCAAACAAATCTCGTATCTAGGGATAAAATTGTATTAAAAGTATTGTTTTTAGGAAATATTTGTTTGTTTACTTTTTTTCTCCATAATCACATTTGTTTTTTGTTGTTTTTTTAGTGGTGGTATTTCCACGATAGGCAGATCAGGGTTGAAATATTCGGAAAATCGGAAAACTCGATTGAAACTCAACCTAAACTCAACTTTTTTGCCACCTCTAGGGCCCCTATGCTGCCCCATGTAAATGAAACTCGAGTTTTGCCCGAAACTCAATAACTCAACTGTAGTGTAAACAGGCTATCATTCTCTACGATTCTGCGTTTTCAGTTTTCTCGTATCTTTAAAATTGTGCATGCCACAGATTTTCGTTCTTGGAGTGGGCGGGAAGGGGCGGGGCGAAATTATGAAATATAGTTGTAACAGTGTGATATGACAGGAGTCTGAATGCAAAATTGCTTTCCTCTAGCTTTTATAGTCTCAGAGCTATAGGCGCTAGTGAAGACGGACGGACAGACGGACGGACGGACAGACGGACGGCCAGACAGACATAGCTATATCGACTCGGCTATTGATGCTGATCAAGAATATATATACTTTATGGGGTCGGAAACGCTTCCTTCTGGGTGTTACACACATCCATTTTTTCAACAAATCTAATATACCCCTATACCCCTTCTTTCTGGGTGTTACACACATCCACCATCACCACAAACCTAATATATCCATACTTTTCGAGAATCGGGTATAATAACATTAATCGTGTTTTATTTTATTTTTATTTTTTAAAGTTAAATGATCCTAACTTTAATGGAAAAATAAGAAAGGGGCTTTACCAGTTGTCGGGTTCCGCAGCCTGATAGAACCCAGGAATTTGTACAACCTAGCCAGTGGTGCAGCAGTAAAGTAAATTCCTATAATTGTTGTTTGTTATTTGTACTGCTCACTGTACATCATTGTCATACCTACATATATATGCTCCCACACTCTCTCGTCTTTCTTTCTTTCTTTCGTCTTCGCTATCCCTCTCTCGATAATCTCGCACTCGCTTGAATTAGGGCACGGGCAATTCGGCCCACCTGCCCTTGACCTGTCTGTTCAATCAAGTCGCTCTTCAACAGACACTGTCTCGAACCGACCCCTCGCGTCTTCGTTATGACTCCGTCTTGAATCGAGCTAAGCAAAACACCAGACTCGTCGTGATTTGTCGTATATCCAACTCAAATTGTGCAATATACTATACCCTGCCTCACAATAAACCATATCTAACCGAACCACCACTGAGTTATTATTTAATGTATCGCAAAATACGCTGCTGTAAAAGCTCAGTAGCTCAACACCAGTAAAGAAAGAATTGTAAAATCTATAAACCATCCATAAGTCCCGCCATCTTGAGTACGGGAATATTTTAAATAGGAATGCCGCATAAGGGGTTAGGTTTTCTGTCCCATAAGATAATCAGCTACGCAGTTATACTTGTAGTAGTTATTTACTGCTACTAAAATTACACATCCTATTAAATTCCCGACTGAATCTCTCTCCCCTGCGCACCTTATCCGCCCCTTTGCGCACTGATGAAGTTTGTTTTCCCTGCTTTTTCGTTTGTTGCAAATTGCAATCTCAGAAAATGGAAAAATTCCAAAACAAATGAAACATCGTATAAATAATTATAGAAGCCAATTGTTCCTGTAGGTCAAGCGACTACTATATGTATTAGTTGTTGTTGCTCCAATTGTTGTTGGTGCGCGTACTGCTAGTACTGGTACTTCTAGTGGTGCAGGTGCAGGGTACAGTGGGGAAAAGAAGGAACACAAAAGTACAATAAACCGTATTAAAAAGTGCAGGTTGTAACCTTGAACCTTGAAAATGCTTAGTAAATGGTTTTTGTGTTGCTGCTGCTGCTCTTTGGGTCGATCGACGCTAAGGTCGTCTCACCACGCACTGGGGCCGAGAAGTAGGGTATAATATAATACATTCCTTGGTACAACAACCGCAGCCGCAACAACAAGCATAAAAAAAAAATCAACTAAACAAAAAAACAAAAAAATAATAATTATAATACTCGTACAGGAGGTGCAATCATCATCATTGGAATTGGAATCGCCATTGGGCGGGGAGTGGATTGTTCTGTCAACGAACAAAATGTTATAAATTATACATCGCTACTAAATGACAAATGTGCGAGGCAGAAGTAAAAATGTTAAGTATTATTAATTAAATTTAGTCGCCAGTAAAAATGTTTTTCGAATTGAGGAAAACTTTCTCGCGGTCTTGTGATTTGGGTTTTGGTTTGGTAGCGCTACAGTGCGTTTCAGAATTGCTATGCATTTCCTGCCAATACTGAAAGCAGGACTATGGTGCCGCCCGCCGAAGGTTGATAAATTTAGTTTGCTCGCATTTAGCTTAACATGAAAGTTTCGGGCGCTTTTGAAACGCACTGTACTTTGATGAATGTGCACCCGGTCCGATTTAATTAGTCTCGCTTCAATTTGTTTCGATTGGCACCACAATTAGTATACCCACCAGAATTGGCAAATGATTTGTCTTGAAATGATGAAATGTACGTCTCACCCCAACGGGATCCGCGAATCACACAGAAATTCTAAAACGAGAACGAGCGAGCAGCCCTTTACCACAGGGGGTGGTCAGGGGAGGAGGGATGAGAAGACCAATATCAGAGGTTGTATATTATGAGTGGCAGATTTATATGTATGTCCATACCTACATATGTCGTACAGATCTTAACATATTAATCATGTTAAATGGTTACTCACGACTTTATACGATTTTTTTCGTATCGATTAACGCGACGATTTTCCGTCTTCTCTTTCATCTCTTTTTTCTCCTTTCCATTTTTTTCATTCGCTTCTCATTCAGTCTCTTTTTCTCACTGTCTATCGTCTGCTTTGAACTGGGGTTTCATCTCGGGACCCGACAATAAAACGCTAACAACAATATTAAACAAAACGAAATCCTAATGAAACCAGTAAGGTTGCTATCTTCGCAGCGCCGAACTTTACATACCCTGTAAATTAAACGACTAATAAACAGCAATATGACGGCTAAAAAATAATTTCAACGATTACTCGTATAATCATGAATAAACTGAATAGAAACATTATAGAAGTTATTCTATAAATAGTTTTGATTAGACATCCATCTGACTTTAATAAAATGTTACTTTGCTACAAAACACAACTACAGCGTCTTAAGTTAAGTGGAATTATGTTCAGATACAAAAAAGTTTAACGCTTGATTTTCTAAGGCAGAGGCAATTGCTGTCAAAATCAAAATCGTTTCTCCAACGAAGTGCCATCCGGCCATTATATCTCGCTCACTCTCTCAGGGAAATCTTCAGTATATTAAAATACATACATTTTCTTTTAAATCCGACGAAGGATCTGACGTAATTTACTGGCGTTACAACAATACATACAAAAAATAAAATAAAAAACAAAAAATATACCTTTTGCTGTTTTAATATATTCATGAAATTATATGTCAATTAGTTAATTATAGAATAGTGCGTGATAGAAAATAGTGCGTGACCACTCAGAATCACACCAATTTAATTTTTTTTTCAATCAATAAGTGTTTTTTTTTTCGAAAATGTTCAAGTCGCTTTTTGGCAGGTATCCTTGCCATTAAATCCACCTCCTTTGGTCGTCTCACAGTGCACTATAGGTCAAATAGACACGGCCGCGGCTCTACTTTATACCCGGTACTCAGTCAGTATATATGTATGTGAGCTTGTTGTAATTTATTAAATGTTCGCAAAAAGGAATAATTTAATTTTAGCAAAAAAAAAAAAAAAAATTAAGTCTAACCTTTTCGGAGATTTTTATATAATAGATGTTTCCATTTACATACGTTTTTTACACTTTTTCTACATGTCTGAATCTACTTCCTACATATACTTACACGGCTGTGTGCGAGAGAGAGAGGGAATGAGTCTGCGCTTGGAAGGCCACTGAAATTTCATTTGTTCCTTCTGGCTATACTAATGGTCCGATCTAATCCAGATTCAATACTCTGATAGATATGGTAATTTTTTATGATTCTGCGATTTTGGTTTTCCTGTATCTTAAAAATTGTGGTTTTCGTCCTTTGTGGGGCGGAAGGGGGCGTGGCCAAATTTTGAAACAAACTCGTCTCGGTTTGTATATCACAGGAGCTTAGATAGAAAGTTTGGTTTATCTAGCTCTTATAGTCTCTGAGAACTAGGCGTCAAGAAATTCGATCAGAGCGCACCCCGGTGTGTGAGAGAGAGCGAGAGGGAACGATGAATTTCGAAATGGTTTTCTTCATTGTGGCTATATTTATGATCTGATCTGATCCAGATTCAACACTCTGATAGATATTGTCATTGTCTACTTTATGGGGTCGGAAACGCTACCTTCTGGGTGTTACACACATCCATTTTTTCAACAAATCTAATATACCACTTTACTCTTCGAGTACCGGGTATAATCAGGTGCTTATAAGTTTTGCTAAAATTTTTTCTACATTCAAGTGGCTCCTCAAATTCAAATTTTGTAATCCAATTTATGATGTTGGTAGATCTGTTATGTTGTTAGATCTGTGTTGTTGGTATAGTTCGTGTTGTGTGTAGTAAGGGTCAAAAAAAGATACGTCCCAAAGAAATTTTTTTTTTTAGCTTTATCTTTCGGAAGATTTTAAAAAAAATTTTAGCACTTCTCAGCCAAGTGACTATATAGATATGGTAGAATTATTAATTATATTAACTTAGAACAGTTAAGCTTTTTTCCCCCCTTTGCCCAGTACTCCCAAAATTTTTAGCACATAACCTATATCTAAGCAATAAATATATTCTAGGCCGAAAATACACCGAACTTTGAACATTTTTTTTGGGATAATGAAAAGACATAGCAACTTCTGGTTTTTATTGTGGAATCGGCTTATTATTTCTAAATAAGTTTGTATTTTTTCATGCCAAAATTCAGAATGGCGGCTCTCGTCGACCTCTGCTCGAAAAAGACAGTAGCCGAACTTCGAGTCTGCAGCCTCTTGTAGTGAAATGAAATAAGCAATGAATTAATTTTATCAAAATTTATAGAATTCTGTATGGTTTATATTAAACTAGAAAAAATTTGGTCAAAAAATTAACCAAAATATAGGCACTGAAACATTAATTTTTAACTTTTTTTTTACCTTTGGTCTCATTTAAAAAATATATTTTTATATTTTTGTAGGCTAATTGTTGGTATAAGCTATACAAAACAGTATTAGATTTCTGATAGAATGTATTTAAAGAGAATCGGATCAATAGATCAAGCCCTGCGATTGAAGTTCGGACGCAAAACATGGTTTCGAGAAAAACGTGTTTTAAGTTTGTACACAGTAGGTAGTTGAGCCCGAGGTAGGTGGGATTAAGACGCTCTAACTCAAGAAAGTATCATATTGTATCATATCAAAAAGCCGCAAGTATGGCTGCTCGTAAAAGAGGTCAGACTGACCTTGCAGCTATTCTAAAGCTACTTGCTTTTAGCCCTGGCATGGCACGATCTTCACCAGACGATGCACGGGTTTCATATTAGAGAAAGGGCTTACAAAAGAACAATACGTCGCCATTAGAGGGGATACAAAAAATGGAAATTGCGATATTTATATTCACTATAATGAAGTGGCTGAAAGAAAGAAATAATGCAGACAGCACGATGATATTTCAAAAATAGTAGCTAAATCCAGTCTTAGTCAAAATCTTCTGTACCATACCTCCAAACCATGTTCCTATCCTTGCCTTAATACAAATATGAAATATAAAATATACCTAGAAATTCTAGGCTATATTTATTTAAAAGCATATATATATATATATAAAAAACTTATTTTTTCAAAATTTGTTTCAAATCCATTTCCAAATGAGATCTTTAAAGGTATCCAAAAAGTTTTGCACGGAAAACTTGAAAAGCCTTCGAGTTATTAATTTATATCAGAAAAAGTGTCTATTTGACCTATAGTGCAGTGGGACATTCGGCCATTTGAGCTTGCTAAATTAATAACTTCTGAACGAATGAAAAGTGCCCAATATTTCATTACAAAATATTACTACATATAAAACCGGCCTGTGAATAAAACAAGTAAAAAGAACATCGGCCGCGTTGTATGTACGTATATTCGTTCATATTCAAAGTAACTTGAGTTTAAATTGAGTGATCACTGTACTGGTGATCAACGACATCTCAAAGAGGAGGCGAAAATCAAAGGAGAAACGGCAATAGCTTCGCGCGCTAGCTCTGGTCGCTGCGCAATATTGACCCAGACGTAGCATCGCGATACGAACTTGAAGAGTTGTGTGTTTTAACTAAAGCGTTGTTAATGTCTCTTAAAAAGCCAGACCAGCCTACTTCCTTTAACGAGTCAGTCCTAAACACCACCATGTCAAATGCAAGGAATCTGCCCAAGATAAAATTGCCCAAGTTTGGTGGGAGTTATTCGGAATTCAAAAATTCAATAGAGTTGTTTTCAAGCATAGTAGATTCTGACATGTCCCTAAGCAACGTCGAAAAATTCAATCATTCATTGAATTGTTTAGAAAGTGAACATTAGGCACTGTCAAGGCTTTCCCAGTGACAGATCAAAATTATGCCAAGGCGCTCGAAGCGCTAAAGCAGGTGTACGACAATGAGTGTCTTATGTTTCTTGATGGCGTAGCTAGACTGTTTGAATTACAGGCGATGCAGGCGCCATCGGCAAGCGCACTACGGTCACTTATTGACACGACATCTGCCATATACGAGTCGCTACTGTCGGTTGGAGATGACAAGGTTATTGCTCATGCCCTTCTGACACACCTCGTTCTGTCAAAGGTTGACGCGAAGACTCATTCCAGATGGAAGGAAAATTTGGATTACGAAAAGGTTCCGTCGTGGACTGATTTTGTAGCTGCATTGAATAAGCGTTATCAGCATCTGTCGGCTGAAGAATCTACTTCCGGGCGGTTAAGGGGTCGAAAAGGCTCGCGAGAATCGAAAAATAGGCAATTTGGGAAAACATCGCTGGCTGTATCCCAAGCAAACAAAGGTCAGGAAGCAAATTGTTTGTTTTGCAAATCAGCTGATCATTCCATTAGGAGTTGTTCATCATTCTCGGCTGCGTCCGTCATGACTCGATTTAGGTTTGCCAAGGAAATCCCGCTGCCCAAATCCCAATTGCTTGCGAAAAGGGCATAATGTCTCAGCCTGCAAGTCTGCACGTTGCAGAGTATGCTCAAAGCCCAACAACACATTGTTGCATCGCTACAATGTTGACTCGGGAGCAACGCCAACCGCCCGCGAGGCGGTGGGAGCGGTGACTGTTGAAAATGCAAATCAGTTGTCGTCGAATCATGCAATGGCAGTGGATTCAGATTAAGTGGTTCTGGCCACAGCAATTGTGGACATTAAAGGTGGCTCCTGTCAGCGTCAGCCAGCCAGAGTACTACTGGATTCGGGCTCACAAGTTAATTTTATTACCGAGGAGCTCGCTCGAAACTTAAAGGTAAAACGCATTCGGAAAGATATTAACTTATTGGGAATCGGAAAGTCTAGCTTGTCTGCGCAACAAGTGGTGCAAACAACGGTCTGCTCTCGCGTTCAGCAATTTGAAATAGCCACGACTTCGTCAATATACCCGCTACTCGAAGAGTATAGGGGTATATTAGATTTGTTGAAAAAATGGATGTGTGTAACACCCAGAAGGAAGCGTTTCCGACCCCATAAAGTATATATATTCTTGATCAGCATCAATAGCAGATTCGATATAGCTATGTCTGTCTGTCCGTCCGTCTGTCCTTCTGTCCGTCTGTCCGTCCGTCCGTCTTCCTTAGCGCCTATAGCTCAGAGACTATAAAAGCTAGAGGAACACAATTTTGCATCCAGACTCCTGTGCTATCACACTGTTACAAGTGCATTTCAAAATTTCGACCCGCCCTCTTCCGCCCACTTAAAGGACGAAAATCTGTGGCATACACAATTTTAAAGATACGAGGAATCTAAAAACGCAGAATCATAGACAATGGCCAATTTTGAAGATACGGGAAAACCAAAAATGGTTCAATCAGAATGTTGAATTTGGATCATTAGTATAGCCAGAAGGAACAAATGAAATTTCAGTGGCCTTCCAAGCGCAGACTCATTCCCTCTCTTTCTCTCGCATACAGCCGTGTGTGTATATGTAGGAAGTAGTCACAACGTTCCCCCTCTTTTTTTTTTCTTTTTTGGCTAAAATTAAATTTTTCCCTTTTGCGAACATGTAATAAATTACAACAAGCTCACAACGTTCCCCCTCGTTTTGAAATCGATTTCTTCGTATCATCCAGAAAAAGCTGTCAGACTCGCTGACAATTCCTACAGATTTCCCACTGGCCGATCCAGGATTCCATAAACCCCAAAAGGTGGATCTGCTGGTAGGACCGGATGCCTTCTTTGAGATACTGAAAGATGACCAGTTAAAACAAAAAGACACGCTAACGTTGCAAAATACGGTCTTTGGGTAGGTGGTGTCTGGTCGCTGCAGATCCAAAGGACCCCGAAGTATTGAAGCATGCTCTAGGTAAGCACATTGCAGGAGTTTTTCCCTCTTGATAATTTTGTCAAACGTTTCTGGGAGTTGGAAAATTTTCCAAATGCGTCTATAGAAAGACTGTATACCCCCGAAGAAACTATGTGTGAGAAATCTTTCATTGACACCATCACACGATTACCCTGCGGTCGATTGCAAGTTTCTTTGCCATTTAAGTCAAGCCCGACATCTCTCGGTTCGTCGTTTGAGACAGCCAGAAGACGCAAATCGCAAATTCGCTCTTACAGCAGACATTACAAAAATGTACCGTCAAGTCCAAGTTGACGAGGCGCAATGCCAATTCCAATTAATTATTTGGAGAAGGACAAAGTCAGACCCTTTGCAAGTGTTTCGTTTCAATTCGGTGACTTATGGCACTGCCAACGCACCGTTTCTCGCTGTAAGGTGTTTGAAATATCTGAGCAACACTCATCTAAGTTCGCATCCAATTGGATCAAAGTCTCTTGCTTCAGATTTTTATGTTGATGACCTTACACGAGCAGACGCGAAATCCGAGCTACAGATATTGCGTCAACAAGTAGTTGAAATCCTAGAGCCAGCAGGATTCGTGCTGACGAAAAGGGCTGCTAACTGTCAACTAGGTGATAGTCAGCAAGGAAATATGGCCATTGCGAATGGAGATCAGCAAGATTGTAAAACTCTTGGTTTGATTTGGAACCCTCGATCAGACATTTTTAAATATTGTCTGAAACCAATAATATCGTCCGAAACCACAACCAAGAGATCAATATTATCGGTCATAGCCAGTTTTTTCGATCCCTTGGGTCTGCTATGTCCAGTAATTACCAATGCAAAATACTGCAGGAAATTTGGTTATTAAGCCTTGGTTGGGACGATCCGATTTCCTCAAACGTACATAAAAAATGGGAAGCGATGGCTTTAGATATGCAGGGATTGCATGACGTCACCGTTTTACGATTTGTAGGAGCCAGAGCAAACACTCGATGTCAAATACATGGGTTGCAGATGCGTCCACGAGAGCAAATGGCTGTGGTATATATGTTCGGTTTTCCCATGAAAATTGAGTTTTCGTTAAATTATTAAAAACCAAAACAATCCCAAGATTAGAGCTATGTGCCGCTCATCTTTTGGCAAAGTTGTGGGAGGAAGTTTGGTCCATGATAGATTGTCCCGTAGAAAAGGTCGTATTGTGGTCAGATTCGGAAGTGGTTTTACATTGGCTGCAAACTCATCTCTCCCACTTAACTACGTTTGTTTCGAATCGAGTTGCAGAGATACAAGACGTCACTTCGACAGCCCTATGGAGACATGTGCCCACCAAAGAGAATCCTGCAGACCTAGTATCTCGAGGATACTACTATGGTTCAATGGCCCGTCGCTCTTGCAGCAAGAATGCAAACATTGGCCTCGAAATCCTCATTTACAGTTAACAGCAGCGAATGCGTTATTGGAGAATAAGAAGGGAGCCATCGCGATCGATGTCGAGCAAAATCCCATTCTCACACTTGTCGAAAATTCGTCATCGTATATGAAAATGGTAGTCACAATTGCGTATATCCGCCGGTTCATCAATAGAAGGAAAGGAATCAATTGGAGTAGTACTTGTCCGTCATCAGACGAGCTCGGCGCAGCGTTCTAACAGCATTAGAAGCTGTTCATCAAAGTTGAAGGCATCAATTCAAAAGCTAAATCCCTTTCTGTCGAAAGAACAAGTGGGCTCATGCTTGTTTTCGTTGATTCGAGTAGGCGGTCGCCTATTAAATGCCCCCTAGCCCATAATGCTAAGTTTTCAATGTTAATGCCTAAAAGTTGTAGATTTGTTACTCTCTATCTGAGCTACTCTCTATCGACATCGAGTCGATTGTCACGCTGGACCACGTGCACAAGTGGGATTCCTAAGACAATCCATTTGGCTTATAAATGCACGAAGAGAGTGCAGTGCCATCGTCCGGAAATGCGTACACTGCTTCCACTACAAGCCGAAGCTTCTTTCACAAATCATGGGAAACCTTCCCGCTGATCGATTGCGTGGAAATCTACCCTTTGAGATTAGCAGAGTTGATTTGTTTGGACCGGTTCGTGTATCGCTTGGCATTCGAGGCAAACAGCCTCTCGAAATGTACATAGCCGTGTTCGTCTGCTTCGCATCTAAGGCTGTACATCTAGATATTTTGAGAGATTTGACGTCTAATACTTTTATGTTGTTTTTACCCAGGTTTGTTGGTCGTCGTGGGCCACTTGTCAAGCTGTACTGCGACAACGCCACGAATTTTGTTGATGCAGCTCGCATGCTCAAGGAGCGTATGGAGGGCATGGATGCCAAGGACGAGGCACTCAAAGCTTATGCTGTGCTCACCGTTTTTCGGTGGAGTTCATCCCGCCGCGAGCTCCGCACATTGGAGGCCTATGGGAGTCCGCGGTGAAGTCCGTCAAACATTTGTTGATCAGGGCCATGGGCAGCTCGGTGGCAGTTCTCGTGGAAGTCGAGGCCGTGCTCAGCGGCAGTCCCAACAAAGGGGAGGTGCTGACTCCCGCGCATCTACTAGTCGGCAGAATGCTAGTTCCGCTGCCGCCCGAATCAGATCTGCCCAGACCAGACAACAGCCTCTCGTATCTGCAACGATGGCAGCTCGTGTCTACCATCAAGATACTATTTTGGAAAGATTGGTCCAGAGACTATCTTCTCAGCCTTCAACACCGAGGGAAGTGGTCCGAAGAGGTCGATAATCTGGAGCCGGGCAGAGTGGTGGCAATATGTCAACTTCTCTCTCTCTGTTAGTACATGTGTTTCTTTGTCGGTCTGTCCGGTTCCCGTGTCCCCATTTGAACAATAATTGTGCCTACCGGCACACAAAGAAAAGTTAGTGCAAATTTGGATTTGCACCAAACAAATGTTGTATCCACGATGAATATAGTCGCTGTAAGGCATGCACGGTGGCTGCCCCATACCTTAATTGATCCGTCTTCGTGTCAAATAGTTTTAACTGCTTTAATTTTGGGTTTATTGGTCTTCACACATACTGAGTGCCACAATCAGGGTATAAATTATACAGTTTTGTCCAATCCGATCACAGGGTATTGCCCTATTTTTTCACAGGCCATGTGAACATGCTCTGCAGCTACTATCATCATCGTGGATACATCGAAACAATTTTTACATGGTTCTTTTGAACTTAAGACTAGTTTTTTTACGAAAATTAACATGTTTTATGTGTGTGTCCCTCTTATTTCGCACAGCCAAAAGCGTATGACATATCGAAAAAAAATATTTTATTAATTTTTTTACCACTACTCTTGGGTTTTTTACTTTTACATTATGAAGTGCAAATATGGAAAACCCTAAAAAAAATTAGATCACTACAAAAGAACTGAAAATATTAATTTTATAGACCTTTTTCTGAAACAAAGCCAAGTGTCATTATTTTTTAACACCACTGTAAATTTAATATAAATAAATTAAATTTAAATAAATTGAATCTTTCAAAATGTAGCATCCACAAGTACACGGTGATCCAATGTCTAAAAGCTTAACAACACATTGTCAAAGTTGAACTTTGTTCTGATTTTCATCGCTAATCACGAATCCGGTCTGTAAAAGTTAATAATCGTCGAGATTTTTAGAAAAATTGACTCAAAGTTCCGAAGAACCCTGTTTTTGCCCTTCTTCGATCACATATAGAGAATAATCCTGAGGTGCTATAAGTCCCTAATTAGGTGTTTGAGATGCCAAGCTTTTTTGGCACCTATTTATGTCCAGAAATAAAATGAGGACGATTGCTTAAAGTTTATAATATTTATTTATACTGGCGGCTAGCAGACGCCGATTGCGTGCTCTTTGCCCAGCCAGATAAATGTACACGAGATCGATATGCAACCAATGCGCAGAGAGATTAGCATAGCACTAAATTTCGCAACGTCGGCAGATCAATGCTAGATCCGAAGCGGCGGCTGCGGAGAGCCCTTAGCATACAGAGAGAGCGCAGCAGCGCTGCCGAACTTTAGCGTTTACATATGTTGTTGTATGTTCTTTTTAAGTACAGTGGGTTTGAATTACGATTGCATTTTATTGTTAGGATGAATTGGCTGCTGGCCCGAACATTAGGCTTAAATATAAGCTGCAACTTTTAACTATATGAATAAAGTCGTAAGACCCTTGGAACAGTCCAAATATTCATGTAGCACAACTTTTTCATGTGCGCCATTATTGACATTGACATTAGACTTTGAAGCTGGACTAGCTGCAAAAATAGAGACAGCCTTATGCAAAAAGCATGCAGTGAGAGCGAGAGAGATATATGTGTCCAGTTGTTATTCCAGTTGAGCTGGGAGCAGCGCTGCGGCAGAGTTTATCGATTGCTATACTTTTTAGATACGATTTTTCTGGCTGTGTGTTTGAAAACATTATTTAGTTACAAATTGGGCCTCAGTTATTCGATTGATAGCCGGGAGTTGGCCTTAGAACCGACTACGAACAAAAATTTTGAGTTTTCACTATAATGCTATCTCTCTCTTCGCAGCAAATTTAGCAAAGTCTAATGTAATATGGTCATGATCAATTCTATTGGCGCTTTTGATCGATTTCATTGCAACTTTGTATTTTACGGTCTCTAACGTTTTTAATTACGATTAGCATAAAGCTTGGTATCTTTGTCGATGATTGGCAGTTAAAATAAATGGCATGGAGCAAATTTCGAATTAAGCTTTATGTATTTTCGTAACTTCGAATCATTGACAAGGATACCAAGCTTTAAGCTAATCATAATTATAATCTTAATCATAATAATTAAACACAAAAACTGGCAAAATATAATTTTGTATGGGATTTAGCACCTGCGACACCCCTGTGCGTGTTTTATCTCGGAAAATTTGACGAAGTTTTTTGGAGTCAGGTCAAAGCTTAAAAACAGCTCAAAAATTTGATGGTTTTGAAAATACGTTTCTCTTTATAACTGTTTATGCAACAGACCAGGTTTTATGTTGTATTGATAACAATAAATATACCGAATACCCTTAAACTGGAGCGCATCTTTGCATTTTTCCGTTATGTGGAAGATGTGACAATGATGCTCATGATAGCCCTGTGGATAGAAAAAGTCAATGATGCGGTGCGTCATTGGCAAGTATTGCCGTATACTGTGTAGTATTTTTACAAAATACTAAAATTATTCGGGGTATCGACGGGGTATCGAGAGCAAAAATCTGTTTTCGCCAAACAATAACCGCAAACCGTTCCTAAACATTTAAGTTAAAATAAGTCTGATAGCAAACAACAAAATGGTAACACAACAACTTACAAGGGTCCACAAAGATCTTTTGGGATGCACTGATTCCAGCTTTAAAAGTGCCACTTGAAATTCAAAGTCGGCAGCTTCACATACATCACCATTCACAGCCTTAACATGCTCCATTAACAATTGGGTGCTCGTGGTGAAGCTCCCAAATACACCGTTTTACACATTTAACGAAAGGGAACGTTGTAAGCCGCGTCTACGGCCGCGGCTCTTCTTTATACCCGGTACTCAGTCAGTATATATGTAAGTGAGCTAGCGATATACATACATATGTAATTTATTACATGTTCGCAAAAGGGACAAATTGAATTGTAGCCAAACAAGCAAAAAAACGAGGGGGAACGTTGTGAGCCGCCTCTACCGCCGCGGCTCTACTTTATACCCGGTACTCAGTCAGTATATATGTATGTGAGCTTGTAATAAATTACATTATTACATGTTCGCAAAAGGGATACATTTAGTTTTAGCCAAAAAAGAAAAAAAAATTTAGTCAACCTTTTCGGAGATTTGTATATGTATATTAGATGTTTCCATTTTTGTTTACATACGTTTTTTACATCTGTCTTTTGTACATGTATAAATCTACTTCCTACATATACATACAGGGCTGTGTGCGAGAGAGAGAGGGAATGAGTCTGCGCTTGGAAGGCCACTGAAATTTCATTTGTTCCTTCTGACTATATTTATGATCCGATCTGATCCAGATTCAGTACTCTGATAGATATGGTCATTTTCTATGATTCTGCGTTTTTGGTTTTCCCGTATCTTCAAAATTGTAGATTTTCGTCTTTTGTGGGGGCGGAAGGGGGCGTGACAAAATTTTGAAATACACTTGTACTGAAGTGATATCACAGGAGCATGGATAGAGAGTTTGGTGGCTCTAGCTCTTATAGTCTCTGAGATCTAGGCGCTCATCTGGACGAATGGGCACAGCGCCCACCCCTGTGTGTGAGAGAGAGCGAGAGGGAACGATGCATTTCGAAATGGTTTTCTTCATTGTGGCTATATTTATAATTCGATCTGATCCACATTCAAAACTCTGATAGATATTGTCATTTTCTACGATTCTGCGTTTTTAGTTTTCTCGTATCTTTAAAATTGTGCATGCCACAGATTTTCGTCCTTGGAGTGGGCGGAAGGGGCGGGGCAAAATTTTTAAATACACTTGTAACAGTGTGCTAGGACAGGAGTCTGGATACAAAATTGTGTTCCTCTAGCTTTTATAGTCTCTGAGCTATAGGCGCTAATGAAGACGGACAGACGGACGGACAGACAGACACAGCTTTATCGACTCGGCTATTGATGCTGATCAAGAATATATATACTTTATGGGGTCGGAAACGCTTCCCTCTGGGTGTTACACACACCCATTTTTTCAACAAATCTTATATACCCCTTTACTCTTCGAGTACCGGGTATAAAAAGAGGACTAAGCCACACTGGTGGAACCTGGATCTCTCTTTCCAAAGAAATAACCTCAGGGAATTCTTCAAGCTTGCCAAACAAGCGAACGAAGAGCATCAACGAGGAATACAAGACCCTACTCATAAACTACAAGAAGGAAATACGTAAGGCACAACGTAGCAACCGAGGAACAAAACCCCCGACATATCTAATAACCCACAAGAAAATCCAATGGACCATACGGGCATAAAAGCACTTGGACGGAATGGAATTCCCAGCCATGTTGCAGACGACCAAAGAGGTGATCATCTCATGGCTTTTCACATATACATGGCATGTCTAAGTACAGGCTATATTCCTTTCCAATGGAGAACATCAAGAGTTGTCATACCTCCCAAAGCAGGAAAATGCGGCCATGTTAGCTCCAAAGATTATAGACCGATAAGCCTTACATCCTGTATACTAAAAACATTGGAAAAGCTGCTAGATGTACACATCAGGAATGAGGTAGGGGGACTGATGTCGACCAACCAGCACGCTTATACCAAAGGGAGATCAGTGGAGACAGCGCTACATTCGCTAGAAGCTACCGGAGAGAAAGCTCTCAACAATAAAAAGTATGCACTAGGAGTATTCGTTGATATATCCGGAGCATTTAATAACGTTGCTACGAACGCAATAAAAGCGACCAACATACACCCAGCAATCAACCTATGGATAAAGAACCCATCTGAGTTGTAGAAAATCAGAGTGAGGCACCACTTCCATGGTAAAGGGAGCACACAGAGGCACACCTCAGGGTGGAGTCCTGTCGCCCCTTTTGTGGAATCTGGTGGTCGACGACGTCATCAAGAGACTCGAGGGGAAGGCCCCAAAAATAGCAGCTTATGCAGACGACATAAGCATACTTATTACGGGTGACTGTCCATCGACTCTCAGCTCCATCATGGAACGAACACTCAGAGAGATATGTGAGTGGGAGGATGGAGTAGGACTCAGTATCAACGCAGACAAGACGGACCTCATCCTCTTTACAAAGAGGTACAAGGTACCGGCATGGATCCCCCCGAAAATCAACCAAACAAGGGTAACCCCAAAATCACAGGTAAAATACCTCGGCACAGTACTGGACAGCAAACTAGCATGCAGATCCAATGTAGTGGAAAGATGCTTAGCAGCACCTGGGGCCTGTCACCTGCTCTAATGCATTGGATCTACATCTCGGTGGGGCGACCAACTCTGCTGTATGAAGTTGTGGTGGAAAGCGACCGAAAAGAAAAAATATTATAAGCTCATAGAAAGAACTCAGCGGCAGGATCTGCTCTGCATAACAGGTGCGCTGAGGTCAACCCCAACAAAAGCACTCGAAATTATACTAGGAATTGACTCCCTGGACATCCACGCTCGTCTGACTGCAGGAAAGGCAGCGCAGCGCCTAATTACATCAGGTAATATGTCGCCACAAAGATTCGGTCACAGTTCAACTGGAAGTTGATCAACTGATCAGTTCTACTGACCACATGATCCCCCAAACTTGCCTTCATGTTAAAACAAACACATTTATGGGACCCGAAGACTGAAAAAAAAGACGGGACCACACTCAACACCAAGATGAACGGAGGGGAAGGGTGGGCTTATACTTCACAGACCCTGAAATAAGGTTGTCATATAGGCTACCGGACCGATGCAGAATATTCCAGGCGGAAGTCTTCGCCATCAAGAAGGCAGCAGAGGTCTCTCATCATACCGAACGAGCACATAATGTGGTCAATCTATTCGTTGACAGCCAAGCGGCGATTAGATCCATGCAGTCGCCCGCGGTTAGTTCCCGAAATGTCCTGGCAAGCAGGGAGGCACTAGACACATTAGGAACGACAAAGTCAGTGCGAATTTATTGGGTTTCCAGTCACCAGGTCATCGAAACGAAGCGGCGGACGTTCTGGCTAAGGAGGGCATCGGGCTGGCGAATGACAGAATCGAAGACGTGCCGGTCTCTCTTAGAACGCTACAAAGCGATCTAGAGAAGCAGGCCGGAATACAGACCCAAAGAAGGTATAGAAATACCACCACCTGCGGAACCTTGAGAACCATGTGCAAGGGGCGCAACGGAAAACTCAGTCACTATCTACTGCACCTATCACGAAAGGACTGCAGACTGCTGGTGGGAAAACTTACAGGTCACTGTCTGTCTGCGACGCATGCAGCCAAGCTAGGCATCACCAGTAGAGACAGCTGTAGAAAATGCGATGAGCCCGGGGCTATCGAAACACTGGATCATCTTCTGTGCGGCTCTCTCACGAGAAAAAAGCTGACACCTAGGCGCACCGGCGCTGGCATCAATGAAAGACGCCTCCAGGAGGACGCCAAGGGAACTAGGTACTTTTCGCAAAAAAATACCTCGATTCTCGAGGACTTCCAATCGTCAACACTACCCCAGTAAAAGTCCACACCCATCCGGATAACTAAGGGCCATACTGGCCTATTGGTGGCCCCGCTGAGGGCCGTCCGGGATAACCTTACCTATCCTAACATACCCCTATACGCTTCGAGTACCGGGTATAAAAATTGCACAAAATTAGACCAATTTTTGCTAATGGTCATTTTCCAAAATGACTGCTGCTTTTTGGCAGCAGTGGCAGCCAGATATCACGCATACGCCTAACTGGCCGCTGGTGTTTTCAGCTGTTAAACGCATGCTCGGACAACGGAGTAACAGTAGCGTTAACATAAAAGTACAGAAGCAATAATAAAGAAACTCATAGCTCGCGCTCTTACCCTCTTATTTCTGACCGTTGCAGCGCGCTGTTTCTGCGATTACTGATCCGATTTTTTTTAACTTTTATTTTTGTTATATTGTTTAATATTTCCCATAAACAAAAACAGCGCTACCGTTCTTCAAATTTCTGTCTATATAAATTTGATTAGGATTTTAAGAAAAAAGCCCCCAAAAGTACCGAATAAAAAAATATGAAAAATTATGAATCACCTATATTTCGCTGAATTGCCTTTGTAGAAAGCACCTGTTTATTAGTTTTGACTAAGATGTCATTGTTTCTATCATAAAAGTTAATAATAATCATTACAATGGGTCGTGGAAATCAATGCACTGCGGAGAAAAAAAATTGATATCGGATGAAATGACTTAGAGAGAAGTTGGTCAACTGGTAGGATGCTGCAATAAAATGAATAAGGCCGCCTAAACTATAAAAAAAAAAGAGGGAAACCCGCGGACGAAAACGATCTATGACTCCTCTTCATGTCAAAAGACTGATTCGTCTGAGCAAGAAGGATCCCTTCAAGCGTGCTACCGACTTTAACCCTCTGTATGGCAGCAACTCCGATTGTTGTATTCCCAGGTTTGGGAATTCTTAAAATGTGCTTAAAGTTTCCTTAATATTAAAAATATTAGTTGGGCAACTATTTGAAAAATGCTTGTGGTGGTGCTTTTATTTTTTTCTCAGCTGTCCATAGATGCTGCCAAATAGCGGAAGGGGATTAGATTACTTGGCGACATATGTATGTATGTATTTATGTACAAAAGTATGTCAATATGAGGTATTTTAACTCGTACTGAACTCTATTTCATTTTATATGGGTCTTCCAGGTCGATCTCTATCTCTTTCTCCCGCTAATGCTTTCGCTCTTATACGGTCTTCTTCTTGCACTTAGTGGTAATTTAGCGCGTTTCTGGTTCTTCCAATCGCCGTTTATTAGATTATGCAAAGTGCTCGATTATACGGAGCGGAGAAAAAGTAGATAGTAGTGGAAGAAGTGAGTTGGGGTGTTTGCGTGTGTTTCTGTATATGTATTTATGCTCTACCCACAACAGCACACACACATGAGCGAAGGGAGAGTATATGTAGGGAGGGCAGGGCCAGCGGCAGGTCCCATTTTAAATGGTGATAAGCGCGTACAAAATGAGCGTTTCGTTCAAGTTTTCTTTGAATATTTGGAGCTTCCGGGACAGCCGACTCTACATGAATGATCAATCTGTGTGTGCGGTGCGTGTGGGTGTGCGTGTGGAATCACGCGGTTGCAAGGGGTGATAAGGGCATGAATACCAACAAAAGATCATCAATTCTCTGTTTGCTCTTTACATAGTAAATATCTCGGATATGTCGATTATCGCGTCGAATCGGCATCACTTTAATCAAACTATATGAATGGGGCCACACCTACATAATTTACTGATGAAAGATCGGAAAAACAGTAACAACAACATCGTGACTGCCACAGAGCCTTCAGCTAATTAGCACATGTTGATTCTACTTTGGAAATCACCTGTTAAAGGAATGGAGTAGTACATAGTGTTGAGCTTACTGTGCAACTGAACAAGTGAGAGAACCACTGGACAAGAAACAACTGAACAAGCGAACGACTGAGGTGAGTGAATGTGTTGTTCACTTCAGTAACAAAGGTGGAAATTGTCACCAGTACAAGGTACAAGGTGAGCCATTTTTATGGCGATGTGTAAACATTGAATAACTGTAAAAGAGAACAGCCCATTTTCAAATATGAGGTATTTTTATTTATTTTGGTCCTTTGGAATTTATTCATACTCATTTTTAAACACACTATCAATCAAGTGGCCAATGTGCCCTTGCGTTTTCCATCACTTTCTCGAGCATGTCGTGGGGGGTGGTTTGATTTACAGTGGTGCATGGTCTTGTTGAAACCAGTAAGCGCTCAGACCCTTTTCATGCATTTTAACGATATGTACAACTGAACGACTATTTTCAATGTACAGCGTCACTATTTCACCGCATTATTTCGGTGTAAAGCGATCTATGCATAGCTGGGCTAACATTTCTTTGAATTTACTCTTTCAAAACTGGCCTACTCAAGTAAATCGGTTCATATATATCAAACTTATTCGATGTTTATATACCACACTAAATGATGACTCACCCTTTACTCTCTGGGTAACTAGTTTCGTGCCGTTCGTGTCGGGCACAGAAAAAAAGCAACTTACACCAAATTCTAGGCAACTACAGCTGGGCGCGAAATTCATATACGAAGGTGAGAACGTGAACTGATCGGTTTTTTACCTTCTTGGAAGAGCATGTTATAGCGAGCAAAAAAAAACAAATTACAAAAAAAAACGAGGGGGAACGTTGTGAGCCGCCTCTACCGCCGCGGCTCTACTTTATACCCGGTACTCAGTCAGTATATATGTACGTGAGCTTGTAATAAATTACATTATTACATGTTCGCAAAAGGGATACATTTAGTTTTAGCCAAAAAAGAAAAAAAAAATTAAGTCAACCTTTTCGGAGATTTATATATATTATTTCCATTTTTGTTTACATACGTTTTTTACATCTGTCTTTTCTACATGTCTAAATCTACTTCCTACATATACATACACGGCTGTGTGCGAGAGAGAGAGGGAATGAGTCTGCGCTTGGAAGGCCACTGAAATTTCATTTGTTCCTTCTGACTATATTTATGATTAGATCTGATCCAGATTCAATACTCTGATAGATATGGTAATTTTCTATGATTCTGCGTTTTTGGTTTTCCCGTATCTTAAAAATTGTAGATTTTCATCTTTTGTGGGGGCGGAAGGGGGCGTGGCAAAATTTTGAAATACACTTGCACTGACGTGATTTCACAGGAGCATGGATAGGGAGTTTGGTTTGTTCATTTGTTACTTCTGACTATATTTATGATCCGATCTGATCCAGATTCAATACTCTGATAGATATGGTCATTTTCTATGATTCTGCGTTTTTGGTTTTCCCGTATCTTCAAAATTGTAGATTTTCATCTTTTGTGGGGGCGGAAGGGGGCGTGGCAAAATTTTGAAATACACTTGTACTGACGTGATATCACAGGAGCATGGATAGAGAGTTTGGTTGCTCTAGCTCTTATAGTCTCTGAGATCTAGGCGCTCATCTGGACGAATGGGCACAGCGCCCAACCCTGTGTGTGAGAGAGAGCGAGAGGGAACGATGCATTTCGAAATGGTTTTCTTCATTGTGGCTATGTTTATGAGTCGATCTGATCCAGATTCAACACTCTGATAGATATTGTCATTCTCTACGATTCTGCGTTTTTAGTTTTTTCGTATCCTTAAATTTTTGCATGCCACAGATTTTTGTCCTTGGAGTGGGCGGAAGGGGGCGGGGCGAAATTTAAAACTTTACTTGTAACAGTGCGATAGGACAGGAGTCTGGATACAAAATTGTGTTCCTCTAGCTTTTATAGTCTTTGAGCTATAGGCGCTAATGAAGACGGACAGACGGACAGACGGACGGACGGACGGACAGCCAGACATAGCTATATCGATTTGGCTATTGATGCTGATCAAGAATATATGTATATACTTTATGGGGTCGGAAACGCTTCCTTCTGGGTGTTACGCACATACATTTTTTGCACAAATCTAATATACCCTTTTACTCTTCGAGTACCGGGTATAAAAATGTTGAGCAGTGCGAAACAAACGATTCTCAGACTGTCATTAAAAGTGGCTTATACCCATTTGACATTAGACTTTGAAGCTGGACTAACTTGACAAATAAAGACAGCCTTATGCAAAAAGCATGCAGTGAGAGCGAGAAACATATATGAGTCCAGTTGTTTTTCTAGTTGAGCTGGAACAGCGCTGCGGCAGAGATGATCGATTGCTATAGTTTCTAGATACGATTTGGCTGGCTTGGTGGCAATGTGTGTTGTATAATACGTAAAAAGAGGAAGAAGAAGATGAAAAAAATGTAAACAACTAACAAAATAGCAAGCAAATTGGATTTAAACAGACGAAAATGCTTTGTGCAGCTTTTTTAATAGCTCAAAATAATAATATGATTGCGTGTCACATGCTGCAACAGCAGAACAAAAAAAGAGAAAGATTTGGTCGGCGAAATGGCTATTGAAGGGCGAGTTAGAAGGTAAGTACAGGTAAGCCTGCTTTAGGTGTTTGATTCTATATCGGGTATGCGAAGAATCCCAAACGTGAGGGGAGTTCTTAACAAGATTTATAAGGAACACTGTAGCTTCCTCCGTTCACAACATTTTTAGTAAAAATTTGTTTACAGTATACAAATGCTTCCCGCCGCAAAGCAAAAAATATGTTCAACTATTGCGCGACGTTTACCAGCATTAATTTATCGATGTCTATCATGCTATCACTCTCTTCGCAGCAAATTAAGCAAAGTCTAATATCATATGGGTATTAGTAATTTAGCAAATTGGAATCAAATGCTTGACGGAAAAAAGAACAAATAGTTAAAGCAATTACAGGAAATAAGAAGTAATATAAATGTTGTCAAAATAAACATTTACCTCGTAAATTGTTTTATACTTTGGCCTTGAGCCAAAACAAAAAAGTGGCATCCGACAAAGAAGTCGTTAAAATATTAAAAATTTCCATTGCACTCTAATTGTAACTTTCAAAATGATCTTCATTGATATAATTTGGAACTTTAAAATTTTCTTTTCAGAGGCATTTTTTACGGATGGCAAAGTCGATACAAAAACAGTCCATTTGTTTAATATGGGTTGAAATTGAATTGTCTATTGTCCCCTGCATATGACATGGTGTCTGAAATGTACGTCTTATAGCCTTTTTACACTGCCGCAGCATTGACGAAGCTGCGGAAAAATGCTGCGGGGCGTTTATTGTTTTCTCAAAACAATGAGCGATTTACTATTAAACGTGGTAACGGTGCATTTGGATGTTTCCCCACGCTCACCGAATTGTTTATGGAGCTTGTTAAGGAGGAGTCCGATGTATGTGAAGCTATCGTTGGCTCCATCAAACTAAAATTGTGTGCTGCCTACTTTAAGTTCCAAGTGGCACTTTTAAGGTTGGAATCAGTGCATTCCAAAGATCTTTGTGGACTCTTGTAATTATTTGTGTTACCATTTTGTTGTTTGCTATCAGATTTTTGTCTTTCAAATTTTAATTTAAATGTTTGGGAACGGTTTGGCGCTTATTGTTTGACAAAAACAGATGTTTTCTCTCGATACCCCGTCGATACCCCCCAGAATACGGTTACACTTGCCAATGATGCGGCGCATCATGTATGTATTTTTGCATGGGTACATTACTTCATTATATTAGCTTATAGTACATTAAACAAAATTAGCATATAAAGGATATACAAAATATTACTTTTTTTGTACTATGAGCGAGCGTCTTCAAATAGTGTCATAGTCCCCAATGAATTCTAAAGTAATGGGTGTTTTCTTTGAGAGCGGCGTCGTCAAAAACTAATATAAACAAGCAGACCAAACATGTGTGCACACGTTAAATCTCAGCCTCATGTATCGGAGGGGAGAGCGAGAGAGCGCTCTCTGTCTGACTATCTGTCTCTCTCTATTTCGTTCAATTCCAACTTCAATTCCACACAGCCAAAATCAACCTCAACGAGGGGGAACGTTGTGAGCCGCGTCTACCGCCGCGGCTCTACTTTATACCCGGTACTCAGTCAGTATATATGTATGTGAGCTTGTAATTAATTACATTATTACATGTTCGCAAAAGGGATACATTTAGTTTTAGCCAAAAAAAGAAAAAAAAATTAAGTCAACCTTTTCGGAGATTTTTATATATTAGATGTTTCCATTTTTGTTTACATACGTTTTTTACATCTGTCTTTTCTACATGTCTAAATCTACTTCCTACATATACATACACGGCTGTGTGCGAGAGAGAGAGGGAATGAGTCTGCGCATGGAAGGCCACTGAAATTTCATTTGTTCCTTCTGACTACATTTATGATCCGATCTGATCCAGATTCAGTACTCTGATAGATATGGTAATTTTCTGCGTTCTTGGTTTTCCCGTATCTTCAAAATTGTAGATTTTCGTCTTTTGTGGGGGCGGAAGGGGGCGTGGCTAAATTTTGAAATACACTTGTACTGAAGTGATATCATAGGAGCATAGATAGAGAGTTTGGTTGCTCTAGCTCTTATAATCTCTGAGATCTAGGCGCTCAGCTGGACGAATGGGCACAGCAGCAAACCCGGTGTGTGACAGAGAGCGAGAGGGAACGATGCATTTCAAAATGGTTTTCTTCATTGTGGCTATATTTATAATTCGATCTGATCTAGATTCAACGCTCTGATAGATATTGGTATTCTCTACGATTCTGCGTTTTTAGTTTTCTCGTATCTTTAAAGTTGTGCATGCCACAGATTTTCGTCCTTGGAGTGGGCAGAAGGGGGCGGGGCGAAATTTTGAAATACACTTGTAACAGTGCGATAGGACAGGAGTCTGGATACAAAATTGTGTTTCTCTAGCTTTTATAGTCTCTGAGCTATAGGCGCTAATGAAGACGGACAGACGGACGGACGGACAGACAGACATAGCTATATCGACTCGGCTATTGATGCTGATCAAGAATATATATACATTATGGGGTCGGAAACGCTTCCTTCTGGGTGTTAGACACATCCATTTTTTCAATAAATCTAATATACCCCTTTACTCTTCGAGTACCGGGTATAAAAAGCACTGATATTGACTAAGTTAATCGATTGTTCAACGTAACTATAATAACGATGTGGCTGAAATTCGTGCGGGATCACTTTAAAAGATGACTCACAATACCAAAGTTTGGTGAAGGCTGGAAACAGCCTGGAAACATTACGGACCGCCGTTGTATATGTACGTACATCTTTACATACGTATGTACATATGTATGTGCATGTATCTTTATGAGCGGGGCGTGAGTGTTACGATCCAGTTGGCAGACCACGTAACAGAAAACGACAATGATGATGGGACTGCCTGATAAGATTTTGTTTACTTTTTTCGGCGCTGCTTCGCTCGCTTCTCCCGATTTTTAGCATTGTCAAGAAAGAGAGGGAAGCACGCCCGCGCATACACAAGTCTACCACAAACGGTCAGACAAGTGCGAAGATAGAAAGTAGAGATAGGAGGATAAAAGCTCCGACTATAAAATGCCCGCTCTGATTTCACTGGTCAACAGCCAAAATGTTTCAAAGATTCACATTTTCGTATAGGATTTTCATCGCTGATCACGAATCCTCCAAAAGTTTCCATCACGTCGAGAATTCGAGAAAAATAGACTCAAAGTTCCGAAAATACTGTTATTGCCTTTCTTCGATCACGTATAGCGAATAATCCCGAGGTGCTATAAATCCCTAATTGGGCTTAAAATATAGCTTGAGCTGTTAACTACATGAATCAAGTCGAAAGACCGTTGAAACAGTCCAAATTTTCATGTAGCACAACTTTTTCATGTGCGCTAACGGACTTCTTGCACTCAGAGCGGTTTGACTCTTACATAGTGGAGGCCGAATTCGTGATCAGCGATTCAAATCCTATAAGAAAATGTGGGTCCGATCTTTGACACAAAAAAGAGGTTATATTTTGTCGACAAATGTTATTCTTTATTCACAAATTCCCATATATGTAAATATCGAGAAAATTTTGGTTCAGCTTATACACAACATTTCTTTTGAATTTTTCCAAGGCAGAGTCTCCTATGTATCTTGATAATTGAGTACACACGCAACCACAGGTCAATGAAGCCCAGGAACCAAATATGGTTACTCTAGCTCCTGGATTCTCCTAGCGGTCGGAAAGGCCGCACAATCTTATATGCTTAGAAAAGTGCGTTGCTGCTGCGCTGCTGCTCACGTACACGTGTAGAACAGTGCACAGGCGGTTGGAACCAATGCAATGTTCCCTTTTGCTTGCTGTTTAACCAAACTTAAAATACTTATGAAAATATACGTGCCGACCTTTGCTTTGCAGAGAAAGGAGAGGACAGGGACAGACGACTCGACTATGTACATACAGCTGCGGTGAAAAAATGGCACCATAAGGCTTATGTGTCTGTCTGTTTAAGACTAATATATACACTTTTTAAGGTGTAATTTAAGGTATCCCAAAGCATTGGTATATATTGCAAGACTCCAACTGAAAATATTTCAAAAGAAAAGGATTTAATCAAAAATTAAGGCACCAACAAAAATATCACTAAATAGTATCTACTTACCAAAAAAATCAAAAACTATACATACAAAGAAGTCTTCCAAAATGTTTATTAGAATATGTTATTTTAGTTGTATTTAAAAGTCAGTATTTATGTGTAAGCCCTTTGACAGCAAGAACATCAGCACAACGTCTCGGCATTAAACATCACCTAATTGTCGTATCTTTCCTTTGGGATATTGATCTACGAATCATGCAGAGAATTGTTTGATTCCCTAAATTTAAAGACTCCAAAGAATACAAAAATAATTTGTATAGTTTTTTGGGGAGTACTCTTAATGTTTGAAACGCACTCAAAGTCAGCTCATTGAGCGTTGCGACATGAACCGAAAAAGTGCCGGAAAAATAATTGCAACTTTCAGAGCGAATTGTGTTTGTTCTGTTCGCATAACATAAACTGTAAATATGGATAAAGTTAATGAAGGTATATAACATTTTTAGTATTTTTTTCTTATTGTGCAGTTGTCTAATTTGTTGTTTATGTGTATTTTTTAGCTAAAAACTAAAAAATATTTTCCTGTTCTATTAAGCTTAACAATACGATTAGCACAGGTTAGCACGAGAGTATTGCCTAAAGAATGTTTAGTTAACATCTAGAATCAGATGTTATTAATCTTTTTGTCCCCCTTTTCGTGAAAATCACATTTTAAAATCAATATTTTGCTCCTTTTCCCAAAGACGTTTGGGAGGGGGACGGGACGGCGTTGTCCAAATCCAAAAAAAAAATCTACATTTTTCAAACTAAATTTAATGCTAAATTTCAAGTTCCAATCTTTATATTTATAGCCTATTTACACTACAGTGAGTTACCTATCGATAACCGAGTAAACTCAATAACTCAGAACTGGTGTCTACACTATGCCAAAGTTGAGTTATTGAGTTTTGGCTTGCTGGCAATACGTGCGTGCGTTGTTTTGTTTATATTATTAAATTACACAAAGCATTTATGCTTTATTCGTCAGAGCTAGATGCAATGATGGTGCGATGTATTGATTTGGCGACAATGTCTGCACAAACTGTGGACTATTTGGATACAATTTTAAATACACGCATTTGGACCCAGGTAAGAAATTGGCATTTCATTTTCAAGTGCTTCTATTTTATAATAATATTAAATTATAATAGCCGCGATATGGATCTTTTTGGGAGGAGGACGTTGCGAAGAACTCTGATGCCTTTTTTAAGGAAAATTTCCGCATGGAAAGGCGTGCGTCCACATACTTGTTGGACTGTTGCTCAAACTCCAAAAGAAAGATACTCCTTTTCGAGTGACAATCCCTCTGGAGAAGAGAATAGCCATTGCCTAGGATCCTCTGCGGAATATCGTACGGTAGTGAGTCTATTTGCTGTGTCAAAAGCCATTTCATGAACATAAATATAAATAAAAATTGAAAAAAGTACAATTTTGTTTCATTTATTTGTTTATTTATTTTTAAAAATGTGACAAAAGTCCAGGAATGCCTGTAAGGCCTTAGGTGACCAAACAAATCTCGTATCTAGTGATAAAATTGTATTAAAAGTATTATTTTTAGGAAATATTTTTTTGTTAACCTTTTTTCTCCATAATCACATATGTTTTTTGTTGTTTTTTTAATGGTGATAGTTCCACGACAGGCAGATCAGGGTTGAAATATTCCGAAAATCGGACAAACTCGATTGAAACTCAACCAAAACTCAACTTTTTTGCCACCTCTAGGGCCCCTATGCTTCCCCATGTAAATGAGTTTTTGCCCAAAACTCAAAAACTCAACCGTAGTGTAAACAGGCTATTAGAGTTTATATTAATATTTTGCTCTTTTCTCAAAGTCGTTTTGGAGGGGCAAGGAAAGGCGTGGTTTAAATCAAACAGAATAAAATTCAAAATCCTAGATTCTAGTTTCAAGTTCACATTTTTATACCCGGTACTCAAAGAATATAGGGGTATATTAGATTGGTTGAAAAAATGGATGTGTGTAACACCCAGAAGGAAGTGTTTCCGACCCCATAATGTATATATATTCTTGATCAGCATCAATAGCCAAGTCGATATAGCTATGTCTGTCTGTCCGTCTGTCCTTCTTCATTAGCGCCTATAGCTCAGAGACTATAAAAGCTAGAGGAACACAATTTTGCATCCAGACTCCTGTCATATCACACTGTTACAAGTGTATTTCAAAATTTCGCTCCGCCCCCACAAAAAATGAAAATCTACAATTTTGAAGATACGGGAAAACCAAAAACGCAGAATCATAGAAAATTACCATATCTATCAGAGTATTGAATCTGGATCAGATCGGATCATAAATATAGTCAGAAGGAACAAATTAAATTGCAGTGGCCTTCCAAGCTCAGACTCATTCCCTCTTTCTCTCGCACACAGCCGTGTATGTGTATGTAGGAAGTAGATAAAGACATGTAGAAAAGGCAGATGTAAAAAATGTATGGAAACATCTAATAGATCAAAATCTCCGAAAAGGTTCGACTTATTTACTTTTTTTTTTTTGGCTAAAATTAAATTTGTCCCTTTTGCGAACATGTAATAATGTAATTTATTACAAGCTCACATACATATATACTAACTGAGTACCGGGTATAAAGTAAAGCCGCGGCGGTAGACGCGGATCACAATGTTCCCCCTCGTTTTTATTTAGAGTTTATGCCATAAAATCTGACTTTTTTCCCATTGTGCATTGTCCAGCTGGAAGACGGCTTTTCGTATTCCCCATATGGCACCCTCACTGTTTCTTATATATCAACATAGACATGTGATCCATCATCGATTTGTGCCATGTATTGGATCACCTTCCTAATACGAAAATCATCATCTTGTTGATGCATGTTCCTCCATGTTTAATGGTCTTACATTTTAGTCAGGGGGTTTTATTCTGCATAAGATAGTCGTCTCACATAAGATCGAGACCCTTTAACAGCAAAACAAAATTTTTCCTACGGGCACTCAATTTAGGTTCTTGTGAGCAAGATTTAACTTTGCTGATACTTGCCGACTTTTAAGATCCTGTTTTAACTCTGGGTGCGGCTTCGTGCTCTCGCGAACCAGTAGTTATTTCAGAAATAGGCATACCGCGGCCTTTTTTCCACGTGTTTCTTGTTGGTAACATAATTTGAAGCATTGTGAATCATTTTATTTCAACAACCGACAATTTGCCATACATTAGTATAGTCTTCTGATATAAGAGTTTTGCTCCTTTGGCTTTTTTCTTCACTACAGTGCTTTCCACGACCCATAACTACGTATTTTTTGCAACTTTCTTGTAACAATCGACGTTAGCTATCGATTTTTAATCCGCGACATAAGCCTTTGCCTACTTTATACCCGGTACTCAGTCAGTATATATGTGAGAATAAGATTTATGTAATTTATTTAATATTCGCAAAAGGAACTAATCAAAATTTAGCCAATAAATAAAATGTAAAACAATTAAATCGAACCCTTTCGGAGATTTTTATACCCGGTACTCGAAGAGTAAAGGGGTATATTAGATTTGTTGTAAAAATGGATGTGTGTAACACCCAGAATCAAGCGTTTCCGACCCCATAATGTATATATATTCTTGATCAGCATCAATAGCCGAGTCGATATGGCTATGTCTGTCTGTCTGTCCGCCAGTCCGTCTTCACAAGCGCCTATATCTCAGAGACTATAAAAGCTAGAGCAACCAAATTTTGCATCCGGACTCCTGTCATATCACAATGTTACAAATGTATTCCCCCTTCCACCCACTCAAAGCACGAAAATCTGTGGCATGCACAGTTTTAAAGATACAAGAAAACTAAAAACGCAGAATAAAAGAGAATGGCCATATCTATCAATATTTAAATCTGGCTCAGGTCGGATCATTATTATAGCCAGAAGGAGCAAATGAAATTTCAGTGGCCTTTAAAGACCAAAGAAAATATAAATAGTAAGATAGGCATCACCCATACAATTTAATTTTGTGAGCAGCGCGGATTTCTGTATATGCCTAAGTACGTGCTGTCTCGCTCGCAAGAAGTTGAGAAGAGCACACTCTACTTTATACCCGGTACTCAGTCAGTATATATGTATGTGAGCTTGTTGTAACTTATTAAATGTTCGCAAAAAGGACAAATTTAATTTTAATTTTAAAAAAACATAGTTCGACCCTTTTCGGAGATTTTTAAAAATTAGATGTTTCCATTTTTGTTTACATACGTTTTTTACATCTGTCTTTTCTACATGTCTACATCTACTTCCTACATATATGTACATACACGGCTGTGTGCGAGAGAGAGAGGGAATGAGTATGCGCTTGGAAGGCCACTGAAATTTCTAATGATCCGATCTAATCCAGATATAACACTCTGATAGATATGGTCATTCTCTATGATTCTGCGTTTTTAGTTTTCTCGTATCTTTAAAATTGTGCATGCCACAGATTTTCGTCCTTTGAGTGGGCATAAGGGGGCGAGGCGAAATTTTGAAATACACTTGTAACAGTGCGACAGGACAGGAGTCTGGATACAAAATTGTGTTTTAGTCTAGTTTAGTTTTAGTCTTTTAGTCTTTGAGCTATAGGCGCTAATGAAGACGGACAGACGGACGGACGGACAGACAGACATAGCTATATCGACTCGGCTATTGATGCTGATCAAGAATATATATACTTTATGGGGTCGGAAACGCTTCCTTCTGGGTGTTACACACATCCATTTTTTGCACAAATCTAATATACCCCTTTACTCTTCGAGTACCGGGTATAAAAATGTTGTATGGAGATGTTCATCTTACTATTTATATTGTCTTTGCCTATACTCTTCGAGTGCCGGGTATAATTAGTTCAGGGTAAGAGTTCAGCTCAAAATCACAGAGAGACGGGACGTGACGATATACCGCAATGTTCTGAGAAGATTAAGATATTGGCGGTAATTTTGATACATACAAATTTAAATTCATTTGTGTAACCAGCGCGCCAGTTCTTGACCCTGTACCATGCCATTTTTTGAAAATCGCTTTTGCTCCTCTTTCTCTTTGCGATGGATACTGGAGTATGGTGGTTTACCCTCAATACGCTAGGGCCCACAAAATGTATGGCATCGAAAGATTCTGTTGAAGATATTCTAGGTGTTTTTGGATATTGGCCGCCCTAAACTATGTATACCTGATCTACCTTCGTAGATTAGGCATACGATCAGAAAGAGACAACAAGATAGCTTCAGATTGGCAGCTCTGCAGCGGTTGTTGTTGTTTGTTTTTTTCTCGAATATTTAATGTGTCGTATTTATCATTTCGTCTAAGATTATAGGTTTATGCAATACTGCCTTGAGCTGGCCATGTGCTCAACTCTGACGTGCATTAGACGTGTAATAGTCGAACCGCACAGGGGGAAAATTGGTCAGACCTGCTCTGTCGCTGATGCGATGATGGGACGATTGGGATCCTAAACCAAATATAACCAGATCGATGATTAAGTGGAACTGTAAAAGCAGTTCTCGTTTGGTTTCAATCACTTTTTTAGGCTAAGCGATGGGGGGATAGGGACAGGGACACCAGGCCCAGTCTCCCAGGAAACAAATAAAACATTGCCCAGCTGTTGCCGCGCTGGTATACGGGTCACACGCTTGGGGACTGGTCAAAAGGTGGGAATGGACCGTGTTTTCTTCTTGTAACGTCAAGACACGACGAGCAAACGCGTTGAAAAATTGAATTTTATCTATGGGCGTGCGTGTTTGTTCAGATTTCACCGAAGAAATTAGAAAATTAAATTAGAAAAAACGGATGTAGGCGTAGAGTTTACTATGGAACAGTTTCTTAATGCTAATAACATGAAAGGGCTACAGCTTTTAGCTAGAAAAATATTAAATATTCCAGCCAATTAGGCTACTATGGTAAATGTTTGACTTGGAGTTTACGAGCATACCTACAAATAGGACATAAATACAGATGCGAAAAAAAATTAATAAAATAAATAAATTAGTTTTCTCGTATCTTCAAAATTGTGCTTGCCACAGATTTTCGTTCTTTGTGTGGGCAGAAGGGGGCGGGGCGAAGTTTTGAAATACACTTGTAACAGTATGAAATCACAGGAGTCTGGATACAAAACTTGGTTGCTCTAGCTTTTATGGTCTCTGAGTTATAGGCGCTAATAAGGACGGCCGTCCGTCTATATCAACTCGGCTATTGATGCCGATCAAGAATATGCACACTTTATGGGGTCAGAAACGCTTCCTTCTGGGTGTTTCTAAAGACAATATAAATAGTAAGATGAGCATCGCCCATACAATTTCATTTTGTGAGCAGCGCGGATTTCTGTATATGCCTAAGTACGCGCTGTCTCGCTTGCAAGAAGTTGAGCAGAACATATGGTGCGTATTTGTACCGAGCTGTCGAATTTTGACGAGACGTAAACCAGAAAGAAATGTATTTGCTGGGAGTTGGGGTGGGGGGACTAGACCCACGAATACCTTACAGACATTTAATCTAATGTGAAGTCATGTATGACATAGATTATGTATTTTTGCATAGGTACATTACTTCATTATATTCGTTTATAGTACATTAAACAAAATTAGCATATAAAAGATATACAAAATATTACTTTTTTTGTATTATGAGGAACCGTCTTCAAATAGTGTCATAGTCCCCAATAAATTGTAAAGTAATGGGTGTTTTCTTTGAGAGCGACGTCGTCAAAAACCTATACAAACAAGCAGAAATAACATGTGTGCACACGTGCAGTTAAATCTCAGCCTCATGTAAAGGACTAGAGAGCGAGAGACTATCTGTCTCTCTCCATTTCGTTCAATTCCACACAGCCAAAATCAACCTCAAAAATGCTGTATGGAGATGTTCATCTTACTATTTATATTGTCTTTGGTTCGACTTTATTTTTGTCTCTAAATTTCCTGTTTTGGCAATTATTCCCTCTCGTTCTAAGTACATAGGTATATTCGATATTATCTGTTTCGAGTTTTGTTTACATTTGTTTTTTACAGGATAAGAAAGCGCTTGGAAGGCCACTGATATTTCATTTGTTCCTTCTGGATATAATAATGATCCGACCTGATCCAGATTCAACTCTGATAGATATGGCCATCCTCCATTATTCTACGTTTTTAGTTTTCTTGTATCTTTAAAATTGTTCATGCCACAGATTTTCGTTCGTTGTGTGGGCGAAAAGGGGCGGGGCGAAATTTAGAAATAAACTTGTAACAGTGTGATATCAGAGGAGTCTAGATGCAAAAGTTGGTTGCTCTAGCTCTTATAGTCTCTGAGCTATAGGCGCTAATAAGGGCGGACGGACGGACAGGCATGGCTATATCGACTCAGCTATTAATGCTGATCAAGAATACATATATTATATGGGGCCGGAAACGCTTCTTTCTGGGTGTTACACACATCCACTTTTAGCACAAATCTAATGTATCCCGATACTCTTCGAGTACCGGGTATAAAAGCTCAGAAAAGTAAAAGTTTTCCTTGTTTGGTTGGTGTTCCGTTTCGCTCCTCTTTCGGAAAACTGCCTAAAGTAATAAGAACCGTTAGGATTGAGAAAGTAAGAACAATTCTAATGTAATTCTAAATGTACTTTGATATTATGTTTTGATATTAATATGTTTTTATTGTCTCATGTTTTGGTACATAAAGACTGTTGTACCTAGCAGTGTTATTTTTATCGCCGCCACTGCACTATGGGTAAAATTGCCATTTTTCGGGTATTTAGTCATTTTTTCAAAGTATTCAAACTGGGATCTGTTTTGTGTTAACATCTTAAGAAAACTTCAAACTGTAACGGTCAATACCAAAAATGTTATATAACAGACCAATGTTAAGTCTAACAGCTGTTAAAGTCAGCTGTTGCTGTTGAAGAGCACGAGCTGGAAGATCGCAATATTTTTGCAGGCTATTTTCAAATTGTCATTATTCGAACGCGAAACGTTTTTTTTGCAAAATTTAAAATGGATAACAATCAGACGGGCTTGTACTATGTAATAGTTGAACTAATACGTTGTATTTGTGTGTGTTCTATTCATATTTTGTAAAAGTAGTCGATGAACTGAAAGGTCATTTCTTGGAAAGATATTTCAAGTTCGTGGAATCATATAAAACGAACATTAGAGTGCATAAGTGTACGTTCAAATGCATGTTGTAGAGGCATTAATTGTGATTTAAAAGCAGTTTGTCTCAATGTGCACTTTTTTGCACTTTTTGCGCAAATCAACTTATTGCAGGTGACTTCGTGTTTTCAAACGCGAAATTCGGCATGCGGAAGTTTGGACAAGCAGCTCCACCTTAGCCGTTTATCCATTGATTCTTATAAACGATACCTTAAACGACGCCTAATTAATGTAACTATCTAAAACAGAAAACACAGCCCAAGAAAAATTTTATTTTTCACTTTTCCTGAGTTTTCAAAATCAAACTTTCCGAAAAAATAACGCAAAAATTATCAAATTTGAATTTGAAAGCTTAATAACTTCCAGATGGTAAGCTGAATCTACAAAGTATTTAGGTCTGATTTGTAGTTTTAAATGTCAGCTTTTCAGAATTGTATAATTCACCTCAACCAAATGTAAGATGATAAACATATATGAAAAAAAGAAGCACAACCTCTAAAAAACATGCCAGATTTAAAAAAATTCTTAAAAAAAAAACGAGACCATAAAAAAACAACAATAATTGCTTTAAAATTTTAAAATTCATAAATCTATTAGAAAGAGTAAAAATCATCTTAATCATGCAACAAACTCTATAAAGAAGACAGACTTCATCACGAAATGGATTTCTCCGATCCAACTATTTCATCAAAAAGCCCTTCCCATCGATATTTTTAACACCTCATCATGTGAAATTGAAGACCCTGATCAAATTTGTAAGGATTTCGGACGATGAATTTGACATTTCATTTTTTACGTGTGATGAAGAAATTATAAATTAAAAAAATGTCTATTAATATGAACTATTGTTCTTTAAATCCTGAATTTCATCAAAATTATGATTTTCAAATAGTGAAACTTTTTTTTTATGTATAAAAGAGTATTAAAGTCCATAAATATAAATATGAATACTTAGTTTCTTAATATAATTTAAAAAAAAATAATTTTTTTTTTTGAATGGGTGGGCGGTGACACGCCTACTTTTCCAAAAATGTTCTTAGGGGTGTACATAACATTAATCAAAAAACCGCATTGAAAAATCTTGCTTCGTTTAAAAGTTATTAATTAATACCCGAAAAATTGGAATTTTACCCATAGTGCACTGTATGTATTTTGCATACCGCAACGCGAACACAATATACCCTGGCACTGTTTACGAGTAGCGGGCATTAGACAAGACGCCAGCACACGGCACGGAGCGAACACATGCGAACGCATGTGAGCGCCTTGGGGTGTGCGTGTGGAGCGTGATACGATTCGATGCGATGTGATAACTATAACGAGCATTGCGACTCGGACTCAGATTCGTATTCGGCTTTCTGGATGCAAAGTGAATTCAGCTGGGGGAGGAGCTGACAGACCCAATCAGAACCAGAGGCCTCCGATTGAGGCAACGCAAATTATTTTGATTGAGTCGAGTCGCTGTTGCTGGTTATTTTTTTTTTTGTTTCTGTGGTGGCGCTGTTATAGCTGTTATAGCCAACGTCACGTGACATGCGCGTGCCTCGGTTCTCGGACGCGCTTTGCTTCTAATCGCTCCTTCATTTTTTTGCCCTCTTTCATTTGTTATTTTAGTGTCACGTTGCTGTCGCTGCTCCTCCTGGACAATATTGACGAGTGGCGTCGCTTTGTTACAGTCTCAGAACTCCTCAGAACATACATATGTGGTTTTAAAGGAAACTAAGGGAAAATCTGCTAATGCTCGTACATATCTCGAATCTGCACCCAGAGAAAAATATGGCTCTAAACATCGAAATATGGCCTTATATTAAGGTAATATTTTTTGCAGGTAGGAATCATAGTTCATGACAGTTAAGGCTATTATAGCCATTATGGCCTAAAGAAAGTCAAATTTTTGCCGTTAAACATTTTTTTTTTTTTTTGTATAGCATCGCATAGTATTATTTTTTATTTATTTTATAGTGCAACCATGTTTGCCGATTAATGTCATTTGCTTTCGAATGGAGTCAAATTATGTTTCTGTCTCAACCCGGATTCGAACCTCGGACGTCACACGCGTGTTGTTCCAACGTCATTACCACTATACTAAGGGAAACCTACAAACTCCGAAGCACAAAATAAGGAGTATCAGTTTCTGTAGTTAAAATTGAAAAATTCAATTAAATGTTTATAAACTCTTATCATAAATCTTTACGCAGCCTTTGCCGTAACTACAATAAATATTTCAATCTGTTTTAAATATAAATTGAGTGTACATTGGAGAAAAATGAAACGAATGAAAGATTACATTGAAAAGAAACAAAATTATCACAAATTTTCCCCGCCAGCGTTCGAACCGGGGACATTCATTGTGCGTGTGAAGCACACATGACATTGATAGACATACGAGGGCCGTCCCAGAAATGGTTGACCTAGCAAAGTAGTGTTGGAAAATGTTCAAAATTTTAAAAAGCGGAATTACCGACTATTAAAAGCTTAAGTTTGAAGTTTGGTGCCTTTACCTTGCACAGTTTTTTTTTTTGGTCGATTTTAATAGAGAACGCTTGCTATTGATTTGCAAACATGGACAAAATTGGTCATCGTTATGTGATACAATACTTTCATATAAAAGGTCTTAGTCCTACCAATATTAAAAAGGAGCTGAATTCTACCTTACGTAATTCTGCTCAACCGTTTACAACAATAAAATATTGGTTGGCTGAGTTTAAGCACTAACCATACAGAATATAGATATGCCATTTCATACAAACGGCTGGCGCAAACCAAATTTCAGGTGCCGCCCCAGTGACGTCACGGGAATGGACCGAACGCAACGTTCGGCTCATGATGCGAAGCGAGCTTCGTCGAGTAACACACAATTTGTAATTGTGTGCTTTGTTGTCTTCTTGTCTTCTTGGTTGATATTTTGGTGGTGGTTTTTCTGTTTTTCAGCTTCAGCGTATTTGGATGTATGGGTGCACATATGTATATGCTCACGTACATTTTTTAAGTATTGATGCCTAGAAGAACTAAATTTGTCAATTCGTTTAAGATGCTTGGATTTCTGGGCACTTGTCACCCTTTACTTTAGCATTTTTAGAGTCAACACGTTTTGAAGTCACTTGCCTTATAATATCAGAATAACTCTTGTTTTGTATATGCTCTAGAGCAGGGGTGCCCAAAGCCAGCATACGGAAGAGCAATCACCAACACTTACAAAGAAAAACACTAATACCAAGAGGCGAACGATTTTTTTACCCGGTACTCGAAGAGTACAGGGGTATATTAGATTTGTGCAAAAAATTAATGTGTGTAACACCCAGAAGGAAGCGTTTCCGACCCCATAAAGTATATATATTCTTGATCAGCATCAATAGCCGAGTCGATATGGCTATGTCTGTCTGTCCGTCCGTCTGTCCGTCTTCATTAGCGCCTATAGCTCAAAGACCATAAAAGCTAGAGGAACACAATTTTGTATCCAGACTCCTGTCCTATCGCACTGTTACAAGTGTATTTTAAAATTTCGCCCGCCCCCATCCGCCCACTCCAAGGACGAAAATCTGTGGCATGCACAATTTTAAAGATACGAGAAAACTAAAAACGCAGAATCATAGAGAATGAGCATATCTATCAGATTGTTGAATCAGATCAGATCAGATGATAAATATAGCTACAATGAAGAAAACCATTTCGAAATGCATCGTTCCCTCTCGCTCTCTCTCACACACAGGGGTAGGCGCTATGCCAAAAGATGAAAATCTACAATTTTGAAGATACGGGAAAACCAAAAACGCAAAATCATAGAAAATGACTATATCTATCAGAGTATTGAATTTGGATCAGATCGGATCATAAATATAGTCAGAAGGAACACATGAAACTTCAGTGGCCTCCCAAGCGCAGACTGATTCCCTCTCTCTCTCGCACACAGCCGTGTATGTATATGTAGGAAGTAGATAAAAACATGTAGAAATGGCAGATGTAAAAAAAGTATGTAAACAAATATGGAAACATCTAATAGATCAAAATCTCCGAAAAGGTTCGACTTAAATTTTTTTTTTTTTGGCTAAAATTTAATTTTTCCCTTTTGCGAACATGTAATAAATTACAACAAGCTCACATACATATATACTGACTGAGTACCGAGTATAAAGTAGAGCCGCGGCTCACAACGTTCCCCCTCGTTTGTATTTTAATTTGTGCACTGGAAGAAAAAAGTTTGCATACATTTTCACTTATGTGAAAAATAGGGTTTACTAAATGATTAAATTTTGTATTCAAAATCAATATTGTAGGATATATAATGCACTGCTGTTCGAAAAAAAATTTACTCAAACATGCGCTATTAAACATTTTGCCTGCAGGTTGAACACAAAAGAGGTTTTTTTCAGTGCAAGCTCCAAGATAAGGCAGAAGCAAAATGAGTAAGAAAACAACAAAAGCATCGAAATTGTTGTTGGTCAGTTTGCGTTCGCGAGCAACGACGACCCACACAAGCAAACAAAAACGGTTTCGGTTTCACGCATAGCATACACTCACATAATTTTTACATGTGTGGGGTTTTTTATTCTTGGTGCCGTCCATGTATACGTTCTGTGAGTTCCTATCCCAAGAGTAAAAACAAAGACAAAGCGAGCCCAAGAGCATAGGCCTGGGCACCCCTGATCTATAGTCTAGAATCCAGATGATCATGTTGCTTAATATAAAAAATATGAATATAATGAGCGAATATGCATATGTAAATATAAATAATATATTTCATACATAACTCCCATTGGAGTAATTGTCCATTAGAGTATTCAAGGTTCAAATTATACTGTATGGTTAGTGGTTTTTATACCCGGTACTCGAAGAGTAAAGGGGTATATTAGATTTGTGCAAAAAATTAATGTGTGTAACATCCAGAAGGAAGCGTTTCCGACCCCATAATGTATATATATTCTTGATCAGCATCAATAGCCGAGTCGATATAGCTATGTCTGTCTGTCCGTCCGTCTGTCCGTCCGTCCGTCTGTCCGTCTTCATTAGCGCCTATAGCTCAAAGACCATAAAAGCTAGAGGAACACAATTTTGTATCCAGACTCCTGTCCTATCGCACTGTTACAAGTGTATTTCAAAATTTCGCCCCGCCCCCTTCCACCCACTCCAAGGACGAAAATCTGTGGCATGCACAATTTTAAAGATACGGGAAAACCAAAAACGCAGAATCATAGAGAATGAGCATATCTATCAGTTTGTTGAATGGATCAGATCAGATCATAAATATAGCCACAATGAAGAAAATCATTTCGAAATGCATCGTTCCCTCTCGCTCTCTCTCACACACCGGGTTGGGTGCTGTGCCCATTCGTCCAGATGAGCGCCTAGATCTCAGAGACTATAAGAGCTAGATCAACCAAAATCCGCCCCCACAAAAGAGGAAAATCTACAATTTTGAAGATACGGGAAAACCAAAAACGCAGAATGCATGTATATGTACGAAGTAGGTGTAGACAGTTAGAAAAGGAAGATGTAAAAAACTTATGTAAACAAAAATGGAAACATCTAATAGATAAAAAATAACCGAAAGGGTTCGGCTTAATTTGTTTTTTCTTTTTTGGCTAAAATTAAATTTGTCCCTTTTGCGAACATGTTCCAAATTACATATATCGTAAGCTCATATACATATATACTGACTGAGTACCGGGTATAAAGTAGAGCCTCGTAGACGCGGGTCACAACGTTCCCCCTCGTTACTACTACGATCAGCTGAGGGACAGTTGGTACTCAAAGATCCTTCGGGGCTAACCTTTTGCGCCTAGGAGACTCATTCAGCAGTTGCAGTTGCTAAATTAAGATTCCAAGGTGTTTTGCAAATTTTATAACAAATAGATATAGCCTAAAATAAGGATAAAATGGCAGCACTGATGTAGAGTACCGATCTTTCTCTCCCTGTGGAGCTAATACAGAACGACCAACTCCCACTATTTGTTAAAGGCTTGGCGGGCTCCTTGTTCATCAACGCGTTTTGTTTGCTTTTCGCTGCACTGAGATGTATGTACTTATTTTGTCACATCAAATACACTGGTGAACAGAGCTGGAGAGAGGCGGTATCAGCCGAACACGTTACCACGGATACGGAACATGCATAGATACCATATGGAAGCCAGAGCGAGAAACGGGGGCGGGAGGCTGCGATTGGCGCAGGCCCAGCTCACGCCAATCCTCCTAATGACACATCGTTGCAAGCAAAAGAACTGACTGTGGCAGCCGGCTATAAAAGGAGACCCTCGACAGCAACAAGTGTCATTCGTGTGAAGGAAGTGAACGCGAGTCAATCCGAGCGCGCGAGAGTCAGTTAGTGAATAACGGCGTGCAGCTAGGTCTTACTGTAAGTCCTTGCCATCACCAGCTGTCCCTTTTTAGGCAGTGTTTTTTCCCAGCGTCCCATAGGAGCATAATGCGTATCGCCTGACGCAAAGCAGAAGCGAGTCTTAAACTATGCGAAATCGACCTAGAAGCCAAACGCCTCAAAATCGCAAATAGGGATTTGAAACATAGGTAAAGGAATATTGAATATATGAATATATAAAAAAAATATCTCGGGAAAATTTGATGAACTTTTTTTGTAAAGTCAGGTCAAAGTTTAAAAACAAAACGTAGATGGTTTTCAAAATACATTTTTCTTGATTACTGTCCATGCAACAGAATAGGTTTTTATTGATTCCTAATAACAATGAATATACCTAATGGAAACACTAAAAACAGAATCATACGTAACGTAGTTTACTTTTAATTCATCCTAAAAGATGGAGCAAGTGAAAAAAAGTTGAATACATTTGTGCACACTGAAATAATTAAAATAAAATAATAATAAAAGTGTGATTAGCTTGGAAATTTGAGTTTTTTAAGCTCTGGGAAATTCTCTGTTAGATGCGTGAACTCATTTTATCCAAAGCGCTCATACATTTTTTTACTTTTGCCACCTCTTTGCGTCTGATGTCCCACTGTGCGGCGTTGGTTTCGATTCGTAGTTCTAGGTGGGAGCATAGGTAACGATATCCACGATGATTTTCATACCCTGACAATAAAAAACGCCATGTATATCTAGGTGATCAGAAATCGGTGATTTTTCGGGCTGAATGGCTTTCTGCGGTATATGATCATATCATAGAAATAGACAAAGAGACTGATAAAGGATTACAGTACATACATTCAATCGCTCATAGCTTAAATGAACCAAAGCACTTTTCAAACTTAAAATTGTTATAACTTCTAAGCTACTAACTTACCACTTACAATCAAATTTATACTCATACACATTTTTATGCATAAACAAAACAAACTTCATAAACTTAGAAAAAATTGAAACAAATAAAACAACTGATTTTTCTATCCCACAGCTTGTTTGATGAAGCTGTTTTCTTAATAATTTCTCAATTGCTTTTAAAGTCAAGAGATTGAGCCGACGCACAGTGGGGCCTCAACCGAAAAAAAATGCAAAAATTAATAAACGCATCCAATAAAGAATTTTCCAGAGCTTTCCAAAATCGGATTTTAAAGACAATCGGACGTTTGGTTTAGGTAGCTTCGCTTAAATCGATATAAAAGCCGAACGACTCCAAAACGCAAAATGCCCTTTTAAAATTAGGTAAAGAAACATTCAATGATTAAAAAAATTCGGGAAAATGTAATGAAGTTTTTTTGTAAAGTCAAGTCAAAATTGAAAAACAGCCCAAAAATGAGTTCCATTTGATAATACTAATACAATATATTTCATATATTAGACATGGAAGATACCAGAAAAAAATCAGCAAATAATTATTTTTTAGAAAAATTAACTTTGTAATTTATTACTTACAATTTGGATAGAATTAAAAAAAAAAATGTTTAATTCAAAATTTTTAATTCTAATTAAATTTATATGAAGCTTATGAAATTATATAAAGATTCAAGACGTTATAGCACCAAATATCTCATTTCGTTCAGTCGTTATTCATTTAGCAAGCTGAAATGGCCGAAGTCCCCACTGTGCGACGGAATCATCAAAAATGAGTATTATTAACTTGGCCAATTCCGAGTTCCTGATTTAGAAGGACGATCGTTCTCCCGTGTTTTTCGGAAGTTTGAAGGAAATTTCATTTAAGTATCGATATTCCCTTGTCCATGTTCCTACAAAGAAACCAAAATTTTCAACACCAGCGACAGACCTATAAGCCCAAATCGGTCCGTTTCCTCCCACGTCTTTTCAAGCAGTATAGTTGAAATTCTCCAGACATAAGTATTCCATTGGAGCCGAAAAACTTTAACGAAAAGAACGTTGTATGACTTCCAGCAGCCGTGCCTTTTCTATTGCAGCGAGGATATGCATACTCGAAGAGCATAAGGGTATATTAGATTTGTGCTAAAAGTGGATGTGTGTAACACCCAGAAGGAAGCGTTTCCGACCCCATTGAATATATATATTCTTGATCAGCATCAATAGCCGAATCGATATAGCCATGTCTGTCTGTCCATCCGCCCGTCCGCCAGTCTTCATGAGCGTCTAGATCTCAGAGACCATAAAAGCTAGAGCAACCAAATTTTGTGTGATATTCCTTTCATATCACACTGCTACAAGTGTGTTTAAAAATTTCGCCCCGCTCCCTTCCGCCACACAAAGGACGAAAATCTGTGACATGCACAATTTTGAAGATAGGATCAGGTCGGATCATTATTATAGCCAGAAGGAACAAATTAAATTTCAGTGGCTACGGAACGCCTTCCAAGCGCTTACTCATTCCTTCTGTGGATGAAGCAATGGTACGCAAAGCACCAACAATTCATACCTTTCATATTCCTTACTTGATGGAGCTGAAAAAAACTTCTCGTGTGGACTTAAAGTGTTTTCTTAGAATGGACAGTGAAACGTATTCAACTTGGTTGCTCCAGAAATTTGTCGACAGGACACCCCAATGAGAGAAGCAATAAGTCCAAATGAAAGGCTTTCTGCGAACTTGCGATTTTTGGCTTGTGGCCAAAGCTTCGAGGATATACAATTTTTATCTGGCATTTCTTCCAAGAGTCTTGGGCGCATTGTACTCGAAACATGCCGTGCAATAATTAAAATTCTAAAGCCGTATATTAAGGTAAGAAATTATTTTTTTATTTAAATATTAATTTTAAGTCGTACATGGCCTATTCGTATTCATTGCTGCTAAACAAATCTCCAAACGAGGAAGCTGGCACGTCCATAGCTTGTGGGATCAATACTGCATTTGCACTCCCATCTCCAGAGTGCTGCGATATAATTGAAAATGTAGTATTGGATTCACGCCATAGTGGAGAGCTCGCCTAGTAAACTTGTCGACGCAGGTAAAACTGCGCTGGAATCTGATAGGCAGGAGCAGAATAATCTGGCATATTCTGCAAATTTCCTATGCTTGACATATAACGATATGTGAACATATTCAAACGGCCTTGCAAAAGGATCTCGTCAATTCCATTTTGTCAAAAACACACATTTTAGCCCGGGCAACATGAATCGGCGCAACATATTGGAGACTTGCAAGAGACTAAAAGATGCAATTATTTTTTAATATTTTTGTGGGTTTGATGCAATAATGAGTGCTTACGTACAAAATCTATCCGCTTGTCACTTTTACTAAAACGATGCTAGCACTGCGACTCGTAGAGCGCGACTAAGCAAACGGTACCACAAATGGTGTTCAAAGAAGACGAGAATTTGCTGTTACTGAGCACAACAATAAGAGATAAGACCTGCATATTCAAAACAAACAAGCAGCTATTGCTTTTTAAGAAAAATTTAAAATAATATTTAATATAATTTAATTTAATATAATATATTCATTTTACTAAGGTATTATTTAATTATTTCAGATGCATGAGGACGAATGGAAGGAAATTGCGACTTATTTTGAAAATAAATGGAATTTTGTTAACTGCATAGGCGCTATTGACGGGAAGCATGTGCATATAAAAAAGCCGAACATATCAGGATAATTTTATTTTAATTACAAAAAAACCTTCAGCATTTTAATGATGGCCATTGTAAACGCAAATGTTGAATTTGTTTGGAAGTCGGAGCGAACGGAAGGGCATTAGATGCTGGATTATTCGCACAATCAGAGTACAAAAGGCGCAACGAGGAGCAATCCCTATGCATACCGAAACCGCGGCAAATTGAAAATAGTTCATATAAACTGCCATATGTGATAGTAGGCGACGACGCTTTTCCCCTGTCGCCAATTTAATGAAGCCCTATCGCCGACAAATGTTAGAAAATTAACATCTAATTTTTAACTACCGATTGTCAAGAGCTCGGCGTATAGTCGAAAACGCTTTCGGATTTATAGCCAGCAGATTTAGAATCCTTCTGACAATATCGTTGCAGCCAGAAAAGGCTTCTATAATTGTATTATTTTGTTGCCATTTGCACAATTATTTGTCCAAGAAGAACGGCGCCATATATTTGCGAGGTGCAGCGGATCCCGACAATACATCTACAGGAATTGTGCAGTCTGACCAGCAAATGGACGATTTGGAGCCATTGAGAGGTGCCAATTGTGCAGAAAGTGCTAAAGAAATTCGTGAAAAGTTTATATATAATATTTCAATACAATTGGAGCAGTATCTTGGCAAAATGATCGAATTTAATTTTACTCTTGATATGCACAGTACACTTTGCTGAGAATAAACAATTATTTTAATGCTCAAAATACTTACTATTTCAATGTCTGGGCCGTCATCGAAGGTGTTGATTCCATAAACTGAGGTTTCCTGTTCACAGAGGAAATCTAATTCTTTGTGTTCAAGCAGAACTTAATTATTATATCACACGTTCACTGATGTAAAACACCGATCTATATATAACTGAGGAACGTACATAAAATAAGTAATTTATGAATGCTAGGGTGTGAGCGGAGAAATAATCTGTGAACTCAAGCCACACAAGACAAACCCGAGTCAAGTGGACTAGAGCCACTTATGTAGCTAATGTACCCGTTCTGTGGGTCTAGCAATAATAATAGAATTGTACCCCAAACATGAAGTAACATTTACATTTAAGGTCAAATTCAGAGAAATAAAAATCAGTTTTAATTTACGACTCAACTCGCAAGTGTTCCGACTTTTCCTTTAAGGTCTTAACATTTTGGTCCTTCGAGACTCTTCTTTGTTTCCCCCCTGTGGTAAGAGCACGGAGTTAAAACAGCTCCTTAAAGACTGCAGACGTGTCAAGTACACCTACAGCTAAGGGTAGAAAAAATAAAAAACTCTGGTTTTCCCTCTTGTAGTAAGAAACCGAGTATAAAATTAATGAAACGTAAGTTTCAATTACTACTGAAACAAAAAATACATGCTATACCGGCAGTATTTTTAATAGATAATAAAAACATCTATTTTTTTTTTTGGCGTGTAAAACAAAATATTACGCGAAAGTGGCGTAATGTAAAAATTATAAATCCCCAACATCGGAAGTGCTAGGTGAAGTGGAAGCCAGCGATAAAGAAAGATAAAAACGCAAACGGCCAAATAATATAAAAAAAACGAGGGGGAACGTTATGAGCCGCGTCTGCGCCGCGGCTCTACTTTATACCCGGTACTCAGTCAGTATATATGTATGTGAGCTTGTTGTAATTTATTACATGTTCGCAAAAGGAAAATATTAAATTTTAGCCAAAAAAAAACAATTTAAGTCGAACCTTTTCGGAGATTTTGATCTATTAGATGTTTCCATATTGGTTAACATAAATTTTTTACATCTGCCATTTCTACATGTTTTTATCTACTTCCTACATATACATACACGGCTGTGTGCGAGAGAGAGAGGGAATCAGTCTGCGCTTGGAAGGCCACTGAAATTTCATTTGTTCCTTCTGACTATATTTATGATCCGATCTGATCCAAATTCAATACTCTGATAGATATAGTAATTTTCTATGATTCTGCGTTTTTGGTTTTCCCGTATCTTCAAAATTGTAGATTTTCATCTTTTGTGGGGGCGGAAGGGGGCGTGGCCAAATTTTAAAACAAACTCGTCTCGGTTTGATATCACAGGAGCTTGGATAGAAAGTTTGGTGGTTCTAGCTCTTATAGTCTCTGAGAACTAGGCGTCAAAAAATTCGATCAGGCATAGCGCCTACCCCTGTGTGTGAGAGAGAGCGAGAGGGAACGATGCATTTCGAAATTGTTTTCTTCATTGTGGCTATATTTATGAGTCGATCTGATCCAGATTCAACACTCTGATAGATATTGTCAGTCTCTACGATTCTGCGTTTTTAGTTTTCTCGTATCTTTAAAATTGTGCATGCCACAGATTTTCGTCCTTGGAGTGGGCGGAAGGGGGCGGGGCGAAATTTTGAAATACACTTGTAACAGTGCGATAGGACAGGAGTCTGGATACAAAATAGTGTTCCTCTAGCTTTTATGGTCTTTGAGCTATAGGCGCTAATGAAGACGGACGGACGGACAGACGGACAGACGGACGGACAGACAGACATAGCTATATCGACTCGGCTATTGATGCTGATCAAGAATATATATACTTTATGGGGTCGGAAACGCTTCCTTCTGGGTGTTACACACATTAATTTTTTGCACAAATCTAATATACCCCTTTACTCTTCGAGTACCGGGTATAATAATAAAAACGACTCACTAAGTGAAAAACGAGGGAGAACGTTGTGAGCCGCGTACCCGGTACTCAGTCAGTATATATGTATGTATGTGAGACATAATTTCAGTGGCCTTCCAAGCGCAGACTCATTCCCTCTCTCTCTCGCACACAGTCGTGTATGTATATGTAGGAAGTAGATAAATACATGTAGAAAAGGCAGATGTAAGAAATGTATGTAAACAAATATGGAAACATCAAATAGATAAAAATCTCCGAAAAGGTCTGACTTAACTACTTTTTTCTTTTTTGGCTAAAATTAAATTTGTCCCTTTTGCGAACATGTAATACATTACAACAAGCTCACATACATACATACATACATGTATATACTGACTGAGTACCGGATATAAAGTAGAGCTCACAACGTTACCCCTCGTTTTATACATATATAGATATTACTTCTAATTTACTGAATAAGATTTTTTCGGCAGCAGCAGCAGAAGAAAAAGTCCTCAGGTAAGTCCGAACATTTTTTTTTATATATAGATATTACTTTTAATTTACTGAATATGATGTTGTCGGAAAAAATTATTAAGCTATTAGAGTCTCAGGCCGTAGTAGCAAATGAAGTTAAAGGGATTGAAGCTGGTATATTGACCAGTGACGTAATCTGTAGGTAAGGAGAGCTTAAAAAAAAAGTCTGAAGCAAATAACACTGCATTATTGATATGTGGAGTAGTCTATCATGACTACTACAAGAAAAATCAAAAGTTAGAACCAGTGGTGACTGGAACTTTGAAAGAAGATATAGAGCCAAAAGTTGCCCAGAGTCTTGAGAAAATATCGGACAAAGTTGATACATTTGTGGAAAATCTAAGAGCTTATTTAAAAGAAAGTTTGGAGAGGTTAGATCAGTTAGAAACAAGGGGGTGTAACCTAAGAAAAGCCAAAATTGAATTCTTTAGTAAAAGACTAAACCAAAAAGTTGAGGAATTCTATAATGTTTATGAAACAAATGACAGCGTCGACGAACAGATCGCCTAGCTAGACTTTGATATTCAGAACACGTTAAGCAACTTAGAAATACGGATGCAGGAAGTTATGAAGGAAAAAGCTAGCGTTAGTAAAGCGTTAGTAGCAAAGAAGGAAGATGAAGAGCATGGTTTCTCACTTATTAACGGGGCCATTGGAAAATTATAATGCCGCTTGGGAATTGCTGTCCAAGCGGTATGAAAATAAAAGAAAAATATTTTCAGATCAGCTGAATCGGTTTCTAGATTTGCCAATGCTAGACAACGATTCAGCAAAACATATTAATTAATTGTTTTCTGACTCGATAAATGAGTCAATACATTTAATAAAGTTAAAGCCACAATTAACAGAAGAAGTTGATGTGATTTTTGCCCACATAATTTTGAGAAAATTTAATAAAGATGCCCTTCAATTATGTGAAAGTCATATAAAAAGGACAAAAGAGATTCAAGAGATGCCCGATGTAATGGAATTTCTGGAACAACGATATACTTCTCTGCACTCATCGCAGGATGCAGAGAAAAAACTGCTGAAAAAAGTGGTGCAATATAGCAGCATTAAAGAAATTTGTCCGCAGTTGTGTAAAATGGCAGGCCATACAATAATGCAATGCTATAGGTTTTAGAGAATGAGTCCGATATAGAGAGGCCAGGTTATTCAAAAGCAACGCCTGTGCAAAAGATGCTGTAGGCACGACATGAATAAGAAATGCTCCTCGGAAATGTTTTGTGGGATTTCTAAAAAAACCCCATCACACAATGCTCCATATTCCCTATGAAAAAAGGGAAAATGTTAACACTTGTTTGACAAAAAAAACAAGCTTTCTTAGCCACAGCACTTATAAAAGTAAGATCGGTGAATGGTGGCTATGAAAACCTTAGAGCTCTAATTGATTGTGGGTCACAATGTACCATCATTTCAGAGGAAGAAGCACAAATATTAAAATTGGCGCGCAAAAGGGAAAACACCGAGGTGAGTGGATTATCATCGACAGAGTCTTCCACTTCAAAGTATAAGGTAACTTTAACGGTAAAAACTCGGGATGCCGAGTTAAAAAAACCTCTTAATATTGAAGCAATCATTCTCACAAAACTTATGAAGGCTTTACCTGTAAAGTCGTACAAGATTGATAAGATTGTGTTGGCTGACCCTAACTTTAATAAACCAAGTAGGGTGGATATAATAATTGGGGTAGATTTGTATGCCCATATTGTAAAAGACGGTGAAAATAGAACGGTAGTGAAAATAGATGGACTACTTGGTCAAAATACCGAATTCGGATGGATTATATCGGGTTGCACCAAGTCAAAAGGTGATATATTGATTGTAGCGACAACAATTGAAGTCGGGGACTTAGAGCGTTTCTGGGAAATGGAAAACGAAAGTACTGACGTGGAAGAAGATTTTTGTGAGAAGCATTTCTTGGAAACTACAAAAAGAGATGAAAATGGAAGGTATTTGGTGAAAATACCATTCAAAAAAGATAAGGATCTAGGAGATTCAAAGGCACAAGCTATGGCGCGATTTTATAATTTAGAAAAGAATTTCAGCGAAAATAAAAAATTAAAAGAAAGTTATATAAAGTTCATGCATGAATATAAAAATGTAGGACATATGGTAGAGTCCAAGAAAAAGGGAAAATATTATTTACCCCATCAGGGAGTCATAAGAGATTCCAGTCTAACGACAGGGTGGTTTTTGATGCGTCAGAAAAAACCACAAATAATAAAAGCTTAAATAATATCATGTGGGTGAGACCAAGAGTCCAAAAAGATATCTTCGATATTATGGAAAAATGGCGAAAGTGGCCATTTGTAGTATCATCGGACATTGAAAAAAATGTACCGGCAAATTAATGTTGATGAAGAAAATGAGCATTATTTGCATATAATCTGGAGAGACGATCCAAACGAAAAACTAAAAGAATATAAACTAACAACCGTTACGTACGGTACAGCTTCAGCACCCTACTTAGCTACTAGGGTGCTTGTAGCAATAGCAGATAATTGCGGAAAAAAGCAATTAGAGAAATCATAAAAAATGTTTTTTATATGGACGACCTGATGACAGGTGCTGATTCCATATAAGATGCCAAAAGGCATGTAAAGGAAGTTACCCAGGAGTTTGATAAGGTTGGGTTTAACTTAAGAAAGTGGTTAACAAATATCCCAGAAATTGTTAAAGACGTTAGAGATAACGAAGAAAAAAAAGTATTAACCATTGAAAAGAATGAATCCCTCAAAATATTAGGACTTCAATGGGAGCTAGTTAAAGACGAGTTTAGGTTCAACTTCCATTATGAACCCAAATAAAAAAACTAACAAAACAATAGTTTTATCTACATTAGCAAAGATGTATGACCCTTTAGGCTGGTTGTCTCCAGTTACAATTGTTGGAAAATTGTTTATGCAAAAACTTTGGTTGTCAGACAAAAATTGGGATGAAGAACTATCAGATCAGGATACTCGTGAATGGAATGCATTTAAAGACAATTTAACAGCATTAGAGTGCAGACGGATACCAAGATGGCCTAATTCTCAGCATAGTAATCCGATGCAAAGTCATGGTTTTGCTGATGCATCTGAGAAAGCTTATGCTGCCGTAGTGTATGCCAAGGTAGATGGTTGTTCAATTATAATAGCCAGCAAAAGCAAGGTTAATCCGAAGAAGAATCGGAAAACCATTCCCAAATTAGAACTTTGTGCAGCTTATCTTCTAGCAAAATTGATTGAACGGGTGAAAATAGCGGTTGGAAGTGAGGCAGAATGTTATGCTTGGAGTGATTCTACGATTACTCTAGCCTGGATAAAGAATGCAGACAATAAAGACAAGTTTATTAAGCGTAGAACTGACGAAATTAGAAAAGGTAAAGAAATTAAACGGAGACATGTCAAATCTGAAGAAAATCCAGCAGATGTAGCATCAAGGGGCATTAGTGCAGATAAGCTGAAAGATTTTGAAATTTGGTGGAAGGGTCCTCAGTGGATGGCGATATCTAACAAAGATTGGCCAAAAGAGGAAATTAAAGAAAAAATAATTGTTAGCACAACGTTTATAATCGATAAAGCTTACATAATAAATTAGTTATTACAGAAATACTCGTGAATGCATAAACTAGAAAGAGTCATTGCATATATATTAAGGTTTATTCAAATAAAGAATTTCCATCATATTTGACAGTCAAGGAGACTAAGATCGCCAAGATATTAATTTTGAAAAAACAACAAGCTAATCAATTCAGTTCTGAAATAGCTAGCCTAATAAATAAAAAGGAAATAGAAACAAAAAGTAAAATATTGGGCTTAAATCAGTTTTTAGATATAGAAAGATTACTGCGAGTTGGAGGAAGATTACAAAACTCCAGCGCAGAATTTGAGGTTAAACATCCCTTGATTTTAAATAAGTGTCACTTAACGTCTTTAATTATCAGTAATGCACATAGGGAAACATTGCACGGTGGAATTAATCTGATGCAAAATTATATCCAGCGAAAGTATTGTATATTTGGGTATTGGATATCGGCAGAATACGGCAGAACAAATTATGGGAAATCTGCCGAAATACAGAACAACAATGTCACACCCTTTTACAAATACAGTGGTAAGACTTCGCCGGACCTTACCATATCAGATGTTCTAAAAGCGGTGGGCAGAAATCCTATAAGGGATATATTGCCGTATTTATGTGCATGGCGACAAAAGTTATTCATTTGGAAGTTGTCAGCGATCTAACTTTGGATGCCTTTCTAGCTGCACTTAGAAGATTTTTTCAAGAAGAGGACAATGTGCAAAAATCTTTTCGGATAATGAAACCAATTTTTTGGAAGCCCTTAAGGACAATATAAAAGTGGTTCCAATATTAGAAAGAGAACAAATCGAGTGGCACTTTATCCCCCCAGCAGGACCTCACTTTGGAGGTATTTGGGAAGCTGGGGTAAAATCGGTGAAATATCACTTAAAAAGAGTGATTGGGGACAATAATTTAACATACGAGGATATGGCAACCCTCTTATGTCAAATTGAAGCTGTACTGAATTCACGCCCGTTGTATACCGCTTCAAATGATATGGCCGATTTGGATGTATTAACACCAGGTCATTTTATTATTGGAAGGCCAATATTCGGCCCCATTGAAACAGTATCAGATGAAAGACTTGGAAATCTGGATAGGTGGAAATTAATTCAAAAAATGAAGAGAGACTTCTGGATTAAATTGAAAGAAGATTATTTACACACTCTTCAACAAAGAAATAAATGGAAAATAGGAATGCAGAATATTAAAAAAGGACAGATAGTTTTAATAAAATATGAAAACTGTCATCCAGCTAAATGGCCGTTGGGGAAAATAGAAGATATACATAAAGGTAGGGACGATAGAGTCAGAGTAGTACCATCAAACATCAAGATGGGTCGATTAAAAGACCGATTACTAGAGTTTTTCCATTAGCTGGAATTGAGTCTGAAGAAAAGGACTCAGAAACGCATCCAAAAGAAGCCAGAAGTACTCGCGGTAGACCTCGAATACCCAAACTAGGACTCATGGCAGTAATGTTAATGCTTATGTTTTTTGCGAAGTATCAAATGGAAGCATAGCTGCCAGAGGAAAAGAGAAGTGGTCAATTGAAAAATGAACAGTTCCACTTCAATATATTTGGACCCAATGGGAGACGTAGAAATAGTCGCCTCATCTTGGGATCTAATAGTTTATTATAATATGGACCCGTATTTTCAAATGATAAAAAAGGGAAAAGAATTAATTGGGAAAATGAGAGTAGTGTGCGGTAAACTTTACACTTTTGAAGAGCAATGTAAACATTCTCAAAAGAACTACCGAGGAAATAAACGTAAATTTTAGAAGTATGAGCACTAGAATAGAAAACATAACGGAAGTGTTGAAGGAAAGTTACTATGTATACAAAGAAATTATAAACATCTTTATGGTAATAAAGCAACTAAGTTCATTGATTGATGAATGCGAGAAAATCCAAGCAGGAGTAATAAGTCTACTGATAGATATTAATCATGGTATACTGAATCCAAATATTTTAAAACCTATGCAGTTAAAAGCAGAGACATCAAAAATAAAAGATAGGTTAGAAACATTAGTTCTTCCAGGAAAAAGAACAGGTACGGAATAGAAGGAAATGTATAGCCTATTAACCGCGAAAGGGATTTTCGTGAATAACAAATTAATTTTGAATGTGAAGATTCCACTGTTTGGTAGACACCCATCCCATTTGTTTAGGATTATTCCAATGCCAGTTGAGCACGAAAGGGAATTGGTCAAGGCAGAATTGAGCTCTAGGTACTTAGTATATAACTTCGAAATTGATTCCTATCATTCGATGACTGAAGCTACTTTAAACAAATGTCAAAAATGGCAAGCAAATAAAAGAGTATGTGAAGGTAATTGGCCTTGGAGCAGCGCCAATTATAATTCTTGTGAGATAACTCCATTCAAACCAAATAGTCATTCAAATTGTGTTTATAAAAAGATATCAGAGACAAGATCATTTTGGGTCGTATTAGAAAAGAAAGGTAGTTGGCTCTTCAAAGTTCCAGTCAACACCAATGCTAGAATTCAATGTAATTCAAATCAATAGTTAATTGATCTACCTCAAAAAGGAATTTTAACAATAATAAATGGTTGTACTGTGCGAACCGATGATAAAATCACAGTCTTCAAACAGAAACCTACGAGACAATTTAATCCTCTTATATAAGTAATATAAGTAAGATACCAAAAATTGTTTGGAATCCTTTGAATGAACCATTAATTAACCATACTGAAGCAATTGATAAGTTGAAAAACGAATTAAAATTGTTAAGAGAGGGTCATCATGAATTAAGAGGATTTAAAGTCCATTATGTATCTGGACATGCAGCCTTGATTATCGGAATAGTAATGATGTTAATATTAATAATCTATGCCATAAGAAGAATTAAGGTAGCGCGAAGACTGCAAACAATAGCACTTCCCTATCCACTGTAATTTACTTTGAAATGATCATCGGTAATTATAATTATATATATATTATAACTATAAAGAAAATATATACAAATATAAAATAAAAACAAAACTATGCCATTTCCGGCCCTTTGCAGAATGTTCAAGCAGAACATAATTATTTTATCACATGTTCACTGATGTAAAACACCGATCTATATATAACTGAGGAACGTACATAAAATAAGTAATTTATGAATGCTAGGGTGTGAGCGGAGAAATAATCTGTGAACTCAAGCCACACAAGACAAACCCGAGCCAAGTGGACTAGAGCCACTTATGTAGCTAATGTAATACAAAAATACTTATAATTGAACTCAAATTTACGATGTACCCGTTCTGTGGGTCTAGGCTATAATAATAGAATTGTACCCCAAACATGAAGTTTTACCGTATCAATGGTCGCTTCTTGATTTACTTCTTTTAATTTATTTAGGAGCATTTCGCATCCTTTGTTCCGCATATTTATACCCGGTACTCGAGGAGTAAAGGGGTATATTAGATTTGTGCAAAAAATGTATGTGTGTAACACCCAGAAGGAAGCGTTTCCGACCCCATAAAGTATATATATTCTTGATCAGCATCAATAGCCGAGTCTGTCTGTCCGTCCGTCTTCATTAGCGCCTATAGCTCAGAGACTATAAAAGCTAGAGGAACACAATTTTGTATCCAGACTCCTGTCCTATCGCACTGTTACAAGTGTATTTTAAAATTTCACCCCGCCCCCTTCCGCCCACTCCAAGGACGAAAATCTGTGGCATGCACAATTTTAAAGATACGAGAAAACTAAAAACGCAGAATCGTAGAGAATGACAATATCCATCAGAGTGTTGAATCTGGATCAGATCGACTCATAAATATAGCCACAATGAAGAAAACCATTTCGAAATGCATCGTTCCCTCTCGCTCTCCCTCACACACAGGGTTGGGCGCTGTGCCTATTCGTCCAGATGAGCGCCTAGATCTCAGAGACTATAAGAGCTAGAGAAACCAAACTCTCTATCCATGCTCCTGTGATATCACGTCAGTACAATTGTATTTCAAAATTTTGCCAAGCCCCCTTCCGCCCCTACAAAGGACGAAAATCTGTGGCATGCACAATTTTTAAGATACAAGAAAACTAAAAACGTAGAATAATAGAGAATGGCCATATCTATCAGAGTCTTGAATCTGGATCGGATAATTATTATAGCCAGAAGGAGCAAATGAAATTTCAATGGCCACGCAACGCCTTCCAAGCGCTTAATCATTTTTTCTCTCTCTCGCACACATTTCCACGAGTCGTAGTAAAATATATACATATGTATATTTGGAAACAGATAATATCTAATATCCCTCATACATGTAAAAATCTCCGAAAGGGTTCGATTTAATTTTTTTTTTTAATTTTATTTATTGGTTAAAATTTGATTCTTCCCTTTTGCGAATGTATAATAAATTACATAAATCGTAGGCTCACATATATACTGACTGAGTTCACGGATATAAAGTAGAGACGCGGCCTTAGCCGCGACTTACAACGTTCCCCCCGTTTTTTCTTTTTTTATTCAACAATTAACCAATAGAATTACTAACGAATTTAAATATATTATATATCTATCCATTGTGGAGGGCCATACAGACTGTATGGCATAAGCCTCATGGTGCTATTTCTTCGGCGCAGCTGTATATACATTTTAATATACAGCTGCATTTCTATATACAATATTAGCAATGGGGTTGGAGTTTATGGATTGAAAAGGCCAATTCATTACATCAAGTGAAGTGTTCTTAAACCACTTTCGAGCTTTCTTTCTGGTTCATTTTGAGTCATTGTCCTGCTGGAAGACGGCATTTTGTATTCTGCATAAGGCAGCATCACTGTTCTTTATATATCAACATAGACATGTTGATCCAACATCTATTTTTGCCAAGTATTGGATCACCTAAAACGATCCTAAAACGAAAATCATGCCCATAACAATATGATTTTTCCTCCATGTTTAATGGTTTTACATGTGAGTCAGGGGTTTTTATTCTGCATTAGATAGTCGTCTCATATAAGATCGAGACGCTTTAGCACCGAAACAAATTTTTGTCTTTCGACGGACCCAAGGATGTTTCTCCACTTTTATTTGGGCCAACTTAAGTGCTGTTTTGCACACTGAATTCGATTTGCCCTATGCCTTGTAGTCAAAATTGGAATTTTCCTCGGACTTCTGGCACCCAATTTATGTTCTTGCAGGCAATATCTAACTTTGCTGGTACAAGCCGATTTTTTAAGATCCTGTTTTAGCTCTGTGGGCGGCTTAAATGGGTCCTCCTAGCTCTCACGAACCAGTAGTTTTATCAGAAATGTGCAAATCGTGGCCTTTCTTCCACGTGTTTCTTGTTGATATCATAATTTTAAGCAATAAAGTACCTAACGGTGGTATTTTTTTCGGCGCCACTGTATGTAGGTACTTATTTAAAAAATGACATATACCTATATTAAAATAAAACATTTTCATATTAATGGTAAAACGTTAATGAACCCACTTTCTTTTTTGTACAAATTTGACCTCTCGGTGCAAATTGTATTGGAAAACATTTCTAAATTCAAGTGTACCTATTCGATTACACTAGTCAACACAACATTTCCGCTGTGACCCAAAATGACTTTTTCTAAGAGATTGCGAGATTTACATATTTTTAAAGAATTATGGTTTTTTCTATAGTTTCGTTTTTTTTTTAAGAATTTTTGAAATTTTGATTTATTTTTCATGTTTTTTTTCAGAGGTAGTACTTCTATTTTTCACATAACTTAAGTATCTTATATATGGTTGCATTGAACTTTGCAGTTCTGAAAAGCTGACAAAAAATCTAGACCATAGAAAAAAACCATAATTCTTAAAAAAAATGTAAATCCCGAAATTTATCAGGAAAAGTCATTTTGGGTCACAGCGGGGAAAAAAAATGTAATTTCGTCGAGTAGGGCTATCAGTGTTTTTCTGTAAGTATATTTACTAGAGCACTGAATTCAGTATTCGCTCCGTTCCGTCAGTTAGAATCAGCATCTCAATTTTTTCATTATTCTCATCGAATCGGTCGCCCAAAACGGACGAAACGAAGCAGGTATCGTGACACGTAGATTTTATGGTTCTTATATCCAGTACTCGAAGAGTATAGGGGTATATTAGATTGATCAGCATCAATAGCCGAGACGATATAGCCATATCTGGCTGTCCGTCCGTCCGGCTCTCCATCTTCATGGGCACCTAGATCTCAAAGACTATTAAAGCCAGAGCAACAAAATATTCTATCCATGCTCCTAAGATATCTCACTGTTACAAGTGTATTTCAAAATTTGTCCACGCCCCCACAAAGGACACAACTCTGTGGCACACAATTTTAAGGTACGAGAAAACCAAAAGCGCAGAATCATGAGGAATGGCCGTATCCACCGGATTGCCGAATCTGGATCAGATCGGATTATTATTATAGTCAGAAGGATCAAACTAAATTTCAGTGGCTACGGAACGCCTTCCAAGCGCTTCCTCATTCCGTCTCTCTCTCGCACACACTTCCACGAGCCGTATATACATATGTTAAGATGTAGATGCAAATTTAGAAATGTAGAGCAGACAGATATATATACAAAATATGTTAAGAAAAATGGAAAGAGATAACATCTAATATAGACAAATTTCCCAAACGGTCCCTTTTGTGAACAGCGATACAAAATGATACGAAAGTAATCACAAATCTAATCGCTACAGTTTCGACTTATTGTAGCTAGTTCGTGCAGAAAAGCGATGGGTTTGGACTGTGTTAGAATCTTCCTCGATCCTTTGAAGCCCTTAAACGGATACCAGAATTCCAGAATAATCGGATAACCAACTGGATTTATGTTAGAGAGTTGACTGCTTCAGGTGGTTCCCTAAAAATTACTACTAATCAGCAAAGATACGAAAAAATTTCCCATAAACAAAGAACATGCCAAACAGTTACTTCCCTTCTGAACAGTCCCATCCTCCACTGCGATGGCAATTCAAAATTCAGAACTTAGAGTGCTTCTCATTCAATAATTGCGATGCGATCCGCAATCGTTTATTCCATGAATAGGGGAAGTCTCGTCCATTCAGAATTAATTTCCCCACAGCGATTGCGGACTGCGGATAGATCAGTTTCCATGGATCGCGTGACTCATGAATTTATAGTCAGGTTAAGCATGGTCACATTGAATTCGAAAATCTTGAGTTGGTTACGACTCGACTCCGAGGCCCCACTAAACACATCGATTGCATTTTAATGTCTCACGTTGTCGCCGGGGAAGGGACAGCAACAACCGACAACCGACAGTAGAAGTAGCCAAAAATCATTGCCGATTAATGGGAACATATATCGTCCCATAATTTCGACTCGGAGCTTATTAACCGACCGGCATTACAATGCCATTTATTTGGGTATTTTTATTCGATTTTTTGTGGGAGAATGACCTGAGAATGCCACAGAATCAGGCAAGTCAAGTGCCTCTGAACAGAATGGATATGCCATGGTGAAATTATATATAAGGTGACGGATTCACCACACGTGCTCTCTTTCGGGGACGTTATTTTGTGTCAGTCGTTTGTCAGTGCAGAGCGAAAAGCGCTTGCCATCTCTTTCTAGCGCTTGCCTCTATGAAAAAATAACGTCCTCACCACTGCCGAATACGTCACCTTATATATAATTTCACCATGGGATATGCTCTCTACGCATACATAATAGAGAGAGCACCATTGGCGAGCGTCCCAGACCCAGCATGACACTCAGTCGTGGCAAGGCCTACATCGAGGATACACTCAACACCAGCGCTTTTTCCAGAAGCCTTGAGACGTGGGCTGACAATCACGATGCAAGCACCAACGAGTCGACCAACCAGCTCGCCTCGCGAATGGAGGAGGCCTTTGACCCATATATGAGACAGCGAAAGCCATTCACGAGGCATCATGTTCCAATTGCAAGACTTCGGTCAACGTGTCTGAACGCGAGGCGATCAGTGCAGAGAGCGAGACGCACGGCTCGGTTCGAATCAGCCCACGTGTAGTACAGGGCCGCCAGCAAGGCGCTGAATAAGATAATACGGAGTAGCAATAGGGAATGCTTCCTCCGGTTTTGCGACACTGCGGAGCAGTGCCCTGCCCTGGGGCAGGGCCTACAAACTGGTTGCCGGGAGCAAGCCGCCAACGGAACCCAACACGCTCGAGGACATAGTGCGCGCCCTGTTCCCAAGCGCGCAGCTCAGATGCGAAAGGCCCACAGCAAGCGAGGTTTTAGAAGTCGAGAGTAGCCTGCCCAGCAAAAAAAAAACCCAGGCCCAGACGCAATTCCAAACAGAGTACTAAAGCTGGCACTGCAGCCTGCAGGTCACCCTGGATATAAATAATGCTTTCAAATCGGCAGACTGGACAAGATCGGAACGGAATCCTTAGGGATAGTTCAGATACCAGACTACCTCCTTAGTACGGTAGACAGCTACATCAGCGAGCTGGAGCTGGAATACGATGTTCTCCGACTGAACCTATCCGAGGATACGACGATCGTAGAGTTCGCCGACGATGTGGCATCGTAGTTGTGGCCAAGAATCTTGTAGCAGCGGAAACACCATGGAGACGTGGCTCGTTTTGTTCAGCAGTAGGAAAAAGGTGGAGACGCAATGCATCGCAGACATGCCGAGCACTCTATCGCATACTACTCAACATAAGAGAAGCAAAGCAAGCACGGAGGAAACTAATCACCAGCGTAGTTTCGTCCCAGCTACTTACTATATGCTGCCCCAGTCTGGCCCAAAGCGACGAACAAATGGAAACTTTTGGGCTGACTATTTTAAAAAATAAAGAAGTTTTTCATAGAACAAACACCTTTATATAGATATAAATATCCGATCTGGCCCATTCGAACAAGTTCTTGATAAAGTCATAAAATATAGCTATATGAAACATTTTGTTGAGACGGTAGCCGACGAGAACACCTTGTATAATTCTATCATGGCACAGGCTTGAAATTATGGTACCGATACGGGGTACCATTCGAATGGATTTGTTCACTAAACAAAAACATACATTTACACACACACCTAACAAGGTAGCCGCACATGCTCTCTCATTACTTGTTATTGAAGTGTCAAAATTACAGAAGAGAAAGAGACCTTGGCAATCACCAAGGCAAGGTATACTTATAAAGGTAACCGCACTTGCCCTCTCGCTCTCATTGCTAACTTGATAAGTTTCAGTCTGCCAGTTTGGCAGTGCCAGCAGGTGTGAGCGACATATCTCCGTGGACGACTTTTTCGTGTTTTTCGCTCTCTCTCCCTCTTCTGTCTTAAGTAAAAAGTTAAGTTAATAACAAGTTTTAAGTATACCTTTCCTTGGACTAGTGTCAGAGAGAGCGCACAAAGAGAGAGTAAAAGCTCAACGACATGAATGAGCGAAAAGAACCAAATGGATTTGATATTTCTCTGCAGCATGGGAATGTATGAATGTACATATATGCGAATTGAGATCGGATGCATCACATATCTATACTCCTGTAATGGGGGAATATTTAAAGGGGAACTCGCCATCCTTTTCGCCACTAGCCCAGATGACATCCTGGTTGCATACTCGTGTGTATATGTATATGTATGTACATACATACCTGAATAGAATGGACAAACATTTAATTCTAAAACGAGGGGGAACGTAGTGAGACCGAGCAAACAAATTGCTCAGGATAGCGGAATTGCTGGAGACAGTGGAAGTAGCTTCCGAAGAAGAAGACGAGAAATTAAATACTGAGCAAACAGCGAAAAGGTACGCAGAAAAGGATTGAGATACGAGTATATGAATCTGTATGTGCAGCAACAGTTATCATGCTGATGTTGTTGTTTTTGTTGCCACGTGTAGCATTGAACATTGGAATTGAAAGAAACAAACAGAAGCAGAAGCCCAATCAACCCATGTTCTGGCTAAACAAGGCAGCTGCTGACTGGTCATAAATATTTATGTACACATACATATGTAGATATACATACATATGCACATACTCTTACGTATTTATGAATGTGTGATCCATGATCAATTATGAACTATTTACATTTTTCGGCCCCCCAATACATGACCCCGTACCATTCATTGCTCTATTTGCTCTATACATACATACATTAAAAACGAGAGGGAACGTTGTGAGCGCCGTCTACGGACGCGGCTCTACTTTATACCCGGTACTCAGTCAGTATATATGTATGTGAGCTAACGATATATGTACATACATATGTAATTTATTACATGTTCGCAAAAGAGACAAATTGATTAGCCAAAAAAAAAAAAATTAAGTCGAACCCTTTCCATTTTTCTTTGCATTTGTTTTTTACATCTGTCTTCTCTACATTTCCATATCTACATACATACGTCTTTACTACGACTCGTCTTTACTACGCGCTTGGAAGGCGTTGCGTGGCCACTGAAATTTCATTTGTTCTTTCTGGATATAATAATGATCCGACCTGATCCAGATTCGGCAATCTGGTACATACGGTTATTTTCCATGATTCTTCGTTTTTGGTTTTCTCGTATCTTAAAAATTGTGGATTTTCGTCCTTTGTGGGGGCGGAAGGTGGTGTGGCAAAATTTTGAAATACACTTGTACTGAAGTGATATCACAGGAACATGGATAGAGAGTTTGGTTGCTCTAGCTCTTATAGTCTCTGAGATCTAGGCGTTCATCTGGACGAATGGGCACAGCACCCAACCCGGTGTGTGAGAGAGAGAATGGTTCGAAATGGTTTTCTTCATTGTGGCTATATTTATGATGCGATCCGATCCAGATTCAACACTCTGATAGATATGCTCATTCTCTTTGATTAGTTGTCTCCTATCTTTAAACTTGTGTATGCCACAGATTTTCGTCCTTGGAGTGAGCGGAAGGGGGCGGGGCGAAATTTTGAAATACACTTGTATTTTGATAGGACAGGAGTCTGGATACAAAATTGTGTTCCTCTAGCTTTTATAGTATCTGAGCTATAGGCGCTAATGAAGACGGACAGACGGACGGACGGACAGACAGACATAGCTATATCGACTCGGCTATTGATGCTGATCAAGAATATATATAAATGTGGGGTCGGAAACGCTTCCTTCTGGGTGTTACACACATCCTTTTTTCAACAAATATAATATACCCCTTTACTCTTCGAGTACCGGGTATAACAAGCTACATTCAAAACCAGTCCCAACGTTGGGAGCCTCAAAACAAGTGCCGCAACCCTATACTAACAGGTATCCAGTTTCTGTATACTTATGTAATATTTTGATATACAAATGTACATATTTATACTTGAATTGAATATTGCCACCCCTGTGCTCCTTGATTTAATGGCTCGTTTAGCCGGTACTTACAGTCAGTAAAGTGTAGTCTGCGTATTCGTGTGTGTCTGTAAGCATACATATCTATATATGTACGTTTATATGAATGTTTATATATACATATGTACATATGAGTATGTGTGTTGCGTACACGTGCGAAACGCCTCTCAATGTCGCAATGTTTGTGGGGGCATACAAGCAAATTCTTATCGAAAATGGATAGGTTAGGTGGATAAGTAAATTAAATTGAATCATTTTTATAGAAAGGAGATCAGAGTATGAGATGGTTTCATGTTATATCAGACAACTTGAAATGTTCGAGTAGGAGGTCTATTTTTGTTTGTCCACTACTTTATAGCTATGTACATATAAAAATAAACAGAAACTATAAGTACCCTAAAGGTACAAACACACGCACACCCATACACATTTTATCTACACAATTTCGTAAGACGAAAAGATAGGAGGATTGAAGTCACAAACCTGTTCCGCGAGCGGCATACGACGTGGTCGTTTGCATTGAGGATGAACTGGAACCCGCCACAGAGCCCGGTCCAGCATTGCCCGCTCCACTGGTTTTTGTGAATTTCAAAAGCATAATTTTGATTGTTGTTATTGAGAGAGCGAGCGGTAAGCGGATAGCAAGTTTGCGCCTTGTCACTACTCGCAGGCCTGGCTAACGGCCACTGTCCCCGCCGCCAAGTGAAAGCCAAATCGAAATAAAGGTACTACGTAGAAGCGCGTGGCCTGCGTCAACGATGGCGCAGGGTTTGTCTATTTGTTGCTATTTTTAGAAACAACAATTGTGGTTTTTCTCTCTCTCTCTATCTGGGGGTGCTCGATGAGGTTTCTTCTTAGTCTCTACCGCCTCCTCCGTCTACTCCTGCTGCTAATTCTCCGATTCCTTGAGCTGCTATTGAGGCAAAATTGGTCGAACGCCCAAGCCCGATTTTTTTTGTATCAATTTTACTACTGCAGGCTTGGTTGACACACTTACACACTTAAAACAATCACCGAGTTTCCCGTTTAGCTGCACGATTGCATGTCTATACATATGCCGCTCCGTATGTTCATGTGTCAACGTTCGTATGTATGTGTTGGGTTTCCTTTCGAACTGTGATTGCTGTTCTTGGACGTATACACTGCACAATAAAACACAATATCACATGTATTTGCCGCTTTTCTTGGGAATAGTTTAACAATGTCGCAGATACACATTAAAAAAAAACAATATATTTTGCGCACTATTTTCGGACCCTGCTTCTTCAATTTCTTTTGCATTCAACTGGTTGTACAAGGCTGCCAGACTGTTGTATTCTGGCAGGGCTGAAGAGCGCACATCAATATTATATATTCCAAAATATCGATTGATACGGAGAACGACAATGCACTGATAATGCCCATAAGCCTAGTACTCAGACGAGCAACAATTTTGCCGGCAAAATTTGCAATATAAAAATACTAGCGGCCGAGTGTGACCAGGTGTGCATGCCCTACGGTTACACTGTGTACAAATAAAATCAGTTAAGAATTTAAATTTTGTATCAAAGCAAGAAGAAATGTTTTATTTGTGGGCGCTGTGGCGCTGAAGGACGACAATGCACGGCTAATGTACCGCAATATTGTATAAATGCATTTTTGCGGAACAGAAATGCAATCGTCTATTTTTTATTCCCTATTTATCAACTAAATTTCATCCCTCAACGATTGCAAAGCTTTTCTGCACGTATCACCTGGAATACATACCTATGAACATTCACTTACATTTTATAATTACTTGAAATTGTACTCTCTATTCATCACTGCAGCCACAGACTCCCATGCGCCTCTTATTGCGTTTGCATCAAATTGCTTTTTATTCGCCAAATTACACAGCAAATGCATCTGCTTGATTTCTTTCGATAATAATAAAATCTCCTCTTCGCTAAACTACCCCAATCTCTTTATATTTTGCTTTTTGAACTCCATAGCTTTGTGTTTACGTTTCGATTTCGATTGTAATCAAACACATATGCACGCACACCACATCATTTATTTCACCGCCCAAATAAAATTGTCGTGCCTGGCAGAATACCACAAATAAAATACTTAAATACTTTTCCAGCATATATCGGCAATTATTTTGCTCGTGCTGAGTACCGCCAAAATAATGACCCTAGAGGAATAATTTTGCCGGCAAAATATTTGTATCGGTTTCATACGAATATCAACCCTGATTCCTTCCGATAACATTTTTTGCTCGTCTGAGTACTAGGCTTTAAGCATAGTAGCATGGTAGCACTCAGACAAGTAACATTTTATTGCGCAAAAATCAGAGATGATATTCGTATGGAAACGATAAAAATGCATGCCTGTAATTCTTGCGCAAGAAATTTCTTGCCCAAGAATTTTGCAAATGAGAACTCAGACAAGAAAAATAAATGACCGATTAAAACTGGAATGGCAACGATATATACTAGAAAAGAAAAGGTGGTATTTGCTGGGATCGACTGAAAGATAGAATTATTCTATATTCTATCGTCATCGACACTCGTGTATCGACATCAACATGAAAGAGACCAATAGCTAGCGGCTTGGGGAGTTCTGCCAGGAAAGTGCTAGAAAATTGCCATAATGAAAAAAAAGGAATCTCATTGAATTCGATTATATGGATATTGTAATTTATCAATTTTTTACCCGATACTCATTTTATTTATTAATGATTTGATAGATACTGATATATCCAATATTCCGGAGCCGTCTATGTTCATTGTCGTTCTCCAGTGCCACAGAGCCCATAAATAGTACATTTCGGCTTGCTTTCTGACTAAAATTTGAATTTCCAACTGATTTTATTTTTAAAGCCTAGTATTCAGACCAGCAAAAACTCTGCTGGCAGAATGTGAAATATAATAATACTAGCGACCGAGTGTGACCAGGTGTGCATGCCCTACGGTTACACTGTGTACAAATAAAATTAGTTAAAAATTTAAATGTCAAGCAGAAATGTCTTATTTGTTGGCGCTGTGGTGCTGGAAGACGACAATGCACGGATAAAGTACCGCAATATTGTATAAATGCATTTTTGCGGAACAGAAATGCAATCAACTATTTTGTATTCCCTATTTATCACCTAAATTTCATCCCTCAATGATTTCCAAGCTTTTTTGCACGTATAACCTGGAATACATGCCTATAAACATTCATTTACATTTTATAATTATTTGAAATTGTACTCTCTATTCATCACTGCAGCCACAGATTCCTTTTCGCCTCTTATTGCGTTTGCATCAAATGGCTTTTTATCCGCCAAATATCATAGAAACATCCTCTGCTCGATTTCTCTAAATAATAATTAAATCTCCTCGTCGCTAAACTCCTCCAATCTTTTTATATTTGGCTTTTTGAACTCCATAGCATTGTGTTTACGTTTCGATTTCGATTGTAATCAAGCACATATGCACGTACACCACTTCATTTATTTCACCGGCCAAATAAATTTCTCGTGCCTGGCGGAACAACACAAATACCATTAAATACTTTTTTTTAGCATATATCGGCAATTATTTTGCTCGTGATGAGTACCACCAAAATTATGACCCTAGAGGAATAATTCGGCTGGCAAAATATTTGTATCGGTTTTATACGAATATCAACCCTGATTCCTTCCGATAACATTTTTTGCTGCTCTGAGCCTAGTACGCTTTTAAAAAACGTTTTTTGGATCTGATAGCCTGTTTACACTACAGTTGAGTTATTAAGTTTCGGGCAAAACTCGAGTTTCATTTACATGGGGCAGCATAGGGGCCCTAGAGGTGGCAAAAAAGTTGAGTTTAGGTTGAGTTTCAATCGAGTTTTCCGATTTTCCGAATATTTCAACCCTGATCTGACTATCGTGGAAATATCACCACTAAAAAAACAACAAAAAACATATGTGATTATGGAGAAAAAAAGGTAAACAAACAAATATTTCCTAAAAACAATACCCTTAATACAATTTTATCCCTAGATACGAGATTTGTTTGGTCACTTAAGGCCTTACAGGCATTCCTGGACTTTTGGCACATTTTTAAAAATAAATAAGCAAATAAATGAAACAAAATTGTACTTTTTTCAATTTTTATTTATATTTATGTTCATGAAATGGCGTTTGACACAGCAAATAGACACACTACAGTATGATATTCCGCAGAGGATCCTAGGCAATGGCTATTCTCTTCTACAGAGGGATTGTCAGTCGAAAAGGAAATTTTCCTTAAAAAAGGCATCAGAGTTCTTCGCAACGTCCTCCTTCCAAAATGATCCATATCGCGGCTATTATAATTCAATATTATTATAAAATAGAAGCACTTGAAAATGAAATGCCAATTTCTTACCTGGGTCCAAATGCGTGTATTTAAAATTGTCGCCAAATCAATACATCACACCATCGCTGCTTCTAGCTGCGCCGAATACAACATAAATGTTTCCTCGAAGTTCATATTTGCGTAATTTTATAATTTAAACAAAACAACGCACGCTCGTGTTTGCCAGCAAGCCAAAACTCAATAACTCAATAACTCAACTTTTGTGTAGTGTAGACACCAGTTCTGAGTTATTGAGTTTCCTCGGTTATCGATAGGTAACTCACTGTAGTGTAAATAGGCTATGAGTTTCACGAGGTATTTCACGATATATCGATAGTCGATATCAGGCCGATGGCCAAGACATTGGGCTCTCCTCATTGCACGTGTTTGGTTGGGTTCGTGGTTTAATTTGCCGCCTTTATTTTATAGATTTTTGATAACCATGGGTAAATTTCGATCGAAATTGAAACGCCATGGCAAAGGTAAGACCTGGCGCAAGGGAGAGTCGGCCAAATCCAACCCGGACCAGATGAAGCATCGCCTCAAAGCAAAGTCGCGTTTCTTTCAGCCAAATTTAAGTCTGGGTAAGTGCAACCGGTTGTTGGTGGAAACATCGTCGTGCCTGTTCCTAACCCGGATTACTCTACAGCCTTGGCCGCGTCTGCTCCAGCGCCAAATGCCCTCACATTGGAGGCAGTGCACAAGCACGAACAGCGTCAGGCGTACAACGCGGAGACAACAGTGAACGATGTGGCAGGCAGCTTAATGAGCTTCACTTTGGACGATGACGATGGCATGTCCGGCACGGGCACACAGCCCACAGAGACATTCAAGACCTTCAAGACATTCGCCTCCAACTACAGCAGCTGCAGCAACGTGAGCTTTAAGAAGCTCCTCACCGGCTTCCGGGCTTCGTCCGATTTGCACAAGGAAATGCTGGCCATACTAAGTGCCCTCACTGACATTATACACGAGAATAGTGGCAGTGAGTCTTCCACCGAGTATTTTCTGCTTCTCATGGAGCAAATTGAAGCCTCCACCGAGGAGCGGGACACCATCGCCGGCCTCGCGCTGCTCTCCATGGGCATCAAATCTGTCCCGGCTCCGGTACTACGAAAACGTTTCAGTCAAACAGCCGCTACCCTTCAGAAGCTCCTTAAACGCTTCATGGAGTCCATCAACCAGTCGGTTATCCGTTATGTAAGTGGCTTCTCCTACTAGCCCCTAAAGCGTCTCTGGCCTTATAGATTATACATATAAACCTTTTCTCTTGGATTGTTTGTCTCTCTTACAGCTTATCGGATGCATGTCAGTGCTGTTGCGAGCCCAGGATTACGTCACATGGACCTACAGCTCAACCACGCAGTACTTTGACGCTCTGCTCGCGTTCACAATTCACTCCAAGCCGAAAATACGCAAAGCTGCCCAGCACGCGGTTGTGGCAATCATACACGGCAGCTGCTTTATGCTTCCCCCACTCGCGCCACCTACAGAGGGCCAAGAGAGTGAGAAGGCTATGGCTGTGGAGGAGAAGCAGAAGCAGCAGCCTAAAGTTAATCACCATCCGGCAAGTGGTCGTGTGACCAAATTCTGTTTAGCTCAATTCAAACCCGAGGTGCTGGTCAACGCCCAGACGACAGTACTCCACACACTGGCGCTGCTCAAGGACACCTTGTCCGGGTTCCGTACAGAGGAGATACGTGCCGTGTGCGAACACCTGCTGTCCATTATGACGGCAGCGAATTTTCTTGTCCGCACCAATTGCTTCCAAGCGCTGCATGCTCTGTTTCTCACGCGCAGTGCCAACCTGAATGCCACGCTCTGTGGAAAACTGCTGGCCGCTATCCATGACTATCGACCGGATCGCTCAGACGTCCGTCAGACTCTTACCTGGATCACGGTCCTCAAGGAGGGTCACCTGCATTTGGCTACACTGCAGGCGGACCTGTGCACACAGGCCCTGCCCCGCCTCTTCGAGGTGTGCACCACAGACCTGTGGCTCTCGGAGCGCACAGAGCTTGTCGTTGGCGTCTCTAACTGCATCAAGGAACTGCTGCAGGACTGCGTGACGTATGCCTGCGCGACGCCCGAAGACGCTCAGCGGAATCGGCAGAGCGTGGCCCGAATAATTTCGGCCCTTCACAAGGTTCTGAGTGCTCCGTTTGGCGAAATCTCCAAATACGTAATCCTCATCTTCTCCATTGTTTTCGAGGCCTGTGGCAAGCACTTTGCGTGAGTTCATTCCTGAGAAGCATTATCCTTGAGGTTTAGTTGAGTTTAATATCTTTTGGTCCTGCTCCCGTTCTGCTTTCCAGCACTGAGCTAACGCCATCGCTGCTGACCATTGCCAAGCGATACGACAGCCAAAGCAGCATGCGGTTGCAGATTGAGCACACCCTAATTAGTGCCATCAAGACGTTGGGACCCGAACTGGTCCTCACAGCCGTTCCCCTCGCCGATGGGAGAGGCGGCATGCAGCTGGAGCGTTCCTGGCTCCTGCCACTCCTGCGCGAGGGGGCAAACGGAGCTAGCCTGCAATTCTTCAAGGACCACATTGTTCCCCTGGCCACAGACTGTCAGGGCAAGTGGAAAGAGTTTGCCGTCGCCCAGAACACCTCATCTTCCCACATATACGAGCTACTGTGCAGCCAGTTGTGGGGCCTCTTTCCGGGCTTCTGCCGCCAGACCCGGGATCCCGAGTACCTGCGCCAGCTGGCCCCCACACTCGGCTCCGTGCTGCAAAAGAATCCTGAGTTCCGGGCTCCAATATACGATGGCTTGCTGGAGCTGCTCAGCGACAGCCAGAGCGAGGAATGTCACACGGTCATCGGGCAGTACGCGAGGAACTTTCTCCCACGTCTGTTCAACATATACTCCCAGAAGCCCAGCGGCTCCTATGAGGCGGATCAGCGAAAGCGGGCCCTGGAAGTGATTCGGCGGTACATTGCCCGGGCTCCGCCCGAGGTGCAGGCGGAACTTTTCGACAGCGCCCAGAGCCAGCTGGCTAGCAGTGCCGTGGCCAGCTTCGAGTATGACGCAATGTTCGACATTAACGCGGCCATTGTCCGGGTGCAGAAGTGCCGCGGCATCGAAGCCTATTTTGAGAAGTACATGGCTCCGGTGCTGCGCAATGACAAGTCGAAGCTGGTTTCCCGCGACGAGCAGAAGCTCAAGAAGCAACAGCGCAAGACCTATGAGTAAGATGAATTGAAAGTTGAATTTTAATTGCTGCAATTGTAAATGCTAATCCCCTGTTTCATATAGGCTTCTTCGAGAACTGATGACCTCGGAGCTGGTGTCGTGCCAGAAGTTTACACGCAAGAACTGCACTTCACTACAACTGTTGCTCCTGGAGGCCTTTGCCACCAGCTGCAATGTGTGCCAGGCATCGCGACTGTAGTAAGTACGCGACTGGAGCGTTCTTCCCCTGAACCTTCTCTACTCATTTCATATATTGCTTGTCTCACTTGTAGCTGCCTGAAATCGCTGCTGGAATGCCGTAGCAATCTCACGCACAAGGACCAGCTCGTCATGAAGGCCATCCCAGAGGCAGTGCTCAACTACAAAGAGTTCTCCACGCGCAAGGAGCAGGTGGCCGAGCAGCTGATCAAATTCATTGCCCAAGTGTACCAGGACGCAGGAAAAATTAATGATTTCATGGACATCCTCACAGCGGGCTTCGCTGGGGACGAGTCTCTAGTCACGAACACAATCCTAGCTTTTAGAGCAGTGCTACAGCAGCAGGGCCAGAACCTGACAGTGGCCACCCTCGAGTTCATACTGCAGCAGGTGTCTGTGTTCCTGGTGCAGAAGTCCCGCAATCAGTCTGAGGCCGCTGTCGCCTTCCTTATCACATTCATCAAGGTTATGCCCATCCCGCTAGTGGCCAACCATCTGGAAACAATTGTATGTCACCATCGTCCACCACCGTATTGGTTCTTTCCTCCTTTGATTGATCTCATCTTTAACAGATGCGCTCCCTGTCGGCCATGACAAAAGATACGAAGCGGTATTGTCGCATTCAGATCGGCTACTTCCTCAAGAAGCTGTGCAAGCGCTTCAGCACCGAAGAGCTGGCCAGCTATGTGCCTGGCGACGACGAAGTCACCCATCGTCGTCTTAAGAAGATCCGCAAGCAAATGCGACGCGACACGCGCAAGAAGCAGAGCGAAGAGGCGGCCGCTCAAGCGGACAGCTCCGACGAAGAGCTCGTCGGAGGACTTGAGCAGAAGAGCTATACGTAAGCATAAGGGGGAGAAAAACTGTCTGTCCACTATATTTTAGTTTTGAATGCAAGCTTAGCTCTTTCCGTTCAGTTTAGTTTGCTTTTTTTCGAATTAGCCTAACATCTTTATTACCTGCACGCACACGAGCAAATTGCTTACACTTGTCGCGCGTCAAGCGGCAGCGTTTTTCTGGCTGCCAGTGCATATCAACGTCTAATATACTCCCAGGCGGAGTATGTCCAGTGGGTCAGTATCAACCTAGTCGATCCGTCTCCGTCTATCGTTTTCTATTCAAACTAGTCCCCCAACCTGTAAACGATGTCTCAGTTGTTCCTCGGGATAGCTCCTATTGGTGACATAGTTCGATCATTTTGCAGTACGAATTTGCAATTTCGAGGTACTAAAACCTAAAGCGAAGAATAGGCCATATTAGAAGAACCTTTATGCTCTCAAATATAGTCGAAATTTAACGAATTCTTCCATAGGAAAAAAAGCCTAATTTGCGCCGTTTCGAATTATTATTTGAAATTATAAAGACTAAAAGGAAGCGACGATCTATATACTTAATCTGCTAGGACTTTCGGTGTCCATTTAAAATTATTAAGAATTTGATCTTCTGTTATCCAGTATTGATGAAATTTTGGCTGACTCGGACTCGGATCTGCCCGAAGATATGGATGCAGAGGAACAGGGAGCAGCCGTTGTGGCTGGCAAGCGACGCAGCAAGTCCAAACAGCAGTATCGCAGCACCTACATTCGCGAGAATCCCGACGAGATAGTCGATCTAGCCGATCTTAAGTCCATTGGCAACGTGCTAAGTAAGTTAAAGAAAAACCTTAATGGGGAGGACCCAATACTTATCGCTCCCATCGTCTGCAGCCAGCGGATCCGCCCAAAAAGATGGCCCTAACAAGAGTCTTAGGGCCAGGCCAAATTTGGCTAATGGGGGATTCAAGACTGCCGACGACGGACGTCTTATTATCAGTGAAAAGGCTCTACGCGGCAAAGAAGGAAAGAATTGCGATGAAGACTCGGATTCGGACTCCTCCATGGACAGCGATCACGAACAAGCAGGTGCCAAGGCCAAGCGCGGCATGGAAGAGGACTCTAGCGACGAGGAGCAGCTGCAGCAGGAGCAACTGGTAAGTGGCAAGCGCAAACGCAAGGCCAGCGATGCCCTAAGCACGCGTTCCGCCAAGACAAGCACCAGCACTCGATACACGGCCGGCGGCAAAGGTATTCATCGTCCACTGGGTACCGGTGGCGGTGCTCCTCCCCCGGCGGTGGATGCCATGTCCATGCGCTCCGGAAAATCTGCTGGTAAGCCAGCCGGCAGCCAGTATAGCAGCAAAAAGGCCAAGGGCGACATGAAGAAGCAAGGCCAGCTGGATCCGTATGCCTATATACCTCTGACCAGGAATACTCTGAACAAGCGGTAGGTTCCTGTAAAAACCATCCATATCTCTTTCCGACACTTCCTTTATCCTTATCTCTCTTTGGAACAGGAAACGTTCAATGAACTCGCGCCATTTTAAGAATGTTTTGCGTAGATCTGGTTCCGAGGTCGGCGGTGGCAGAGGCGGCCTGGTAGGCACACGGCAGTTAATGGATCGTAAAGATATATAGATACCGCCGGTACAGGGCAGGGCTTGTTGATAAGGCTTATATGATGAAAAAGTTTTTTTTTGTTAAATTGCTTAAATATCTATTACATATACATTTATGTATCTTTATATAAGAGCGCAACTGCTGATGTAAATTCCAGATACAAAATGGATATTATTATTATATATAACACGCAACGGATGCACCACTAGATCTAGATCCCTGCAAAGTGCTTGTGGACTACCGTCGCTAGATTCGAGGGCTCTCGCGTATTGATCTCTGGATCAAAATTTTCCTCAAGGAAGGTCATCTTGTTGTTGCGGTCCACCAAGATAATGGAATGCGTACGACTGCCATAGCCACAGTCAGCAATGTGGACATTCAACGCACTCAATTCCTCGCCCCAGTTCGGGGCCCGACGCTCTAGCTCCGCATCAGGCCAGAATTTCTTCTTGTTCTTGAGCAGCATCAGCAACTGCGCGCTGAGTGTCTCCACAGTGGCCGTTCCATGCTCCTCCACAATATCTGAGAACTGCTGCTGGCCGAAACGCACCTTCTCGAAAGGACTCCCGGGCAGACTGTTGCCGAAACCATAGCACTTTCCCTCCTCAAAGTCGTACAGGGTGGGCGGCACATTGCTCAGCAGTCTGATCTGGGCTGGCAGGGATTTGGGCCTAAGCGGTGGGATGGGAGTGACTGGTATACGTATAGAACTATACGAACAGAGATTGGACACTCACCCAATCTCAATGGAGACAAAATTGAAGGCGCTGTACTTGGTGCAGTCCTGGAGCAGGCTCTGATTGAAGTTCAGGATGCCGTTTGGCTCACCGAACTGGGACACAAAGTTAGACACAATCATGCCGCGTCCTAGTAAGAAATGATTGTTATCGTTATTTTCTTGCCTCTTGCTGTTGCGGCTGTTGTTGTTATTGTTGTTGTTTTGGTTATTTGGTTGCAAAATGTTCTTGTGCGCTTCAAACGGGAAACAGAAAAAGGTTTGAAGCAAAAGTTCAGTGAAAGGTCGTCGAAAGCTAAATGAATCAATAATGTGGAAGTGTGGTGTGGTGTGTTTGATTACCGACTGCATCGCGGGGCTTGGGCTCGCCTGTGAGATTGAGCAGGGCACCAACTTTGACGACTCCACTGACGCTGCCAATGGCCAGCCAGGTGCCGCCCTCGCGGCCCGGTTCGAGATCAATACCTGCAAGAAGGAGTATTGTATTGTAGGTTCAGATTCAGGTGCAAATGCACCACTTACCACCAACGACATGATCCGCGTTGGGCCATGCCGTCGCTTTCACGGTTTTACGGGCAAAGAACTCATCGCGATTCGAGGCCAAAATTAGCCTGTAGCCACCGGGCTGGGGATCTGAATTAGCATAAAAGAAGATCACGCACATGATGCTGATGGATGATGAACCTATCGATCGTCCGTTGTCCTCAAGTGGCAGTGATCTACTGTGGAGTGTACATCGAGTTTTAATCGCGGCGAGGTATTAATTCTAGGTCAGTCTCTTTGTTGCTTTGTTTGGTGTTCGCTGTAGCGTCTAAAGCTGAATTTTATCAAAAATTATCGCTGATACAGTCTTCTTATCCGTTGTTTGTGCTTGACACAACGAAAATACAATAACACAAATTGTTAGTGTCTATATATATAAAGGAAAATTCCTTGTTTTTTAGTGTGTACTGAGCAACTTTTAGATCAATAAAAACATTATAATTTCTTTGTTTTATTTATCAAAATATCAGTCTTGAAAATATATGCACATAAATCTACATTTTTGGTTATCGTCTCGTTTTTGTTTTGTTTTTTGGCTGCCATATGCGACCTAATAGTCACGTCACGGCTGTCGACATCGATAAATCACTACACTTCAAGACAAATATAATCTGCAAGACAAGGATGGCATGAGTCACAGGGAAGTTTATTTTGTTTTATGGCTTTATTCCTCTACACTTCAAGACTATCTAAGATAAATTCTTTGCTGCTTCTTTGTGTCTTTCATACTAGATTGGTCTTGAAGAATATCGGAGTACGATCATTATGACGGTATGAAATGAGACTTTGCTAAATTTGCTGCGATGAGAGAGATAGCATGTTTTATTTGTATGGGCTCTGTGGCGCTGGAGAACGACAATGCACATAGAAAGCTCCGCAATATTGTATAAATCAGAATCTATCAAATTATATATAAATAAAATGGGTTTCTGGTACAAATTTAATAAATTACAATATCCATATAGTCGGCTTTAATGAGATTACATTTGTTTTCATTATTGTACGTTTAAAGACGGCTGGCACTTTCCTGGCAGAAATCCGCAAGCCGCTTGATATTGGTCTTCTTCATGTTGATGTCGATATACGAGTGTCGATGACGAGAGAATATAGAATAATTCTATATTTCATTCGAGCACAGCAAATACCACATTTTCTTTTCTAGTATATATCGTTGCCTCTCCAGTATTAACCGGTCACACACGCCCATGCAACTTTTTTTGCATTCACATCAAAATGCTTCTTATCGGCTAAATTCCACAGCAACTCCCTCTTCTCGACACCCTTTATAAGCTTCATAATGTCGTCGGAAAATTCCCCCAATCTTTGCTTATTTGCTTTTCTGTACTCTATTGCCGCCAAATCATTGTTTTGTTTTCACTCATATGCACGCACATAACCTTAGTTGTATTGACATGCGAATAAAAATCAAGGGCCAGTAAAAATACCTCAAACACCATGCAATATTTTGCCAGTATATATCGGCATTTTTTATCGGTTTCATATGAATATCAACCCTGATTCTGTTCGCTAGCCCTTTTTTCGGGTCTGAGTACTAGGACATTAACGGAAAAATCCAGTGATGCGGCCCAGTGTAAAAAGGGTATAATGTCATACGGCTATTACATTGCAAAATTAAAAAGCTGGCAGCGCTGACAGTGGCCATCAGAACAGCTGGGCTACGTTGGCAGGTTCCAGGGATGGATGCGAAGCAAAAACAAAATGAGAAAACAACAATATATAAAGCACAACGCTACTTTGTAGCAATAACAGAAACACACAACGGCGACCACTTCAACACAATGTGGCTGGATGCGAACGGCATCTGTCGTCATTAAACTGAGGCGGAAAGCGGTAATGATTACGTTCGGTTTCGTTAACTTCGATAGCATCGTAGACAATTTCGAGTCGAGTGCATAAAAAGTACATAAAGCGGCTCAAATGTTAATGCAACTGAGAGTGGGCCGCCAAATGGGAATCCATTCAGCCAAACCACCGAAACAACCGTCGAGCAGAAACCGAAGAGGGGAAAACGAAACGAGAATTTTGATTCCGATTTAAATGAGCAGAGATCAAAAACAGAACTCGAGAAACGAAAAAGAGAAAGAAAGTAAAGCTTCAAGTGAAAATTAGGCCAAAACTTTATTCAAACACATATATGTATTTTACTTTCCAATCTGCTTATCCGCCAATGGTCACTCACGATAAAAAAAAATGAAACCTCGCCAGAAGAGGCCATCCCATCTACTATAACATTGACCGAACATCGGAACTTCGTTTAATTTAATCAAAGTCAAGTAAAGTACTAAACAAACAGCAAAGATGGAATTTCTGGAGAATATAGTCAAGAGTATTCAAAGTTTGTTGTGTGAGTACAAGCCCGTTATTTATGATCGATCACCCCACCGAATAACTCCTGATCGATCCCAGAGCCCACATCTAATCAAAGCTTCTTTTCCGATGTACCATTCAGCATCCTACATCGACCTGGATTACTCGATGTGGCTGTATCGCTTCCTGACGCCGCTGATAGTCACATTCCTGCTGCCCCTGGTCTTCGTGGCCCTCATATACATATCATTCTTGGTGCTCTTCATCTACAAGCTGCACAGGTACGCGACTCTTACACCACTCAACGATTAACATTAACTTTAAAACAACATCAGGTAAAAAGACAGCAACAGTAACAATTGCACTCGCCGCCACTCTTGTCCAGGTGTAAATGAACTCTCATGCTGATCGCGCACTTTTCGGCAACCATTGTCCCGGATGCCCACCGTCCATTCAGTCCCTCCGGTTGGCGGTTGTTTGGTTGGTCAGTCTGGCCTGGCTCTGTGCATAATGCCTCTTGTCTCTTTTTCCAATGTAATTAAAACGGCACAGCTATCGCAAAGCGAGAGGCACCAGAGCACATGTGTACAACACAACACAAGACATGAGCCGAGCGCAAACTCTCTTGGATTCACTTCACCCATAATTAACATACCGTTTGCCCTTTGGGTTTACAATTCCGTTCCCGCTTATGCAGAAGTCGGTGTCGTCAGCGACCGCGACCAACAGCGACAGGCGACTGTTTATCAAGTGATCAATTTCGGCTTCAGTGAATTTTACTTCTTGTGTGTGTGTGTGCGACTACGTGTATTCTGGCGTGCTTTAATTTATATTCAAACTCTCTAATGTCTACTATTCACTGCAAAACCGGTCCTGTTTTCTGTTCTAATTAGCTGAAAAGCTCTCTATACCATGCAATAGACTTATAAGTCTACCCTTATCTCCTGTTTGACATTATCTAACGATTCCCATTGATGGATCCAATCCACTGAGTTCCCCGCCAGATAATGGCACAGAAGTACACATACACACAAGTACAGCCATGGCCTTGTAAGAGTCAAATGCTGGAACAGTTCGATAAGCCCTCCTTAAATAAAAACAAACAAAAACGAGAGGGAACGTTGTGAGCCGCGTCTACGGCCGCGGCTCTACTTTATACCCGGTACTCAGTCAGTATATATGTATGTGAGCTAACGATATACATAAATATGTAATTTATTAAATGTTCGCAAAAGGGACAAATTTAATTTTAGCCAAAAAAGAAAAATGTAATCAAGTCTAACCTTTTCGGAGATTTTTATATATTAGATGTTTCCATTTTTGTTTACATACGTTTTTTACATCTGCCTTTTCTACATGTCTTTATCTACTTCCTACATATACATACACGGTTGTGTGCGAGAGAGAGAGGGAATGAGTCTGCACTTGGAAGGCCACTGAAATTTCATTTGTCCCTTTTGGCTATACTAATCTAATTTGTATACCCGGTACTTGAAGAGTAAAGGGGTATATTAGATTTGTGGAGAAAACGGTTGTGTGTAACACCCAGAAGGAAGCGTTTCCGACCCCATAAAGTATATATATTCTTGATCAGCATCAATAGCCGAGTCGATATAGCTATGTCTGTCTGTCCGTCCGTCTGGCCGTCTGTCCGTCCGTCCGTCTTCATAAGCGCCTATAGCTCAGAGACTATAAAAGCTAGAGGAACACAATTTTGTATCCAGACTCCTGTCCTATCACACTGTTACAAGTGTATTTCAAAATTTCGCCCCGCCCCCTTTCGCCCACTCCAAGGACGAAAGTCTGTGGCATGCACAATTTTAGAGAATCGTAGAGAATGACAATATCTATCAGAGTGTTGAATCTGGATCAGATCGAATCATAAATATAGCCACAATGAAGAAAACCATTTCGAAATGCATCGTTCTCTCTCGCTCTCTCTCACACACCGGGTTGGGTGCTGTGCCCATTCGTCCGGATGAGCGCCTAGATCTCAGAGACTATAAGAGCTAGAGCAACCAAACTCTCCATCCATGCTCTTGTGATATCCCTTCAGTACAAGAGTATTTCAAAATTTTGACACGCCTCCTTCCGTCCCCACAAAAAACGAAAATCTACAATTTTGAAGATACGGGAAAACCAAAAACGCAGAATCATAGAAAATTACCATATCTATCACAATATTGAATCTGGTATCGGATCATAAATATAGTCAGAAGGAACAAATGAAATTTTAGTGGACTCCCAAGCGCAGACTCATTCCCTCTCTCTCTCGCACACAGCCGTGTATGCATATGTAGGAAGTAGATTTAGACATGTAGAAAAGACAGGTGTAAAAAACGTATGTAAACATCTAATATATAAAAATCTCCGAAAAGGTTCTTAATTTTTTTTTCTTTTTTGGCTAAAACTAAATTTATCCCTTTTGCGAACATGTAATAATGTAATTTATTACAAGCTCACATACATATATACTGACTGAGTACCGGGTATAAAGTAGAGTCGCGGCGGTAGACGCGGCTCACAACGTTCCCCCTCGTTATATATTATATGTTATCTGTTTCCATTTTTGTTCACATTTGTTTTTTACATCTGTCTAATCTACATTTCTACTCCTCCTTTACTACGACTCGTGGAAATGTGTGCGAGAGAGAGAAGGAATGAGTAAGCGCTTCGGAGGCGTTGCGTAGTCACTGAAATTTCATTTGTTCCTTTTGGTTTTCTTTTATCTTAAAAATTGTGAATTCCACAGATTTTCGTTCTTTGTGGGAGTGGAAGGGGGAGTGGAAAAATTTTGAAATACACTTGTATTGAAGCGATATCACAGGAGCTTGGATAGAAAGTTTGGTTGCTTTAGCTTTTATAGTCTCTGAGATATAGGCGCTCATCTGGACGAACAGGCAGCGCAGACGAGGTCGCGTGTGAGAGAGAGCGAGAGAGATGCCTCTCTAAATGATTTTCTTCATTGTGGCTATATTAATGATCCGCTCTTCAACACTCTGATAGATATGGTCATATGGTCTATGATTCTGCGTTTTTAATTTTCTCGTATCTTCAAAATTGTGCATGCCACAGACAGACGTACAGACGGACGGACGGGCGGACAGACATAGCTATATCGACTCGGCTATTGATTCTGAGCAATAATATATATACTTTATCTGGTCGGAAACACTTCCTTCTGAATGTTACACACATCCAGTATCGCCACAAATCTAATATACCCCTATACTCTTCGAGTGCCGGATATAAAATTTGATATTGAATTCCCTGTTTGTAACGATGGGATCAAGAAATTTTTTTGCGGTGCAGTCCTGATAATCCTTGCACCTCTGTACCGATGAAGATCATTCGTAGCAAGGAACCTTTTGTTGGGTTCAGTTACGTTAAGGATGATACCAAACTCGAAAACTAGGGGGCTAAAGATGATACCAAAATTGAGAACTAGGGGGCTAGTTTCCCCTTGATATTTGACCTGGCTAGAGTCGCTGATCAAATCGTTTTCTTTGAAATTGGGTAGAACATTTTTTGTTGCATCTGTCAGTGGTTGTTTTGATCCCTACGTTTTTGGCCACAATATTCTCTTTGTGAACATTCTTATCAGCGGCCGAGCACTGTCCCTGCTCCCTACTGTCTCCCACAAATCACAGTTCTGCATCGGTGCTTGGGCCTTCTACATACATACATACATAAATGCATACATACGCACATGCATATGTATGTATACATTTATGTCTGTATGCAAATTGATTTATAAGGTATTTGAGGACAAGTCTCTGTCTGTTTTATGCTGATAACACCTGTTGACAGCGAAAGAAGAAATTTAATTTAAATATGATTATCAGTTTTTGGCAATTAATTTGGGATTGAAGAAAACCGCTGACCCCATCCCTAGTGGAGTCACTTACTGAACTACCTAATCCTCCAATCCTCTACTCAATGACAACTTTAACTTACAACTCCCGTCTCTCCTTGTATTCCCATCAGGCAGGTAATCATGCGAGCTGTGCAAACGGATCGCAACTTCTGGCGCGTGGGCCGCAAGATAGTGGCCGCCATATGGGACGCCCATGCGAGAATTTACCACGGGTACGAGGTGATCGGTCTGGAGAATGTACCACAGGAGGGCCCGGCGCTGATTGTCTATTACCATGGAGCGATACCCATCGACATGTACTACTTGAACTCGCGGATGCTGCTGCAGCGAGAGCGCCTGATCTACACGATCGGGGACAGGTTCCTTTTCAAGCTGCCCGGATGGGGCACCATCTCTGAGGCCTTCCACGTCAGTCCCGGCACCGTCCAATCCTGTGTGAGTATTCTGCGCGACGGTAATCTGCTGGCCATCTCACCGGGCGGCGTCTACGAGGCCCAGTTCGGGGACCATTACTATGAGCTGCTGTGGCGCAATCGTGTGGGTTTCGCCAAGGTTGCCCTGGAAGCCAAGGCCCCCATAATACCCTGCTTCACGCAAAATCTACGCGAGGGCTTCCGGCAGGTAGGCATCTTTCGGAACTTCTTTATGCGGCTGTACAACAAGGTTCGCATTCCGGTCTATCCCATCTACGGGGGCTTTCCGGTGAAATTTCGCACGTATTTGGGCAAACCGATAGAGTACGATGAGACCCTCACTCCGCAGGACCTTCAGAACAAGGTGAGTGGACTTCGCTGGACTTTTGCTTGGAATTCCATTTACACTGATTATTTTTTCTGGTTGTCTTCTGTGGCCAGGTTGCCACAGCCATTGAGGATCTGATCAATCAACATCAGCGATTGCCGGGCAGCATTCTCCTGGCACTTTTGGACAGGTTGCCGGCCTTCAGACGGGCATCTTCAGGCATCAAAAAGAAGGTGGAGTAGGCGGAAATTAGATAGACTTACTGGCTCCAAGAACAGCTTCTCCAGCTTCTGCTCTGCCTACATCTTTTCCGGCAACGATGAGAGATTAACACAGGATAACTTTGGTTCTGGTCATAAAAGACTTTCTTCCTTGTACTTCATGATCATTGTAGTATGTATAAGTGTTTTATACTTATACGAATATACACTTATACTGCGCATATATTGTACCTCATACTTGGTCCCCCCGTTGCACTATGATGCAATGGCTTTTGTTGTTTTGTTCGCGCTTTCTGTAGATAAGAATTACGTTCAGTGCAATCCCCATTAAGAGACTTAAAACTCAGTCACGTTCAATTTCTCTTAAGTGCAAACACGTAGATCTTATAAATTGTAATAAACACTAGCGATAAGCCTAATCCAATCATACTTTAATGACCTCGCGAGCAGAAATGTCTTAAGTCAACTTGAGTTCAATTGTGAACAAAGAATAATTATTCGAATTATTTTTTGTTGGGCTTTTTTACACACACCAAAAAAGAACAACAGCAACAAATACCTTAGAATTTTAATATAATTTTCTTTTCTTAATATAATTCTGGCTGCATTAAACAATTATCTAATAAGTCTTGTGTTAAGAGTAAATTTCTTATGACTGCATATATATATATGCAACCTTATTTTGGTCGCTCAGCTGAAGAGTAGCGGGCGCAGCAGTCGAGTGAATAAAGTGAAAGCGTGTGTGTGTGTCTGTGTAATATATTTGTAGTTAAGAAGAAGATTGTACGATATGTATATTAGTAGTGAATAGTGTAAGTAATCGAATGTGAAATGTTGCCCTGTCGCTATCCTCCCCCCTCAGATGACAAAAATTAATACGGATCTGCAACCGACAAAAAGAATCAGATGTGGAAAAATTATAAATTGTAGCATTTTAATGGGGCGTGGTGTGTGGTTAATCTATATATAATGTACATATTTCAGACTTATAGACAAAGGCTTCATTTTTAAAACACAAGAGGAAAACACAGCTAATAGCTTTTTTGTTAAGTGTCGATGTGATTCAGTCCACCGGTTTCTATCATACTTGGGAGAACGTACATTCATATGTACTTAAATATGTATGTGTATGACCCAGATAACACTATTCAACAAATTAGAACTTTTTTCCCGCTGTGGCCAAAAATGATTTTTTCTGATAGATTTGGGGATTTACATTTTTTTTTAAGAATTATGGTTTTTTGGCGTAGTTTTTATACCCGGTACTCGAAGAATATAGGGGTATATTAGATTTTTGGTGATAGTGGATGTGTGAAACACCCAGAAGGAATCGTTTCCGACCCAATAAAGTATGTATATATATTCTTGATCAGCATCAATAGTCGAGTCGATATAGCCATCTCTGTCTGTCCGTCCGTCTCTCCAAATACAATATAAATAGTAAGATGAACATCACCATAACAAATTTTTTAGGTTGACTATGGCTGTGTAGAATTCAACTTCAATTCCACCATGAAAGAGAGAGAGACAGATAGATAGAGAGCCAACCGCGCTCTCGTTCTATACCTGAAGCAGATGTTTAACTGTATGTGTGCACACATTTTAGGTCTGCTTGTTTTTATTGGTTTTAAACGACGCCGCCATGGTGAAATTATTATAAAGGTGGCGTATTCGGCTGTGGTGAGGACGTTATTTTTTGAACTCGCTCTCTCTGCTCTCAGAGAGGAACGCGCTAGAAAGAGATGGCAAGCGTTTTTCGCTCTGCACTCTTCGTTTGTTATTGTTTCAGCTGGCAGAAAACTTCTGCTAATAAATTAAAAGAAATAGTTCAAAGCAAATTATAATATTTTAATTCATAATTCAAGAATTTTGTTTGAGAAATTAAATAACAAGTATAATAGGGCGAAATATATATATAGCATATTTTCTTCATTGTTTTCTGTGTACGAGTCCATTCGTAGACAATGAAGAAGAAGAAAACGAAAAAATCGTGCGCTACACAACCTCTTTCGACGGCGTTTGACTGACGACTGACACAAAATAACGTCCCCGAAAGAGCGCACGTATGGTGAATACGTCACCTTATATATAATTTCACCATGGACGCCGCTGTCGAAGAAAACACCCATTACTTTAGAATTCATTGGAGATTATGACACTTTTTAAAGAAGTAGTACTTTTTGAAGTCGAGTTTTTTAATCTTGTATTTTTATACCCGGTACTTAAAGATCATAGGGGTATATAAGATTTGCGCTAAAAGCAGATAAGTTACACCAAAGACAATATAAATACTAAGATGAGTATCGCCCGTACAATTTCAATCGTGAGCAGCGAAGTTTTCTGTATATGCCTAAGTGCGCGCTGTCTCGCTCGCACGAAGAAGATAAGAGAGAATGAGTTTGCATGTGTGAGTACACACAGAGCTGCAAGCACTTATGTGTGCGTATTTGTGCCGAGCTGCTGAATTTTGACGAGACGTAAACAAGACAGAAATGTATTTGCTGGGAGTTGGGGTGGGGGGAAAAAAATTCGTTGGCGATTGACATTCGGATAATAAAATTGCATTATTCATTTAAATAGTAATAATAATATAATTCTTTAATATACAATGTAAATATATGACCCATTTTGAACATTTGATATTAGGTATACAGTTATTATGGTTTTAAAATTATCCAGTAAAATATTGATATGATAATAGACAATTAAATTTTTGGTTATATCCAACCTGTTCAATGGCAAAATCAACCCCTATACCGCGATTCGCCTTTCAAGAAATTGTATCAAATTGTCTTGTCTTCTTTGCACAAGTTTACGTACAAACGCACATACATGCATGCATAAGAACTTCAAAATTCTTTGCATATTAAGTCGACCCACAAATACCCAACAGACATTTAATCGAATGTGAAGTCATTTATCACATAGATTATGTATTTTTACATAGGTACATTCCTTCATTATATTCGTGTATGGTACATTAAACAAAATTTGCATATAAGGGGTATACAAAATACTACTTTTTTTGTATTATGAGCAAGCGTCTTCAAATAGTGTCATAGTCCGCAATGAATTCTAAGGTATTCGGTATTTCGTTGAGCGCGGCGTCGTCAACAACCAATACAAACAAGCAGACCTAACATGTGTGCACACGTACAGTTGAATCTCAGCCTCACGTATGGGACGAGAGAGCGGTTCGTTCTCTTTCTCTCTGTCTATCTGTCTCTCTCTGTTTGTGAAGAGCCACACGAAAAGACACCCAGCCAAAATGGACTCCAAAAATTTTGTATGGCGAGATTTATCTTACTATTTATATTGTCTTTGGTTACACCCAGAAAGAAGCGTTTCCGACCCCATAAAGTATATATTCTTAATCAGCATCAATACCCGAGTCGAAAAAGCGATGTCTGTCTGTCCGTCTTCATTAGCGCCTAGATCTCAGAAACTATGAAAGCTAGAACAACCAAATGCTGTATCATCCTCCTGTTGTATCACACTGCTACAAGTATATTTCAAAAGTTCGCCCGTCAACACAAAAGACGAAAATCTGTGGCATTCACAATTTTGAAGATACGAGAAAACCAAAAACGCAGTATCATGGAAATTACCCGTATCTATCAGATTGCCGAATCTGGATCAGGTCGGATCATTATTATAGCCAGAAGGAACAAATGACATGTAGAGAAGACAGATGTCTAAACAAAATGTAAGCATCTAATATTTAAAAATCTCCGAAAGGGTTCATTTAATTTAATTAAATTAATTAATTAAATTTTTTTTAGTTTTCTTTTTTGGCAAAAATTCAATTTTTGCCCCTTTGCGAACATATAATAAATTACATATGTCGTAAGCTCACATATTTACTGACTGAGTACCGGTTAAAATGAAGAGCCGCGGCTTTTTCATGATTTTTTCAGGGGTAGTGCTTCTATTTTTTCACATTACTTAAGTATCTAAGAGTCAGGTAGGGTGAAGTGGTTCGGTGGGGTGAAGCAGCTCACCCATGCAATTTTAATAACGAAATCTCATACCGTCACGTGCTGTTTTCATAGCCGAAATGTTTTTCATGATACTTCGAAGTTTTCAAAATAACATTGTGTCGCCTTTCTAAAACCGTGGTGAACATTTTTTTATTTATTTATTTTATTGTATTTTATGCGAACTACTAAAAATATCAGTCGTGTCGGTTTAATGTTTTTCTTCAAATATATAAAGTTTTTGTTATGTATCTATCGAGTGTTCATGTCATGGCAATCGTTTTTTTTCAAAATGCCCATTATCACTAACCATACAATACATATAACCATATACATTCTTGTCTTCTCTGCACAATTTCACGTACAAACACACATAAGTACTTGTAGCTCTGTGCGTACTCACACATGCAAGCTCATTCTATTTTTAGATCCATGGCTCGACTTCGAGCTGCCGAATTTGCGACGAGAAAAATGTATTTACTGAGTGCTGCATAGAAAACTACGATAGAATACCTTACAGACAATTAATCTCATGTGAAGTCATGTATGCTATACATTTGGTATTCTTACACATTTACATTCGTTCATTATATTCGTTTATGGTACATCAAACAAAATTAGCTTTTAAAGGATATACAAAATATTATTTGTATTTGTATTGTGGGCAAGCGTCTTCCTAAAGTCATAATCTCCAATGAATTCTTAAGTAATGGGTTTTTTCTTCGACATTCTCCATTCGCTTCAGAGGAACGGTTGTTGGAGGAATGATTGTTGGGCTATGACAATAAAATGTGTATAGACCCATTCGATACCTATTTATATGTCATTAATATCCATAATACTGGATGATATATATAATTTGTTCAGCGCATATTACTTTTTTATATGTGATCATATATGTATATTAATATATTATATAATATACCATACAATTAAATATACATATGTGTATGTATAGTACATACTGCAAATATATATATTAAAACAAAATTATTTGCTTATTCACAATTTGCACCTTGAATGCTCTAATGGACAAGTATTCCAATAGGAGTCATGTATGAAATATATTATATATATTTACATATGTAGATCCGCTCATTATATTCATATGTTCTATATTAAACAAAATTATCATCTGGAGCATATAAAAATCAACAGTTATTCTGATATAATAAGGCAAATTTCTTCAAAACGTGTCGACTCTAAAAGACCTAAGGTAAAGGGTACAGAAATCCAAAAACTCAGAAAAATCAGTTCTTGCGCCCATAACACACGCACGCAAAAATAATTGAGAATGCATGTGCACCCATACGTTCAACTACGCTGAAGCTGAAAAACAAAAAAACCACCACCAAAATATCAACCAAGAAGACAAGAAGACAACAATGCACACAATTAGAAATGTTGTATTACTCGACGATGCTCGCTTCGTATCATGAGCCGAACGTTGCGTTCGTTCAACGCTCAGAGCCGAACGTTGCGTTCGTTCTACTCCCGTGACGTCACTGGGAGCACAAACAGAATTTCATTTGCGACTGCCGGTTTTATGAACTGGCATATCTATATATTGTATGGTTAGTGCCAAAATGAATCGGTTCACTAGAAGTGGGGTGAGGCCGTTCATGCGTATTTACCACCACCATTTTTCCAAATACCCCCATAATTTGTAGTCGAAATCGAATATTCAAAAATTATAATTTTTTGGGGTGCTGTAGGCCTCCAAAAAAGAAGTGAATCGCTTCCCCCACCTGACTCTACATCTGGTTGTATTGAAAGGCAAGTCGATGGCCACGTTCACCAGCTCAACTTGATCAACGATCGATGATCTTTATGTTACAATTCTGGCATAAATTCATGGATCCCATTTAGCGTAAAAATAGTACGCTCCATATGATGCATCATTCGCCTTCACCAGAACCAGCTTCCGATGACTTTTCACGGTTTCGGATTTCTGGATTTTATATGTAAATTGCTTGTCCAACGAGTTTGATGAATTCTTGAGTTGGATAGGTGTATGGCCTCTACCTGTCTTTCCCTTCAAGATTTGCGCGAAAAAGTTCTTTAATTTTATATATGCATACACTTTTTCGGTTATTATGCTCGAAATATAATTTATGTACTTTACTCTGAAGTATGTTTTGAAAATTTCATTGAGTAAATCTCTTCCAAGATATATCTGAAAGTCCGACATCCGTATATAAAAATTAATTCCACAAAAATGTAATTAGACTCTTTTTATGAAATTTACTAGATCATGTCGCTCGGGAAACCCCCAAATTGAAGGTGCTCGTAAAGGTAAATACGCGATCCGATGGAAGCCTTTTATGGTTATTGGTTTCTCACTTGCTGATTATAAAGAGCTTGCTTTTGCTTAAAGTCACTAAAAACCCACAAAATAATACAAGTGTGTCTAAAAGAGTACTTACAAGTAAATGACGGTTACTGTCAGACCCATGTCATTTGATTTAGAACGAATACGAGTAAAACAAATGAATCTTTTATATTAGTTTATCATTTTAAAATTCATCTATTTAACGATAAAAATGTCACCTTTTTTTCTTCTTTTCCCCATGCTTTTCCCTTTTCTTTACCCCATGCTTTCTTTGTCAGAATTTCTTAAGCATATTATTTAGTAAGTGGACATTTTTACAGCAACCAGAACTGACGGACAAGAAGTGACACACTAAAGATTACATACATGGATTACATGGTACTACATAAAAACATATTCTATAGGTAAATCATTGGGGACTCCCATTGTAGGACTCCGTTGGTTGAGGAACTCACAGCAGATAGGTTGGGGGGGGATAAGGTTAATGAAATTAAAAACAAGTTAGAACTGCTCGGCCATAAGGAGGACAACGGTGGCCGTCCAACCGGTGAACGGATTGCAGCCCTTGCCCTCGCCAGTGGAGTCATCGTATTGTTCCCAGAGGTAGCCGCTCTTCTGATATTGCCTAAATATATTCCTCACTAGATTCTCACGCAATTCCGTGTATATCTCACGGGCCAGCGCGGCATTGGGGCCCTCTATCCTGCCGTAGTGGTGCAGTGCCCTCACAGCCAGAAAGTTTATGTTGATCCAGATGGGTCCGCGCCAGTATGGCGGATCGTGCTCAGTGTTCCGCTTCATATACAGCGGGGAGCGCTTAGATAGAGACCGCAGGCCAAACTTTGTCCAAAGCTGCTGAGGATCCCTTAGGTCCTGCAGCATTTTAGTCAGATACGGCGAGTCGTGATCAAGCTGCTCGAGCAGCAGCGGGAATAGATTTACATAGCCAAATGTGGTGTCCACAAACTGGTAGGTCGGCTGCTCCATCGACACGCGCATCATCTCTGGCTGTTGGCTGCCCCGCTGCGGCGATATCGCTGGTTGACGTTTCAGAATGACCTGGTCGGTATGGAGGCCCCAGTCGGCGTACTGTTCACTGTAGGGGGCTAGGTGCAGACGGTTCAGCTGATCGTTGTCCGTCAAATAGGAGGCCGTCTCATAGTACTTGACGTCGTCCTTGCCAAGCAGCGTCGACAGCTCGGCCATCACACTGGCGGCCAGTGCCACCCAGCAGCGCAGGTCCAAGTGCCGCTCCCTGTCGGTAGGATGCGAGGCGCGTGGATAATCGTCAAGGCCGGAGGATAGGCTCTTGGGATTGAGCTCTCGCTGGGTGGTAGTATTGCGACCACGCCACAGATACGATCCCATCAAGTCACCTGCGAAAGAGAGGTACAGAGCACGAATAAGAAAAGGAAAGAGTTAAGATAAAGATAGATAAAGATGGGAACCGAACCTTTTTGTGTGGTGTTGTACCAGTTGAACCACGCCTGGATACGGGGATAAAGCCGCTCGAGGGTGGCCAGGCGACCCTTTTCGGAGAGCTCTTGCCTGTGGCTGGTGAGCAACTTCCTTAGCGTCAGAAAGAACGTTGGCGGATTGGCATTGCTGTTTCTTTGGGTGACAAACTCCTCGGGGACCTTGGACATGGCCTCAGTTCCGAGGATTTGCTCACGTGGAATCCAGCCCTCGACGTTAAGCAGATCGAACCAGTGGCAGATGATGTCCAGCTCGATTTCGACGTCCCATGAGCTTATCAGCAACCCGTGGAAGCCCTCGTCCCATAGGAAGCCACGAGGAAAGAAGCTGCGAGAGGGCACAGCCGTGTATAGGGGAGCCTTCCAGTAGGGTACTGGGTTCTTGGTGTGGACGGACTGCACACGACTGGAGCCGTAAAAGTAACCGATTCCTCCGAGCATATTACTCAGGGCGTTACGTGCAAAGCGCACCTCTTCAGGCGAGTAACCGCGGCTCTTCAGCTGAAACTTATCCTCAAATCGCTCGTCGAACTCGCTGATCTTTGCCAGCAGTGATTCTGTGTATGCCCGGCCAGTGGGCGGCTTTGGTATGGACTCGCTCAGAGTAAAGCCCGATGTGGACTGATAGGTAATGTCGAGGGTGAAGTCTACCTCGGCCGTTATTTGTATGGCTATGAAATTTGGCTCCGGATTGGACGAGGGCAGACCGTTCTGGAAGACAATCTCGCCGGGCAGACCAATGAAGCGGTTACCGCGCTTGTCTGCGAACGCTCGGAAATGCGAGAAGAGTGTGTCTTTCAGCTTACTCAGCGACGGCGCCACCGTGCTCAAGTAGGACTTGTGCAGAATTTTTCCCTTCATTGCATGGAAGCGAACCTGGAACTCGCCCAGTCCCTGGGTCTCGCCATAGACACCTGGCTCGGGGCTCTTCTCATCCGACACGTACTTGATATGGCCATTGGTGCGTTCATCCAGCGCCACGTACCAAATGAGCGAGATGCTCTTGTCCCAGGCCCGCGTTGTGTTCCTCACCGAGATGCGAGCAGTCCAGTCGCCGCCATATTGCTTCCCGGCCGGATACTTGACAAAGGAGGTCTTCAGCTCGTAGGGCAAGTCCTGGATCTCCTGCACGCCGAAGCTACGGCCGTCGTGATGCGTCCACCCGTAGCCGTCGAGATTGTCGCCCTGCTCACACCAGTGCCGAATGCCCTGGCCACCATAGCCCAGACTACTGGGCGTGTACCACATCAATCCCATTACCAGGGAGTGTGGATCGCGTGTTTTCATGCCGAAATAGGTGAGCGGCCGGTATGATCCCCAATACCGGTCTGGATCGTCCAGACCCGTGTGTACAACCATTTTCTGATTGTCGAACGGAGTGTTAACCCTCGTCTCTAAGTAGCCCACGTAACCAAAGTATGAAGCGATGCCCAGGCAAATGCATCCGATTAATGTCTTCCATTTGTCCATCATCACCTTAGAGGATAAATTGAACCTGGTGCTGCGCTTCTGTTTGGAGTTGGCGGCTGCGGCCGCTGCTGCTGCTGCTGCTACTGCTACTGCCGCCGGTGCCGCCGCTGCAGATGCCGGTTGGGCCGAGTTTCCAGAGTTTGACCTGGCAGCGCCACCATTCCGGGCCATTTTTTTTGTTGATTTCGATCGTATTTGGGAGTTACAAAATTCTCCTTGGTTCTGGCACAGTTCAAACTATTTTGACAGCGCAATATATTTTTGCGATGTGCGCAGGGCTGCCAATCCCAATTACAAGAAAACAAAACAGCAACGATGGAGATGACACGTAAATCCTTAAGCGTGCCTATCGATAGTTGGACTAGGATGCTGAGAACGTTGGGAATTTTTGATGGTAAAGCCTAGTACTCAGACCAGCAAAAATTTTGCTGGCAAAATTTGCAATATAAAAATACTAGCGACCGAGTAAGACCAGGTGTGCATGCCCTACGGTTACATTGTGTACAAATAAAATCAGTTAAGAATATAAATTTTGTATCAAAGCAAGCAGAAATGTTTTATTTGTGGGCGCTGTGGCGCTGAAGGACGACAATGCACGGCTAATGTACCGCAATATTGTATAAATGCATTTTTGCGGAACAGAAATGCAATCGTCTATTTTTTATTCCCTATTTATCAACTAAATTTCATCCCTCAACGATTGCAAAGCTTTTCTGCACGTATCACCTGGAATACATTCCTATGAACATTCACTTACATTTTATAATTACTTGAAATTGTACTCTCTATTCATCACTGCAGCCACAGACTCCCATGCGCCTCTTATTGCGTTTGCATCAAATTGCTTTTTATTCGCCAAATTACACAGCAAATGCATCTGCTCGATTTCTTTCGATAATAATAAAATCTCCTCTTCGCTAACCTACCCCAATCTCTTTATATTTTGCTTTTTGAACTCCATAGCTTTGTGTTTACGTTTCGATTTCGATTGTAATCAAACACATATGCACGCACACCACATCATTTATTTCACCGCCCAAATAAAATTGTCGTGCCTGGCAGAATACCACAAATAAAATACTTAAATACTTTTCCAGCATATATCGGCAATTATTTTGCTCGTGCTGAGTACCGCCAAAATAATGACCCTAGAGGAATAATTTTGCCGGCAAAATATTTGTATCGGTTTCATACGAATATCAACCCTGATTCCTTCCGATAACATTTTTTGCTCGTCTGAGTACTAGGCTTTAAGCATAGTAGCATGGTAGCACTCAGACAAGTAACATTTTATTGCGCAAAAATCAGAGATGATATTCGTATGGAAACGATAAAAATGCATGCCTGTAATTCTTGCGCAAGAAATTTCTTGCCCAAGAATTTTGCAAATGAGAACTCAGACAAGAAAAATAAATGACCGATTAAAACTGGAATGGCAACGATATATACTAGAAAAGAAAAGGTGGTATTTGCTGGGATCGACTGAAAGATAGAATTATTCTATATTCTATCGTCATCGACACTCGTGTATCGACATCAACATGAAAGAGACCAATAGCTAGCGGCTTGGGGAGTTCTGCCAGGAAAGTGCTAGAAAATTGCCATAATGAAAAAAAAAGGAATCTCATTGAATTCGATTATATGGATATTGTAATTTATCAATTTTTTACCCGATACTCATTTTATTTATTAATGATTTGATAGATACTGATTTATCCAATATTCCGGAGCCGTCTATGTTCATTGTCGTTCTCCAGTGCCACAGAGCCCATAAATAGTACATTTCGGCTTGCTTTCTGACTAAAATTTGAATTTCCAACTGATTTTATTTTTAAAGCCTAGTATTCAGACCAGCAAAAACTCTGCTGGCAGAATGTGAAATATAATAATACTAGCGACCGAGTGTGACCAGGTGTGCATGCCCTACGGTTACACTGTGTACAAATAAAATTAGTTAAAAATTTAAATGTCAAGCAGAAATGTCTTATTTGTTGGCGCTGTGGTGCTGGAAGACGACAATGCACGGATAAAGTACCGCAATATTGTATAAATGCATTTTTGCGAAACAGAAATGCAATCAACTATTTTGTATTCCCTATTTATCACCTAAATTTCATCCCTCAATGATTTCCAAGCTTTTTTGCACGTATAACCTGGAATACATGCCTATAAACATTCATTTACATTTTATAATTATTTGAAATTGTACTCTCTATTCATCACTGCAGCCACAGATTCCTTTTCGCCTCTTATTGCGTTTGCATCAAATGGCTTTTTATCCGCCAAATATCATAGAAACATCCTCTGCTCGATTTCTCTAAATAATAATTAAATCTCCTCGTCGCTAAACTCCTCCAATCTTTTTATATTTTGCTTTTTGAACTCCATAGCTATGTGTTTACGTTTCGATTTCGATTGTAATCAAACACATATGCACGCACACCACTTCATTTATTTCACCGGCCAAATAAATTTCTCGTGCCTGGCGGAATACCACAAATACCATTAAATACTTTTCCAGCAATTATTTTGCTCGTACCACTAACCATACAATATATAGATATGCCATTTCATACAAACGGCTGTCGCAAACGAAGTCTGAGAAATGCAGTACCAAGCGTTCGGCTCGGTACAGCAACTGTTCGGCTCATGACGCGGCGCTAGCAGAAGCCGACAGTAACGTAGCAAGTGCATTGGTGTATGTGTTATAATACACAAAAAATTGTTCATTGTATGCATTGTCAGTTCTTGAGCTCTTTGGTTTTTGGTTTCTGTTTTACTTTGTTTTGCTTCAGCGTATTTGGATGTATGGGTGCACATATATGCTCACGAACAATGTTTAAGTATTGCTGCCTGGTAGAACGAAATTTCTCAATTCCCTTAAGATTCTTGGATTTCTGTGCTCTTGTTAGAAAACATGTAGAAAAGACAGATGTAAAAAACGTATGTAAACAAAAATGGAAACATCTAATATATATAAATCTCCGAAAAGGTTGACCTAATTTTTTTTTTCTTTTTTGACTAAAACTAAATGTATCCCTTTTGCGAACATGTAATAATGTAATTTATTACAAGCTCACATACATATATACTGACTGAGTACCGGGTATAAAGTAGAGCCGCGGCGGTAGACGCGGCTCACAACGTTCCCCCTTGTTTTGTTTGTCATGTATGCTATACATTTTGTATTTTACACATTTACATTCGTTCATTAAATTCGTTTATAGTACATCAAAAAAAATTAGCTGTTAAAGGATATACAAAATATTAATTTTATTTGTATTGTGGGCAAGTGTCTTCATAAAGTCATAATCTCCAATGAATTCTAAAGTAATGGGTTTCATTCGCTTCAGAAAGCAAGGAACGATTGTTGGGCTATGACACTAAAATGTGTATAGACCCATTCAATACCTATTTATATGTCATTAATATCCATAATAATGGATGATATACATATACATATATACTTTTTTCAGCGCATATAACTTTTTTGTATGTGATCATATATATTAATATTTTATATGATATACCATACAATTAAATATACATATGTGTATATATAGTACAAACTGTATAGTCTTTATGCTTATACGACTTAATTATATACAAATATATATTAAATGAAAATTATTTGCTTATTCACAATTTGCACCCTGAATACTCTAATAGACAATTATTCCAATGGTAGTTATGTATGAAATATATTATATGTATATATTTAAATATGCATATCCGCTCATTATATTCATATATTCCATATTAAACAAAATTATTATCTAGAGCATATACAAAACAAGAGTTATTCTGATATTATAAGGCAAGTGTCTTCAAAACGTGTCGACTCTAAAAATGCTAAAGTAAAGGGTAACAAGAGCACAGAAATCCAAGAATCTTAAGGGAATTGAGAAATTTCGTTCTACCAGGTAACAATACCTAAACAATGTACGTGAGCATATATGTGCACCCATACATCCAAATACGCTGAAGCAAAACAAAATAAAACAGAAACCAAAAACCCAAGAGCCCAAGAACTAACAAAGCATACAATCAAAAATTTGTTGTATATTATAACACATATGTACACCAATGCAATTACTTCGTTGCTGTCGGCTTCTGCTAGCGCCGCGTCATGAGCCGAACAGTTGCTGTACCGAGCCGAACGCTTGGTACTGCATTTCTCAGACTTCGTTTGCGACAGCCGTTTGTATGAAATGGCATATCTATATATTGTATGGTTAGTGCTAGTACTCAGACGAGCAAAATATTCTTGCGCAGGAAAGTTGCCTATATTTTGCTGTGTGACCAGATGCGCATACTCTACGGTTACACTGTCTTGTGTTTGTTTACAAATAAAATCAGTTGGAAATTCAAATTTTGTCAGAAAGCAAGCCGGAATGTACTATTTATGGGTTGTGTGGTGCTGGAGAACGACAAAGAACATAAAAAGCTCCGCAATATTGGATAAATCAGTATCTATTAAATTATAAATAAATAAAATGTGTATCGTTTATAAAAATAATAAGAAACAATATCCATTTAATCGGCTTCAATGAGATTCAATTTGTTTTCATTATTGCTATTTTCTAGCTGGTGCAATTTTCTAGTGTCGAGGACGACAGAATATAGAATAATTCTATCTTTCAGTCGAGCCCAGCAAATACCACCTTTTCTTTTCTAGTATATATCGTTGCCTTTCCAGTATTAATCGGTCATTTATTTTGCTTGTCTGAGTACTCTTTTGCAAAATCCTTGCGCATGAATATTCTTGCGCAAGAATTACAGGCATGCATTTTTATCGTTTCCATACGAATATCATCCCTGGTTCTTGCGCAAGAATATTTTGCTCGTCTGAGTACTAGGCTTATAGGCTTTTCACACTGGGCACCGTTTACCGTCTATTTCCTAGACGGTGCGTAAGGTTTTGCAGTTCCGAAAATGTCCCAGTTAGTTCCACCGTCTATTTTAGATGTTTCCAAACTGCATGTTTCTATGCGATATTTAGCCTATTGTTTTCAAATGTAACCCTAAATAATTGGCACTCACAGTGAAGAAATTAAGTTCACTGTCAACTTGTAAACAATGACTGACAAGAAAAACAATAAACAACAACAAAAAACACAGCACATTTCAATTTAAATGCAGATGCAGGAGCTAATAAACAGCCAAACAAAATTCCAGAGCGATTTTATGAGTTTTTGAAAGGATGGAAAAAAATAAGCCATATTTTGTTATTTTATTTTTTATTTATTACGATTTACACAATATTTTGCTATTGCAGATCTTATCTGTTCTGCTGACTGCTTATAATCAGCAGAATTAGCTGGCAACCGGTTTTTCTCTCTGCTCTGCTGTTAAGACCTCCCAAAATAAATTAATACCGCCGTTGTGCACATTCAACATGTGAAGTATGCGACGGCTCGATATTATTGAGCTATTGTTTTTATGGTGGCTGTCAAGACCTTTTTATAAATTATCCCGAATCGAGGCTTTAAATGACAAAACGTCTGTTGTTTTCAGGCACATCTTTCTCTCAAAATATCCCGAACAGCTTCTACAAAATATAAGACCTTGTACTTAAGACTTTGGTTGGATTTAGTCGAAGTACTCACAAATGACCACAACCTTACCCTTCATGCCTTTATTTTTTTTAAGTGCAGATACCCAGTCACGAAGCTGGCGTTGCACCACATGTATTATCCATTTTCCAAAAATGAATCGGAGTTTCACCGCCTGTCAAAAATCCCAACGTTCCCCCGTGACGGGTTCAGTGTGCTGAGGGTATTAAATTGTTTTTAATTAGTGGTGTTTAAATGCTATTTTTAGGAACTGAAATGGTATTTTATAGTAATTATTTTATCGTTATCGGCGCGGCCACACTGCTAAGCATGGACGCGAAATCATGTTGGAAAACGCCCATTAAAAACGCCTTTTGTTTTTCCAAAGAACGGTGTGTACCGCCCGATGCGGCAGATAAGCAATGTGGAACGAATCCAGAAGCTATCCAGAAGAAACACCATTTATGTATGTATTTTATTCGACGCTCGATTCCCCTTGTCTCTTCGTGTGAATATCTAGACTTCGCGCTAAATGCACCGCCCTCGCAGGTCCCTGCCAAGAAGTACATTTGTGGCTTGCCCGCCCCCTATATGGATCCGCACACAAAGCTGAAGAGTATTCCTCCATGCAGCACGTGCCCTTGGACATCATTAAACGGTACCTATCGGTACGCGGCTACACGAGTGCCGTGGGATAGTTGACTAATGACTGCTGGCTGAGCTCTCGAGGTACGCTCTGCAGTTTTTTCTGACCTTTCTTTTAGTTAGAATGTAAGGTCTGTTTTTAAGTATAGATTGTAAAGTGATGTCAAACTGTAAGGCCGTTGTAGTGGTAGGAAATGACAATCCCAAGAACTTTTAAAAATCAAACCCAAGTGAAACCACGCTGACTTTAGATACCTTCGCTATGGTTTGTGTAAAAGCTCAAATTTCAGCTGTCCTTTAGCTGGGGAACGAGCGCTAATGCGCGCTACAGGATGTGTCGGTACAAGTACAGCTAAACGAGCTTTATTTAGGCTTTTCTATAAATGTTTTACAAACTACATCTCTCGTGTTATCAGCATCATAATTTTGTTTTGAGTTAATTTAGATTTAAGCATCTAAATAAAGTACCAAAGAAAGTTTTGGAAACTCGTGAATTTCCGGGCTTGCGATTTCCCAGAATATCTCCATTTCTAGCTCGGTCTGTATTTGTGTGCGTGTGGCTATGGAAAGCGGACTAGTTGTGGGAGTTATGGGACCCGCTTCCCGGACCGTAGCGCACTCATCGTGTGAGCTAAGTCTAATTTCAATATGTCCTTTATGCATTTTGTGGCATTCGGTCCAGGAATCTGGTGTGATGCTACCCGGCCTGGTTGATGGGACGGCTAATACTGTTCGGCTGGGTGAGCATCTGCAGGTCGGCGCGAAAGCTCCGGGGCAGTCCGGAGATGTCGAGCTGGTACTTCAGCACCACCATGGTGGCCAGCGTCTTTAGTGTTGGCTCGAAATCTAGCACATGCAGGTCGCTGTAATCTATGAGCGGCAATATCGGCGGTGGCCCGGCATCCAGGACCTCAGCATGACCTTGAATTACAGGTACAGCCGCAGCCTCTCCCTGCTGCTCTTGTTGCTGCTGCTCCACTGCGGTTGTATTGGTGGAGATCCGTGGACTGGTGCCGCCAAAGAGGAACATTTGTGTGCCCATCACAATGGCACATTGGCGCCGGCGCGCCGTCGGCGCCTTACCATTGGCCCGTATTAGGTTCCAAAGTTTGCTGCGTGGATCAAACGTGTAGAGATCGTTGAAGTGCTGGTCCAGTAGCCCATTGTAGCCCCCAAAGACGTAAATGAGTTTGTTATAAACGAACATGCTATGGCTGCGCCGGCCTACGGGGACCTTTCCGGCCGTGAATGGACGGTGCCAAACCTTTGTCTTCATGTCCAGAAAGACAATCTCATGGCAATAGGTCTCCTCCTGACTGTGGTAGGGGCTGTGCTTATCGCCGCGTCCGCCGAAAATGTACATGCGCTCTTCATCGTAGGCTACAGCGGCATGGAAGTCCCGGTAGCTGGGGGGAACTCCGAATGTCTGTACATAGGTCCACTCCATAGTGTCCAGATTTAGAGTGTGCACGTCGCTGCTGAACTCGTTTATCTCATCTACGAAACCACCGAATATGAACATGGAGTTGCCGATGACACAGGCCGAGTGACCGTCCCGAGCCCCGGGCAAGCAGCCAGTGACCACGGGCCGGGTCCACTTCGCAATCTTTGGGTCGAAGCAGTAGAGGACGTTGCAGAGATTCTCGTCGTTCCGTCCGCCCCATATGTAGATGCGCTCCTTGTAGGCCACCACGGTGTGGCCGTAGCGCTGGAAGGGCACCAGCGGATACTTCAGCGGAACACCTTCTTCGTCGTTTTGCTGTGGGATGAGGGTCCAGCGCATTGTGTGTGCGTTCAGGACGTGCACATCAATCTGTTCGTTGAAGCGGTAGTCGTAGCCGGTGCAGTATCCACCAAAGCTGTAGATTAAGTGGCCCATGCCCACGGCGGCATGGTTAACCCTCTGAGGTCCTCCGTCTATGTGCACGGTCCACAGCATTGGGCTCGGAACAACAGAATGATGACAAAGAAAAACAGATTCAGTTTGGGCCAAACGTCAGGCAGAGTCTGAACAGCAGCAAAAAAAAAAAAAAAAGGGTAAAGCAAACAGACCGAGTTATTATGGAGGTGCGAGTGCTTGAAGGCCACGCAGGTGTAAAGGCAACGGCAGATACCACCACTGTTGTTAAATATAATATAATTTCCATGTATTAGTTGTTGTTACCATATTTAATAAAACTAGGTATGGAACTTCGCACTTACGGAACGTATATAGTATGTTAAGGCTTTTCAATCGATGACACCACTGGAACGAACAGATGACTCTGACTCGTACTCAGACAGTGCTGTAAGTGGCGTGAAAGTTCGCAGATTTTTCGGTCACATTCACAGAAGCAATGTAACGGAAATAAAGTTTAAGGAAGATTTCATATTCCATTCTACAAATAATTCAGTGCTTGTTGACAGTTGAGTTGCAGGGCCTGGCTGTTTTCACAAATGCCTTTCGAGCGCTGTTAGCGAACTGGTGCTGTTGGGCGCACAGAATTATGTGCTGTTAGAGGCAGTACATGAGCCAAAAGCAGCACAAGCAGCATGTATATGCATATTTATTGAAATACATAGTTCAGTACAGTATACTTCCCGTGCCAGTTTAAGCTCAATATAAACTCTGTCGACGCAATTCGTTCTGTTAGGTGCAAACGTGCATCGAGGGCGCTGTTAGAGAACAGGTGCTGTTAAAGGCAGAATATGAGCGCAGCGCAAGCAAATGTGAAATAGAAACAATGCAAACTTCTGCTTCTGCTGCATTATACAAGTGAAGAAACGGCCACTACGGACGAAGTGCCTTTTTTAGTGGGTCGTCATCGTTGCTACCTAATTTTTTTGTTTTCGGTGTACGGTGGTGTGTGTGGCCACTCATTCGTTCTTGAAAACAAAAAAAAGACAATAGGCAAAAAGTAAGTTGTTTTAAAATAATTTTTCTGCCAATTTCAGTTCTGATGCCCCTTTTTATACCCGCTGCCCTCATTGCATGCAACGCAGCGCATTAGCAAAAACAAGATATGTTTGTTTGTTTGTGTGTGTGTATAGAATAGATAGTTGTTTTCGATGTGCGTGCGTATGCCCACTGTTTAACAAATTGCGCCTTTCGAGAGCAAAACTTCAGTGTGAGCAGGAGAGAACGGGTCGCGAAAGTGTTAATTTCCTTCTTTGTCTCTCACCAGTCATTGATATTGCATTTCTTCCACACAGCTGACTTTGTTTCTAACCATTCTGACAGAAAAGTGTCTGCGCAGAAGAAGAAGGGGCCAAGTGGTAGGATTTTCGCAGCTTATGTTTGTTGCATACACAGAACAAAACCACCAATTCTCACAGAACACACACGGAAACACAAACTAACAGCTGTAGTGCCCATGGGTGTATTTGTGTCGTCGACCCAGCTGTTTGTGTATTGTTGTTTACGATTCTTCTTCTCTTCTGCTGCCACTGTAGCTGTCTGTCCCCAGCGTCACAACGCAATAAGTTCAGGCTGTTTTCTGATAACAAATCACGAATGTAGCCAAAAAGTGTGTACCTCCGGCATGGAAATATTTAAAGGAAATAAATGTTTTCTAGCCTTATATACATATGTACATACATATGAGCCGCCTATGGCGTAACTCGCATACATGGTTGGTCCTCACAGACCTTGGCTTACACATGGATTATTTGCCGGTGCAAAGGTAAGTTGAACCAGATACCACTATTGCCGCTGGGGGTGGTCCACGTGGAATCGGAAGCCTTATGGTAAAAAAGCAGATGAGTTTCATCGCAGATTGCAAAAGGAAGTTTGGCTCTTTACTTGGCTGAGCAGTCAATGTACATACATATGTATGTGCAGTAATTCAATGAACCAGACAAAGTGCCTCCTTCATTATACCAAATCTCAGATGAGATTTTCGAAAAGTGAGATTTTACTTCACATCTCTCTCTCTCTCTCCCTCTCGTCAGGTGTTGGTTATTCTGGTTTTCTTTGTAGATCACTCTCATGGTTTTTATCTGCATCACAATAATCACAGGCGTTGCAGATGGTGTGTTTTTGTGTGAGAATAATTGATTGAGTTCTTTTTTTTGTCAGATTCCATAATTTGATGCCATACTTTATACCCGGTACTCAGTCTGTATACATGAGAGCCTACGATTTATGTAGTTTATTATATATTCGCAAAAAGGACGAATCAAATTTTAGCCAATAAATAAAATTTTAAAATTTAATTTGTTCCTTCTAGCTATAATAACGATCCGACCTAATCCAGATTCAACTCTCTGATAGATATGGCCATTTTCTATTATTCTGCGTTTTTTTGTTTTCTCGTATCTTAAAAGTTGTGAATTCCACCGATTTTCGTCCTTTGTGAGGGCGAAATGGGGCGTAGCAAAATTTTGAAATACATTTGTAACACTGTGATATCACAGGAGTCTGGATACAAATTTTGGTTGCTCTAGCTTTTATAGTCTCTGAGATATAGGCGCTCATGAAGACGGACGGACGGACAGACAGATAGACATGCCTATATCCACTCGGCTTTTGATGCTGATCTAGAATATATATACTTTATGGGGTAGGAAACGCTTCTAATCTAAATCTAATATACCCCTATACTCTTCGAGTACCGGGTATAATTAATAACACAAATAATAAGTGGTATCCATTGACGTCATTCAGGTAAGAAAATGACGAAGTGGCAAATTATGTGAAAAACCATTCATATTCATACTCGAAGCACCTTTCCATGCCTTGCACGAGTGGTCAAAATACGTTTTGAACGGCCCAAATATTCCTCTATCGTTCTTTATGTCCTCTTCACTTCGTTTTGGCGTTTTTTCGCAAATATCTACGAACTATTTTCCTGTCTTAATAATTAAAATTTACATTATATTAGTGACCTATAGTGCCCCCAACCGGCTGACTTATCGTGCCTCCAAGCGCACGATACGTGCTGCGTATGTTTCATTTTGAAATCCGTATTTTTTATAAACAAAAAATATCGAAAAACCAGCACAAAAAAAACTCCGGTTCAGCATTCAGAAAAACCCCACATGACAATTTTTTACATTAATTAAATGTGCTTTACTGAGGGCGAAATATAATTCGTTTTCGCAGAAAAACACAAGAAAAAACGAAGGGGATCAGGTCGGATCATTATTATAGTCAAAAGGAACAAATGAAATTTCAATGGTCTATACTTTGCGCTTACTCATTCTCTCTCTCACACATTTCCACGAGTCGTAGTAAAGACGTCTGTAGATTTAGAAATGTAGAGAAGACAGATATAAAAAAAAAATGTAAACAAAAATTGAAACAGATAATATCTAATATACCTACATATAAAAATATCCGATAGGGTTCATTTTAATTATACCCGGTACTCGAAGAGTAAAGGGGAATATTAGATTTGTGCAAAAAATTGATGTGTGTAACACCCAGAAGGAAGCGTTTCAGAACCAATAAAGTATATATATTCTTGATCAGCATCAATAGCCGAGTCGATATAGCTATGTCTGTCTGTCCGTCCGTCTGTCCGTTTGGCCGTCTGTCCGTCCGTCCGTCTTCATTAGCGCCTATAGCTCAGAGACTATAAAAGCTAGAGGAACACAATTTTGTATCCAGACTCCTGTCCTATCACACTGTTACAAGTGTATTTAAAAATTTCGGCCCGCCCCCTTCCGCCCACTCCAAAGATGAAAATCTGTGGCATGCACAATTTTAAAGATACGAGAAAACTAAAAACGCCGAATCGTAGAGAATGACAATATCTATCAGAGTGTTGAATCTGGATCAGATCGAATCATAAATATAGCCACAATGAAAAAAACCATTTCGAAATGCATCGTTCCCTCTCGCTCTCTCTCACACACCGGGGTGGGCGCTGTGCCCATTTGACCGGATGAACGCCTAGATCTCAGAGACTATAAGAGCTAGAGCAACCAAACTCTCTATCCATGCTCCTGTGATATCACTTCAGTACAAGTGTATTTCAAAATTTTGCCACGCCCCCTTCCGCTCTTTTAAAAATACGGGAAAACCAAAAACGCAGAATCACAGAAAATTACCATATCTATCAGAGTATTGAATCTGGATCAGATCGGATCATAAATATGGTCAGAAGGAAGAAATGAAATTACAGTGGCCTTCCAAGCGCAGACTCATTCCCTCTCTCTCTCGCACACAGCCGTGTATGTATATGTAGGAAGTAGATTTAGACATGTAGAAAAGACAGATGTAAAAAACGTATGTAAACAAAAATGGAAACATCTAATATATATAAAAATCTCCGAAAAGGTTGACTTAATTTTTTGTTTCTTTTTTGGCTAAAGCTAAATGTATCCCTTTTGCGAACATGTAATAATGTAATTTATTACAAGCTCACATACATATATACTGACTGAGTACCTGGTATAAAGTAGAGCCGCGGCCGTAGACGCGGCTCACAACGTTTCCCCTCGTTTTTTTTTAAATGTATTTATTGGCTAAATTTTGATTCGTTGCTTTTGCGAATATATAGTAAATTACATAAATCGTAGGCTTACATATATACTGATTGAGTACCAGGTATGATGTAGGCAAATGCCGCGGCTCACAACGTTCCCCCTCGTTTTTTTAAATTCCTTTTCTTACTTAAACAAATTCGAAAAAAATATAAACAAATAAAATTAAATTTAAGTTGTTCCATATCTAAAAAATGTAATTAAAATATTTATATTTTTTTAATTAAAAAAACAGTTTAATAAGTGCAATTTTAGTTCAATTTTATAATATATTTATCATATAAAGTAATTGCTTAAATTCCTTTTCAGTAGAAATTCGAATTAGAAGTATCAAATTCTAACGGATTATTGTCCAAATAAGACAACTCATTTTCTTCCTGAGCAGCGACGACCGGTTGCTCTAACAGCGCCAGCCCGTCTAGTGGAAAATTTTTTCGATTTCTGTATTATCTTTTATTCATATAGAGACTTGACAGAAGTGGATCCGAAGAATCTATTGCACGATTGTAATTATCACTGTAATTGGTAATGCGACTGTTTTGTCGCGCATACAGCACCCTATCGCGTTTATAATATTTGTATGGAAGCTTTGAAGAATATTAGCATCAAACTCAAAAATGGACGCAAATAAATTGATGTTCGAGAAAGCTTTCTTTGCAGTATTTCCATCATTCCATCATTACCGCTTCCATTTTGTTTTGGTCTAACAACATGAAGTCCCATATCTTTTAACACTATTTTCAAAATATTTTTTTGCGTAAATGCAAAACTGTTTTATCATTTGTGTCTTTTTTTTGCCAAGACCAATTCGATAGGAAATGTGGAGCACAAATTCAAAGAATCGTATCCAAGAATATCACGGGCTTACTCCATATTGTAGCGTTTCAGGCCTCAGCTTAAATATTTTCGCATTAATATCTCGATTCATCAAGAACAGTTTGTGGAGTTGCTCCACATTTTGCACATGACTGGAAAGAGTTCGTATGCGTCAGAATGTTTAAAACTTTACCGTCAATAAGAGTAATGTGAAGTAAAGGAGACACTGGCAAACCTGTTCTGATGATCAACAAAAATGTAGGAAGCAGCCTATTGCATTTGGGTAAATACTTATTAATGTAACTTGTGTAATTGCTAATTATACCCGGTTCTCGAAGAGTATAGGGGTATATTTGATTTGTGCCAAAAGTGGATGTGTGGAACACCCAGAAGGAAGCGTTTCCGACCCCATAAGGTATATATATTCTTGATCAGCATCAATAGTCGAGTCGATATAGCCATGTCTGTCTGTCCGTCCGTCCGTCTTCATGAGCGCTATATCTCAGAGACTATAAAAGCTAATTCAAGTAAATTTTGTATCCAGGCTTCTGTGATATCACAGTGTTACAAGTGTTTTCAAAATTTCACCACGCCCCTTCCGCCCACAGAAAAGACGAAAATCTGTGGCATGCAAAATTTTAATGATACGAGAAAACTAACAACGCAGAATAATAGAGAATGGCCATATCTATCAGAGAGTTGAATCTGGATCAGGTCGGATCATTATTATAGCTAGAAGGAACAATTGAAATTTTAAAATTTTATTTATTGGCTAAAATTTGATTCGTCCCTTTTGCGAATATATAATGAACTACATAAATCGTAGGCTCACATATATACTGACTGAGTACCGGGTATAAAGTAGAGCCGAGGCCCTTGCGCGGCTCACAACTTTCCTTCTCGTTTTCTTCATAATTTGCTGTTTCCTCGATGGATTTAGCGTACTATTTATTTGTTGGAAAACCCAATCAGATATAGCACTAGTTTTGCTCCCACCTTTAGTCCATTTTTTTTGCATTGCTGAGTGACTAAACTCTAAGTTAACTGCAATAATATAAAAATTAATAAAACTATACTAAAAACATTTAAATAAACAATACTGCATCATTAGTCGCAAGAAAGAGCAACCAGAATACCAACTTTTTCTCAACGAAACAGGTGACATTTAGGTTAGGGACGTCTAAAAAGCAAATACACCGAGCGACAAAAAAAGCCGCACTCAGAAGTTGCATGCATTTTTGACTTCTCCAGCCTGGGGTCATTTAGAAATTTGACCAAACAAAGGGTACAAATTCAGTAAAATTATAAAAACGATTTATTCAACAAGGACCAAATTTATTCCATTAGGTTATTTTGTTTCCTGCAAATTAATTACAAATTCCTAATAGTTCAGCTTTTTTTTATTTACTAATTAATTAATATTTTGTAGTGCCAATCTCGGCAATGGGTTAAGAAAAGATCGTGTTATTATAAAACGAGCCTCAGGATCAATTTAAAAATTATGTTGAGATAGCTTCAGAGGTGTAGCAACGTTTTGACAATGATATTGCGGCTCGAAGGAGTCGGCCAAAGGAGGTGGCTTTAACGGCAAGGACACCTGCAAAGTATGGAAAAAATTTAGTTCTTGTTGAACTTAACTGAATTTGTACCCTTCGTTTGGTAAAATTTCTAAATGACCGTAGAAAAAGAGTGTGATTTTGGAAAATTTTTTTTTTTTAAATTCTATGAATACGATATCAAAAAATCCAGTATGTACTTTTGTTAGGAATTGATTTATTGACTCGGAACTAAAACAATAGACGAATCGTGTTACATTTGGGAAAACCTCAGAATTCAAAAATGCATGCAATTTCAGAGTGAGGCTTTTTTCTTGTCGCTGGGTGTACAGCCAAAACACGTAAAAACAATACAAAACACACAGCATTATACGCTATTTCTTATTCTCTTAATCTACATATCCTGCGACGTATTCTCTATTGCAAAACACCCAATGTATTTTCCGGAAAATCTTGATTTCTTTGCTGTAAAGATTACCTATTTTTTCAAGAACGGAGCAATGAAACTTTATTCGAAGAAAGAGCTTCAGAGCTGATGTAACGAACAAAAATATTGATGCAAAAATATTTGGTATTGCACAACGGAAGCTTTATTCTATATTTTATTAAGTTCATCAAGTTTCGATCAAATATTTCAAAATTTGGGCTGTTCCGGCCATAGTGCATCGGTTTGAAATGAGTTAACATGAGTGTCCAAATTTCGCTGCTCGCTACTGTACATACATCATACATATGTAAATACATATGTATCTATTTACATATATTTGATTTTGCAAAATGCTCTTACTTTTACTTTCCATCTTCTGTTTTAGCTTCTTCTTTTTGCGTTCGCTGTTCAGTCGTCTCTATTGCAAAAATTGTTCATAATTTTATTGTTCATTGAGCTCGCATTATGCGTTTCAATTTTTGCCAGTGTTGCACTTTGCATATCATATTCGTCCTTTATCGTCGCTGTTAATGTCTCGGTCACCATCTGCTCCGCTCTTGGTGCTGCCACTGTCAGCGCCGTTGACGGGCAGCAGAGAAGGCGTCGCGACAACCTCATTCGTTCGTTTCGTTTCGAGCTGCGCGCTTTGGTTTCTGATTAGGTTCTGATTCTGGCAAATACAAAAAGTGTGTTGACAAGCGAGATACTAAAAGTACTTTGAAAAGGTGCAAAAATAAGTTTTAATCACTTGCGCAAATAATTATAAATAAAGAAAAAGAAACAAACAGCAGAAGATGTGAGTGTGTGGTCGACGAATAACTTTTGAAGCTTCTCCTTTCCCCTTCTCCGTCCGCGTTGCCAGTGCAGCCGCCTTTCTTCTTTTATTTATTTTTGTTTTTGTTTAGTGGTTCAGTGAACTGTGCATTCTTGTGCTTCTTCGTTTCTGTTTTTTTTTCTGCTTCGACATTATTCAAATAATTACAGTTGAGTGTCGAGAGGAGAGGAGTCGTTGACAGATATCTTAATTATAATACTAATTAATTTTTGCCGGCACGCCTCCTAGCAGGCGTTCGAGGTTTTTTTAGATCTCTTTGTTGTCTGGTGCATTTCCCTTTCTTCTCGCTCTCTTTCTGTATGTCTGTCTGTGTAGCTCTTTGTTCTGCCCGGGCCAGGGCACTCCTTTGCTTTCTTTGTTCAAGTCGTTAGCGCAGACGCAGGCGCTGACGCCGGCGTCAGCGTCCAAGTCAGCACCAGCAAATTTGCATACTCTGAATGTGGAGATTGAGCTTCTTCTGGATATGCTGCCAGAGAAAGTACGGGTCCTTATTTTAAAGCACAGTTACTTTATGACTTTATGGCGGACTCGTAAACTTTTCGCGTCATCTATTCGAGAGAGTTTGGTTAATGATACTATGCAACAGCCAAAAATTCTGGCATCAAACTAACTTTCTCCAATGTGGGGATCAACATTTTGAAATTAATTCTGATTTTTCATTTTTATATGTACAGTGGTGGAAAAAATAATAAAAACAGCATATATTTCAAAATGTTATTCAGTGAAATTTTTTGGTTTGGAAGTTTCATAATTTAACTTGAAAGTCTATATGGAAACGCATCGAAATAAAACAAAATAATAATTTTCAAAAAACCTAAACTAACAAAACTTAATTTTTTAGGCCTGGAAAAAATAAGAAAAACGGTAGACTTGAGGCTAAGTAAAACAAATGTTAAGCTTCAAAGGCTAGTAGATTTACTTATAACTTTAATATTTGGTTATGGCACTTTGATTTTTACTGACTTTGGCACATCGACGACCCATGGAATCCACCAGTTTGGCCCAAATTAATAGATCAATGGAGTACCATTCGGATTGAGCTGTTTGCCACAGATCATTTTAATTTTTGGAATTATAGCCTTCAATCGTATTCTTTAAGATCCCCCAAAAGTGCCCAAAAGTGCAGTCCAGCATATTTACGTAGAGAAAGGCACACATTTAGAAACACATCCCCACCGTACGATGTTTCCACCTCCATGCCTAACCGTTTTAATAGAGTACCTTGGGTTATGGGAATCGTTCTTTAAGTGCCTAATATGTGGCTTGCCAACAAATGCAAACAAGTTGATTTTGGTTTCATTCGACTATTACAAATTTTTGCGATTTGGACCACAAAAACGGACCTTCTCAAAATTGACTCGGTTTCTGAAATTTTTTTTTCCTGAGGTAAGTTACCTTTTTTAGCTATGTGGTTTTTTTAATCGACACCAATCAGCCTATTTATTATAGTACGGCTATTGACTGATGCATTTGGATCATTTCTCAGATCTTCCAATGACAGAAAAGGATTTTTTTTTGTTTTCTAACAAGAAGGGTGTTGAATTTTTTGTGACGTTGCCCTCGTTTTTTCGCGTGTAATTTGGTTTTTTTTGTAGGGAATCGACGTAAGCCCATTTTATTGAACAGTTTAGAATTGTGGCTATGTCTGACATAGTTGTGTCTTCATTACGTAGACTTAAGATCTGTTTTCTATCAATATCCGGACAATGTACGTCACGACCTATTCACTGAACAAAATTTTGAAAAATACGAAAAAAATATGCCGTTTATATTATTTTTTCTACCACTGTACATACACTTACTTGAATAACTATGCGTGCAAGCATGTTGTAAAACTTTATCGTTAAAGAAAACCGTTTTAAAAAAATGTATAAAAATTTAAATTTTGTAGGAATAATAGTACATGTATCAGGCTTTATTTAGATTCAACTCCTTAATTTCTTACTTAAAAAGTTTTCTTAATATAACAAAAAATTTACAAAGTCGTCTGATTTTCAACCAGAAAAAGTATGCGTACAAAACAAAAACCCAGAAGAAAATTTTTTGGAAAATGTGATGAGAAATGAATATGAAGTCGGAAGACGCTTTACGTTGAATTACTTCTGCCAACCGTTTTGGTATTGATTCGACCAATTTCTTGGTATCCTGTACCATTCCTGGCTTCCTACCTGAAGTCTAATTTTTTCTGAGCCCTTATCCCTTGATGATATGGTGTGGAGTCAGATCCTGCGCTCCAGAAGGTCCCACAGATGTTCAATTGGATTAAGTTCTGAAGATTGCGGCATCGAATTCAACAGATTTTTAACGTTTTATAGCAACCAATGCTTTTTATTATGGCCAGTATGCTTCGGGTCGTAGCCTTCTTGCATTAAAAAGTCCTTTTCGAGTCCAAATTTCGGGGCGCTTTAATGCAAATTTTGTTTTAGAATATCTATGTACTTCTTGTGATCCATTAAACACTTAATGAAGTCAGGATTCCCAACACCACTTGTCGCCATACATCCCCAAACCATAACGCCATCATCACCACAAAACCAAACTCACGGCATTTGCCAAAAAATAGAAAAATATGCCTACAGAGTTCTGGAAAAAAATATTTTCTAGCGACGAGAGCAATTTCTGGAAAGTTGGGATTAGATGCCGTAAGATTTTGTGGCGAAAAAAAGGCACAGTACTCGATATCCCGGTACCCGACCCCATAAAGTATATATATATTCTTGATCAGCATCAATAGCCGAGTCGATAGAGAGAAGGAATGAGTAAGCGCTAGGAAGAAGTTTCGTTCTTTGTTTGGGCGAAAGGGGGCGTGGCGAAATTTTGAAATACACTTGTAATAGTGTAATATGACAGGAGTCTGGATAAAAAATTTGGTTGGTTGGTATAAAAATCTCCGAAAGGGTTTGACTTAATTTCGACTTGTCTAAAATATATCAATATATCACATACATATATACTGACTGCGTAACGGGTATAAATTAGAGCCGCAGCCTTAGCCTCGTTTTTTAATGTTATGGATATATAATGAATTTTCTCCTGCTGAACATTGGCTTTCAATTTCTTTAGATTGCCGAGAATCCGAAAAACTTCACCGCAAGTTAACAAAAAGATAGTGTAAATAAAATGCGTGCACATGTAAGTTACCATTTTAAAGGTGCTTCTATTTTAAGAATTATCAGCTTTGAGCTTGCATGAACATATTGCAAGCGAACATGGCTGTACCCTAATAGGGGTCAGACGAGCGCAACTTAAATGGAGATAAATTTAAAATTCTTCCTTAATTACCATTCCTCTGCCCCCTTGAAATATTCGATAGCCCGCCATGCATGCAATGTTTATATCAAAACATCTACCGAAATATCAAAAGCATGGATAAATGTAAAAACGATTTCAGCTATTAAATATAATCATAATTTTTCTGGATATTTCAATGAAAATACTATAAAAGTAACTCGTTCTGCGGGGTCTATTAAGTACAATATAAAATGTTAAACAGCTAAATACAAAATAAACAAAAATGAAAAATTAATAAAAAAATTTAAAAAAAATTAATAAAAATAATTAATAAAAAAAATGCAAGCTTATTTAAGAGTAATGAAATGAAATGATTTTTAATTCATCAATATTTTTAATTTGCACCATTTGTCTTGATGGAAAAAGTGTAACGTCCATAACATACAAAAATTAAGATTTTTTTAACGGGACTACTTATCCTTCTCTTCTAAGCTGGATTAATATGTTCATATACTCAAATTAAATTTTATGTATTTGAACTTTTTTGGCTTATTATTCAAAATTCGACTTCCATTTTTTGTAACGACCGTAACGGAAACTAAAGCAAGCATAACTTTTTATCAAAAACAGTAACCCTCTTATTTTAAAATAAGCAATAAGCAAGAAAAAGTCGTCCGCAAAGATGCGTCGCTCAAAACTGCTGCTGGCAGACTGAAATTTATGAAGGAAGCAAAGAGATCGAGAGAGCAAGCGACTACCTTGTTAAGTATACCTTCAGTGAACCGTGGCGCCACTGTCGATACACCACACACTCTTCGGAAAGAGATTTTTCGTCGCGCACGCAAAAACAGAATATGATTCTTCTCTGTCTCTCTCTGTTTCGTGATTCTCTTTCGGTTTTTTCTCTCGATTGTTCTTTTCTCTACACCAGGGATGCGCAAAGCTGTCTTATGGATGTGCACGCACAAATACAAATAAAGGAATTCGCACTCACACATGTAACGATCACTTTTTTGATATTTCAATGTGTACACAAAAAAAATAGGAACATGTTTCTTCAAAAATAAACAAATGCGTCTCATGGTTTACAACGAAGTGAACTTTTTCGTTTTTCAGTGTATAGCAAACGAAGAGACAACAACAAAATATATTCGGGATAGGGACGGCAAAACAAAGCAATAAAATTGTTGTTGCTTTGCCAGCAACGAAAGTTGACGCAAAGCGAAGAGTGAAAAATTGTTTGTGTAATTTGCAATGTGCAAAATAACCTTACCAGTGAGTAAGCTCACACACTTCCCATATGCTATGTGCAAAACAAAAAAAAATGTGCATCGTGAGCATAGGCACTGCGCACCCCTGCCATATGCTATGTGCAAAACAAAAAAAAATGTGCATCATGAGCATAGGCACTGCGCACCCCTGCTCTACACTTTGATGATTTACGTCCGCGACGACCACAAGACCAGCAAATAACGGCGCTTTATCCGTTCGTTTTCCTTTAACCGTTTTCGCTATTTGTCTTTTCTTTGGATGACGACCAATTTTTAGCACACGACCCGAACGCTCGTTGTGCACTTTTCTCTGTAAATTCTTGATTTGACTTGCACCTGTCTCCTTCTTTATGAAGTTGTATTTTTAGAGAGGTAAAATTTGGCATAGAATCTCGTGTCTACATTGCTACCACGAAATGTTTCTATGCATCGGGCTGGCTTGATAACAACAGAATGTATAACATTTCTTCAGGAACGTTTAAATCAATTTCTTTCAGTTTTTCCACGATCGCACGAAAATTATTTACATGATTTATTACCGATTCATTTTCGCTCATTTTCATGAACAACAACTGCTTCAACAGGCTTATGCGACGCTTGGGGGCTGATGGCATATGTATACCCGCCCGAACTTTCCATTCTTCTTTTGCAGTTTTACAGTTTTTCACATAGTTTATCTGCGATCGTTTAATACACAGCATAATACTTGCAAGAGCCTTCTCGTCTTTTGAATCAAACTGTGCTTGCTGCACAACACCGTTTTCGTTTTTCATTTCTCGACCGCACACTACTGACCATAGCTCAGAGTGTACTAGAACGCTTTTCATTTGAATCACCCACGCACTATAATTCTCGGTGTCGAGCTTATCGATGGAATGGAAGATCGAACCCATTTTCGCAATCGATCGAGTCACAAGTTCAGAAAGTCAAGATCAGTTTTTCCAAATCACTTTCAAAAGCGCCGCAGACTGAGATCTGGGCCCATAACCTACTCGTTGTGGTAATTATTTGTGACTTATGTATATACACAAAACAATAGGCTGTCCGTCAAAGGCAGACGGAATACAAATCAAAAAGGGAGACGAGAGAGCGTCGCTTCATTGCGACAGGAAAATAGAGAAATAGTGTGTTGTCAATGTTCAACAGCCTCATCCAACCACAGGGCATTGCGCTATTTGTTTAAGAGCCATGGTACAGCGACTATCAGCATCTTGGGTATATCCTTCTTCGATAGGAAAACATTTTTACATGGTTCTTTTGGACTTTAGATTGTTAGATATTATTATTACTATTACTTTAGAAGAGTTAACATCCATAAAAAATTTGTTTTGAATTATTTGAATATTTAAATGGGACTTGTCTCACGATTCTCTGCATACTTTTCTGTAGCTTTTTGGATATTTTGGATTTTTGCCCAGGTGTTTGTTCTTGTGCCTTATGGTTTATTACATTATCTATCAGTACCTTGCAACACTTCAATGTTTCGGCAAGTTTCCGGAACGAAAATTCTTTTTTCTGGACGGTTTTCATGTCCATGCGTACCAGGGCGGTGCACTGCACGTCCTTTACCATCCTAAGTATCTGAACTTTGTGTTTGGATGTTTTTACATCTGAAATAACTAACACTAATTACACTACTCGACAAAATTGAAATTGTTTTTTCCGCTGTGGCCAAAAATGAATTTTTCTGATAGATTTGGGGATTTACAAATTTTAAAGCAATTACGGTTTCTTTTCGTAGGCCTATAGCCTTTTCACACACAGCACACTTTCGGGGAACGGTGGGATTTTTTGACAGATGTGAAACCTCGATTCCCATAGGCCACCAGCAATATATGTTGCGGCAAAAATTGATGGTGGCGTTAGTCAAAAATGAGGTATTCGATGAGAAAGAATATATTCATACATTCAGTCATAGTCTCCCACATGTACTTCATTTTAATTTACTACAGATACAGATTTACAACTATTCGACATTATATCAAAAGTCGAGCCTTGCACAACGGATCGAAGCGTCGGCAATATTGGAGGAAAAATCCAAGGAAATTCGCCGAGTGTCGGTACCAGTAATAAGCCAAACATTGTTTAAACAAATACAAACATTTGTTAAGCTAAAATGTTCTTTTTCTTCTCCTGAAGAAATTGGAGCATTTCAAATTGAAAATTGAGCATCTGCAACTAAAAAATCTCCTGGCTCCTCGCCATTTTCTGGAGAATATCAATTATTCTTGTCATTCATTGTTTACATTTTCACAGTGAATTCCATTTTTTCGCTGTGAATGTCAATTTTTCAGAGCTAAACGTACGGTTTAGGAACATCCAAAATAGATGGATGAACTAACTGTGAAATTTCGGAACGGCAAAACCTTACGGACCATCCCCGAAATGGATGGGCGATGGTCGATGGTCGCCTTTGGAAATAGGCTATTAGTTTTTTTTTTCAATTTTTTTAAATCTGGTATGTTTTTTCATGTTTTTTCAGAGGTTGTGCTTCTTTTTTCACATTACTTAAGGGGAGGTTACCGTTCTAAAGGCGCGCGCACACTGTAGCTGAAAGCGGAGCTGAAAACAGAGCTGAAAACGGCGCTGAAAGCTCTAAGCTTTTTTCAGACCGAATCAGCCGGCAGGTGCGTACACTGTCGACTGAGCTGAAAGATGAACTATAGCAATGCGTCGGTCTGTTTCTACTAAACTATTATTTCACTTTAAGAACTATCTCCACAAAACGTTTCATGTACATAGCTATATTTTATGACTTTATCAAGCATTTTTATACCCGGTACTCGAAGAGTAAAGGGGTATATTAGATTTGTGCAAAAAATTAATGTGTGTAACACCCAGAAGGAAGCGTTCCCGACCCCATAAAGTATATATATTCTTGATCAGCATCAATAGCCGAGTCGATATAGCTATGTCTGTCTGTCCGTCCGTCTGTCCGTCTTCATTAGCGCCTATAGCTCAAAGACCATAAAAGCTAGAGGAACACAATTTTGTATCCAGACTCCTGTCCTATCGCACTGTTACAAGCGTATTTCAAAATTTCGCCCCGCCCCCTACCGCCCACTCCAAGGACGAAAATCTGTGGCATGCACAATTTTAAAGATACGAGAAAACTCAGAATCATAGACACTGACCTTATCTATCAGAGTGTTGAATCTGGATCAGAGCGGATGATAAATATAGCCACAATGAAGAAAACCATTTCGAAATGCATCGTTCCCTCTCGCTCTCTCTCACAAACAGGGATAGGCGCTATGCCTGATCGAATTTTTTGACGCCTAGTTCTCAGAGACTATAAGAGCTAGAACCACCAATATCCAAGCTCCTGTGATATCAAACCGAGACGAGTTTGTTTTAAAATTTGGCCACGCCCCCTTCCGCCCCCACAAAAGATGAAAATCTACAATTTTGAAGATACGGGAAAACCAAAAACGCAGAATCATAGAAAATGACTATATATATCAGAGTATTGAATTTGGATCAGATCGGATCATAAATATAGTCAGAAGGAACAAATGAAATTTCAGTGGCCTCCCAAGCGCAGACTGATTCCCTCTCTCTCTCGCACACAGTCGTGTATGTATATGTAGGAAGTAGATAAAAACATGTAGAAATGGCAGATGTACAAAATTTATGTAAACAGATATGGAAATCTCCGAAAAGGTTCGACTTAAATTTTTTTTTTTTTGGCTAAAATTAAATTTTTTCCCTTTTGCGAACATGTAATAAATTACAACAAGCTCACGTACATATATACTGACTGAGTACCGGGTATAAAGTAGAGCCGCGGCGTAGACGCGGCTCACAACGTTCCCCCTCGTTTCGAATGGGGCAGATCGGATATCTATATCTATATAAAGTTATTTTTTCTATGAAAAACTTCTTTATTTTTTAAAGTAGTCAGCCCATTTGTGTAATTACCTGATTGTACATAACGCTCGAAAATTTGGTGAAATTCGGACCACTATATCGCATAGATTGATAACATTGATGGTAACTATCAGCAATCCGCTTGCTGAAAAAACAAACATGCTTGTTCGATCAAACAAAGCTGAGCTGATTTCAGGGAGCTTTTTCAGCTTTAAGCTCAGCTCAGTCAGCAATGTGCGCACTTGCACCGGTGCAGTGTGTTTGTTTTTTTGGAGCTGACAAAAAAATCTATCAGCTCTGCTTTCAGCTCCGCTTTCAGCTACAGTGTGCGCGCGCTCTAAGGCCAAAAAATTGACTACTTTTCAAAAAATGTTTTTCGACACAAATTAAAGTATTCTGCAAAATATTTGTAGTAGATTTTGTTGGATATTTAACGAAGTAATTTATTACCTTTTTTTTTAAATACTTTTTCAAGACGGCGGCTCCAGCTCCCGCCAAAGAAGCCTCTCCCGGCACGAGGTGAACCCACGCGGTACCCTCTAAAGCAGGGGTGCCCAAAGCCAGCCTGCGGAAGAGCAATCACCAACACTCACAAAGAAAAACACTAATACCAAGAGGCACCCGATTTTTTGTATTTCAATTTGTGCACTGGAAGAAAAATGTTTGCATACATTTTCACTTATGTGATTAAATTTTGTATTCAAAATCAATTTTGTAGGATATATAATGCACTGCTATTCGCAACAATAGTTTTGAGCGAACAAAAATGTACTCAAACATGCGCTATTAAACATTTTGCCGGCAGGTTGGACACAAAAAAGTGCAAGCTCGAAGATAAGGCAGAAGCAAAATGAGTAAGAAAACAACAAAAGCATCGAAATTGTTGTTGGTCAGCTTGCGTTCGCGAGCAACGACGACCCACACAAGCAAACAGAAACGGTTTCGGTTCCACGCATAGCATACACTCACATAATTTTAGCATGTGTTGGGTGTTTTTATTCTTGGTGCCGTTCATGTATACGTTCTGTGAGTTCCTATCCCAAGAGTAAAAACGAAAACAAAACGAGCCCAAGAGCATAGGCCTGGGCACCCCTGCTCTAAAGCCAAATGTCATCGAAAATTTAAAAACCAAACAAATTTTCCTGATGGATTCCGATTTACAAAAAAAAAATTTTATATTCAAAAAAAAGGGTTTGTTTTTCATGCTTTTAACCGTTAAAAATAAAATATTTATAAAAATGTCATCAAAAATTTAAAAACCAAAAAAATTTGCAAAAAAGGTGATAATTAAAGAGCCCTATTTTTGAAAAAAAAAATTTGAAACCAATTGGCGCCCATTAAAAAAAAAGGTTTGTTTTTCATGCGCTTAACCGTTAAAAATAAAATATTTATAAAAATATTTTCGAAAAAAACGCACCGTCAGGGCCCCCCGAATTCAATAAGATTTCATTTGAGTGGCGAAGCATTGAAATCGGTTGATTCCTCGAAGCTGTAGAGGGTACCGCGCGTCGGAAAATATTGTGTCCCAACTACATGGGATATCGAAATATCCTTTCTCCCACGTATTCTCCATAAAATAAGGATACTAATTAGGCCAAAAAAAAAAATTAAATTCGATTTTATTTTCGGTTCTGACGGTAGCCTTTCCTTAAGTATCTTACATCTGGTTGTATTGAACTTTGCAGTCCTGAAAAACTGATAAAGGCAACAAAAAACGGGCCGAAACAGTTTATAGCTGCAGCGTACCGTCTTAAAGATATTGGGCTTTCAAATTCAAATTTGATACTTTTTTGCAGCATTTTGTTCCAAATTTGTTACTTTGAAATTAAAACTCAGGAAAAGGAGAAAAAAAATATATCTTTGGCTGTATTTTTGTTTTCAGATAGGTATCTTTTAAGGTACCAAAACTTCGTATGCCGAATTTCTCCGTTAAATTTCGTTAGTCGACATATAAACGTTAATTTTCTTACAAAAATACCACAAATCCATTTTTAACGGTAAAATGGAATTTGGGAATGGTACCGAATGGTAAAATTCGGCATACGAAGGTTTGGTCAAACAACTCCACCATAACCGTTTATCCATCGATTCTTCCAAATGATACCTTAAGGTACAAAATTAAGTATTCTGCAAAATCTTTTTAGCAGGTTTTGCTGGATATTGAGCGAAGTAATTTATTACATTTTATATATATATATATAAAATATATTTATATTATATAAATTTTATTCGAAATGGCGGCTTCAGCTCCCGCCAAAGAAGCCGCTCCAGGCACGACGGGACCCCACGCGGCAGCTTCTACAGCCTTCAAATGTCATCCGGACCTGACGGATTTCGATTTTTGAAACAAAATTGTAGAGCCAAATGGCAGCTATTCAAAATAAAACGAGGGGGAACGTTATGAGCCGCGTCTGCGCCGCGGCTCTACTTTATACCCGGTACTCAGTCAGTATATATGTATGTGAGCTTGTTGTAATTTATTACATGTTCGCAAAAGGAAAATATTAAATTTTAGCCAAAAAAAAACAATTTAAGTCGAACCTTTTCGGAGATTTTGATCTATTAGATGTTTCCATATTGGTTAACATAAATTTTTTACATCTGCCATTTCTACATGTTTTTATCTACTTCCTACATATACATACACGGCTGTGTGCGAGAGAGAGAGGGAATCAGTCTGCGCTTGGGAGGCCACTGAAATTTCATTTGTTCCTTCTGACTATATTTATGATCCGATCTGATCCAAATTCAATACTCTGATAGATATAGTAATTTTCTATGATTCTGCGTTTTTGGTTTTCCCGTATCTTCAAAATTGTAGATTTTCATCTTTTGTGGGGGCGGAAGGGGGCGTGGCCAAATTTTAAAACAAACTCGTCTCGGTTTGATATCACAGGAGCTTGGATAGAAAGTTTGGTGGTTCTAGCTCTTATAGTCTCTGAGAACTAGGCGTCAAAAAATTCGATCAGGCATAGCGCCTACCCCTGTGTGTGAGAGAGAGCGAGAGGGAACGATGCATTTCGAAATGGTTTTCTTCATTGTGGCTATATTTATGAGTCGATCTGATCCAGATTCAACACTCTGATAGATATTGTCATTCTCTACGATTCTGCGTTTTTAGTTTTCTCGTATCTTTAAAATTGTGCATGCCACAGATTTTCGTCCTTGGAGTGGGCGGAAGGGGGCGGGGCGAAATTTTGAAATACACTTGTAACAGTGCGATAGGACAGGAGTCTGGATACAAAATAGTGTTCCTCTAGCTTTTATGGTCTTTGAGCTATAGGCGCTAATGAAGACGGACAGACGGACAGACGGACGGACAGACAGACATAGCTATATCGACTCGGCTATTGATGCTGATCAAGAATATATATACTTTATGGGGTCGGAAACGCTTTCTTCTGGGTGTTACACACATTAATTTTTTGCACAAATCTAATATACCCCTTTACTCTTCGAGTACCGGGTATAAAAAGTTAATTTTTCATGAATAATAATTAATAATTAATGCAACTTTCAGTGATAAGCGCCACATTTGTCGCCCATTTTGCGGTCAGCCATTTGCAACTTTTTGCCCGGACTCAGGCCCAGCTTTTAGACAGACTGACAGTCAACGAATTTTTCATGAATAATTATTTTCCTATTGTTTTGTTTTTCCTTGGCTGTGGTGCTGTTGTCAAAAGATTCTCCCTCTCGCGGAATGGTGCGAGTTTTAAAATCAGCTCTATACATATTATTCTTGCCAGCGATGGGGAAATACCATATTCCAAGTTTTCTTCTTCAACTATGGAATCATCAAAATTTTTAAAATCTTTTAGGGTTTTTTTTGGAGTGTGGTGAATTGACAGTGGTTTACTCAAGGTCAGTGCTGCCAACTTAGCTTTTTTTCCGTAAAATCTTAATGTTTTTGAAGACCAATTGCGCGACAAATTGGGAATTGCGGAAAGCGGGAATTCTGGCTTTATAAGAAATGCATATCGCTTTTTTTTCGCTTTTTTTAATGTTGCCACGAATATGTGATAAAATTGGTACCAAAAATACAATTTTTGATAAATCTGTGGAAAAAAGTGTACGAACGAACTAGACATATAACAATTTTGGTAGTGTGGCAGCATAATCATACGGTTTATCCACATTTGCCAATCCCACCACCACTATCATCACAAAAAAGTTCGCGTAAGTAAGGATTCACACATATTTCGCTATGCCAAAAGGATATAAACAAAGTCAACCAAAAAAAAGGAATAATGGAAATATAAGAACACCCCAAAGTAGACAAAATATCAGATATTGAGCGGCATTACAAGGATATTAATCTAGTTATGTGGGAAAACGTCAAAGTTTTGGTTTGAAGTTTCTACCGACGAGAATTCCGGTGGCAACCGAAGATTTCGTGAACTGGCGACTGTTGCCTTACAAATGTATTTATTGCCATGGTCCAACGCGGAGGTAGAGCGCTTTTTTAGCCAGTTAAGCTTGGTAAAATCCAAGTTAAGAAACTCCATGAGCCTAAGCACGATTAACAGCATTCTTAGCATAAGGTAATATTTTATTGTCAGTGAAAGGATGATTTTTATTTTATTTTTTTTTATAACGTACAGATACAGTGGTGTGATAAATAATAAGAACACTTGGCTTTGTTTCAGAAAAAGGTCTATAAAATTACTATTTTCAGTTATTTTGAAGAGATCTTAATTTTTTTAGGCTGTTCCATATTTGCACTTCATAATGGACTTCTTTTGGGCTTAAGATTGTTAGATATTAGTATTACTCATAGTTTAGAAGGGTTAACATCCATAAAACATTTTTTTTTTAATTACTAGAATATTTAAATGGGACTTGTTTCACGATTCTCAGCATATTTTTCTCTGGCTTTTTGGATATGTTTGATTTTTTCCAGGTGTTTCCTCTAGAGTCTTATGTTTTATTGCATTATCTATCATTACCTTGGAACACATCAATGTTTCGGCAAGTTTGCGGAGCAAAAATTCTTCACTTCATGTCCAATAGTCGCAATAGTTTAAAACAAAACAGCTCTTAGAAAACCGGTTTTTTTACGAAAAGGAAAATGTTTTATGTGTGTGTCCCTCTTATTTCGCACAGCCAAAAGCGTACGAAAAGGAAAATATTTTATGTGTGTGTCCGTCTAATTTCGAACAGCCAAAAGCGTATGAAACATCGAAAAAAAATTGTATTAATTTTTTCACCACTATTCTTAGGTTTTTTACTTTTACATTATGAAGTGCAAATATGGGACAACCTAAAAAAATTAAGATCACTTCAAAATAACAGAAAATAGTAATTTTATAGACCTTTTTCTGAAACAAAGCTAAGTGTTCTTATTATTTTTCACACCACTGTATGTACGGCTTGCGAAGACTGGAAAAATTCTGCTGTGATTACGAAGTGCCTTCAAATTATCTTCGTATGATCGGTACGAACATGTGGTACGATTGCAAACCCGATGCTAGTCGCGAAGAATTAGACGACCTGCTAAAACTTTTATAAATAAAACACATAAAACTAATACCATAAAAAACATCGCTTTTTTTTCGGTTTTTTTTTTTTTTAGAATATTTTCAGCTTTTTTTCTATTTTTTCCCAGTTAAAAACAGCTTTTTTTTTAAATCAAAAGTTGGCAGCACTGCTCACGGTAAAGTTTACAAGGTAGTCGAACTTGCTCTCTCGCCCTCTTTGCTTCATTCATACATTTCAGCCTGCCATCAGCAGTTGTGAGCGACGCATCTTCGTTGACGATTTTTTCGTGCTTTTCGCTCTCTCTCTCCAGAAATCCAGATTCTCTGAACTAAGAGAGCACAAGGAGCGAATTAGTTTGGCGGGAAATAGCTACATTGGAGCTAAAAGGCGCGGCACAGTAGATTTGGTTTGGTGGGAAACCTGCGCGAAATGTAAGATATGCGTGAAACCATTCCCAAAAAACTAGTGCAAGTCATGCAAAAAATGTTCTCGGATTGGTACATACAGATATATACGGACCAATGAATAAAAACTCCTTAGGCGGAGCCCGTTATTTCGTAAAATTCATCGATGTTACATCGCGCTATGTGTTTGTTGATGAGACGAAATCTTGCTCAAGTTCAAACTATTCAAATCATTCTCGGAAAATCAATCAGGAAAGAGCTTGGTACTTTTGAGAAGTCGAGAATATCTGAGTGACGCGGTTGAAACATTTCTGGCTGATAATGGGGTGAAAAGACAATTAACGGTGCCTTATACCCCGCAGCAGAATGGCGTCACGGAACGTGCTAATCATACATTGGTGAAAATACACGTAGCCTGCTCTTCCATGCAGGGATGGACGAGCGATTCTGGGCAGAAGCAATCGAAACGGCGCACAGTGGGACATCAGACGAAAAGAGGTGGCAAAGGTCGAAGAATTTGTTGAGCGCTTTGAATAAAATAAAACGTATCTAACAGAGAATTCAGCGCACGAAAAACAGGCAAAAAAGGGCTGTCGCAGGTGCTAAATCCCATACAAAATCATATTTTGGCCGTTTTTTTTTTAGCGAGGTAGCCTCACTTAAATCGACCTAGAAGCCAAACGCCCCAAATAGGGATTTGGAACATAGGTAAAAGAATACTCAATGAACATATACAAAAAATATCTCGGGAAAATTTGATGAAGTTTTTTTGTATACTAATGCATACATATATTTTATATATTAGACATGGGAGATACCAAAATAAATATTCTTTAGTAAATGTAAGCTTATAAGACACTATTTCAAATGAAGATAAAAATTAAAAAAAAAAAAAAACAAATTTGACAAGCTTTTTATTCAAAACCTATTTTTTTGTAGATTTAAAAAAATATATATTTTATCAAAAATTAAATATAAAATAATTTTTTTTTTTGTAACTGACAATTAAACGTTATTTATTGATACAAAAAATTAAAAAAAAGGTTTTTTATACAGGCAAATATGCACCGAGAAAAGTTTCACTTTGATAATGTGTTGTTAAGCTTTCTGACATTGGAGCAAAATGTACTTTCGCATGCTAAATTTTGAAGGAATAATCCTTCAAATGCAGTTTATTTCATGAAGATAACTTTTTTTTGTTCAGAAGTGATTAGTTTAGCAAGCTGAAATGGCCGAATGTCCCACTGTGCGACGGGTGTCGGCGGTGTCGCAACCGTGTAGAATCTTCAACGTTACCTGGCATGACACCTTTTGAAGTATGGGCAGGAAGGAAGCCGTGTGTTGAGCATCTGTGGATCTTTGGTGCATAGGCCATTGTTTTAAATAAAACTCACCCCAAGAAATTTACTCCAAAAGGCAAAGAACATTATTTGGTTGGTTACTCTGAAACAGAAAGGGCATATAGACTGTTTAATCCTGAAAAACAGAGAGTAATTAAAGAACGAAATGCAGTTGCGAAATGCAGTTCTTTGGAAGTCCTTTTAATCTTATGGGTACTGTTTTTGAAAACGAGTTATGATTTCTTTAAGTTCCGTTACGGTCGTTACAAAAAATGGAAGTCCAATTTTGAATAATAAAACAAAAAAGAACAAATACAAAAAATGAAATTGAGTATATGAACATACTAATTCAGCTTAAAAGAAAAGGATAAGTAGTCCCGTTAAAAAAATCGTAATTTTTGTATGTTATAGACGTTACACTTTTTCCATCAAGACAAATGGTGCAAAAAAAAATATTGATGAATACAAATCTTTTTAACTTTGAAATTATTAATTCATTACTCACCAAAAATATTTCAATATTTCATTACTCTTATATAAGCTTGCATTTCTATTATTAATTATTTTTTATTTTTATTAATTTTTTATTTTTGTTTATTATTTATTTAGCTGTTTAACATTTTATATTGTACTTAATAGAACCCGCAGAACGAGTTACTTTTATAGTATTTTCATTGAAATATCCAGAAAAATTATGATTATATTTAATAGCTAAAATCGTTTTTACATTTATCCATGCTTTTGATATTACGGTAGATGTAGATGTTTTGATATAAACATTGCATATATATATATATATATATACCGAATATTTCAAGGGGCAGGGGAGTGGTAATTAAGGAATTATTTTATGTTTGAGAAGAATTTTAAATTCATCTCAATTTAAGTTGCGCTCGTCTGACCCCTATTAGGGTACAGCCATGTTCGCTTGCAATATGTTGATCCAAGCTCAAAGCTGATAATTCTTAAAATAGAAGCACCTTTAAATGGTAAATTACATGTTATTTAAACTAACTTTTTGTTAATTTGAGGTGAAGTTTTTCGGACTCCAGGCAATCTAAAGAAATTGAAAGCCAATATTCAGCAGGAGAAAATTCATTATATATCCATAACATTAAAAAACGAGGCTAAGGCCGCGGCTCTAAGTTATACCCGGTACGCAGTCAGTATATATGTATGTGAGCTTACGATATATGTAATTTATTATATGTTCGCAAAAGGGAGAAATTGAATTTAAGCCAAAAAAGAAACAAAAATTAAGTCGAACCTTTTCAGAGATTTTTATACCCAGTACTCGAAGAGTATAGGGATATATTAGATTTGTGCCAAAATTGGATGTGTGTAACACCCAGAAGGAAGCATTTCCAACCCCATAATGTATATATATTCTTGATCAGCATCAATAGCCGAGTCCATATAGCCATGTCTGTCTGTCTGTCCGTCCGCCCGTCCGTCCGTCCGTCTGTCCGTCTTCATTAGCGCCTATAGCTCAGAGACTATAAAAGCTAGAGCAACCTAATTTTGTATCCAGACTCCTGTCATATCACACTGTTACAAGTGTATTTCAAAATTTCGCCTCGCCCTCTTCCGCCCACACAAAGGACGAAAATCTGTGGCATGCACAATTTTAAAGATACAAGAAAACTAAAAACGCAGAATTATAGAGAATGATCATGTCTATCAAAGTGTTGATTCTGGATCAGATCGTATCATATTTATAGCCACAATGATGAAACCCATTTCGAAAGGCATCGTTCCCTCTCGCTCTCACACACCGGGGTGGGTGCTATGCCCGTCCGCATTTTTTGACGCCTAGATCTCAGGGACTATAAGAGCTAGATCAACCAAACTTTCTATCCGAGCTCCTGTGATAACAAACCGAGACCACTTTATTTAAAAATTTGGCCACGCCCCCTTCCGCCCCACACAGGACGAAAACCTCTGGAATCCAGAGATTTTTTTTTCTAAAATTTGATTCGTCCCTTTTGCGAATATACAATAAATTACATAAATCGTAGGCTCACATATATGTAGACTGTCTGAGTACCGGGTATAAAGTAGAGCCGTGGTCTTAGACGCGGCTCACTACGTTCCCCCTCGTTTCTATTCGAAGGAATCAATTTAGTTTCTTCACAGACGTTTACCTATGATATCTAGCTTTTAATTCGTAAACATAAGTTTGTATAATATGCTTTTGGTCAAAAGCCATGAGGCAAAAACGAAACGGGGCCCATCACTGGTATGTTTCCCCTACATATGTATACGGGTCGTGGTAGTGTGTTTGGAAGGAAGGCGTTCCGTAGCCACTACAATTTAATTTGTTCCTTCTGGCTATAGTGATAATCGGGTAGATACCGTCTCCATGATTCCGTGTTTTTGGTTTTCTCGTATCTTAAAAAGTGAGGATTCCACAAATTTTCGTCCTTTGTGGGGGCGGAAGGGAGCGCACTATGGTCCCAACAACCGGTTTTGTTGGCCAAACCTATTTTTTAAATATTTAAAATATAACGTTATTTTAGTCACTCTGCATTGGAAAAAGAGTGACCATCACTGTTGCGTACCAAAAATTTCCATAGATGGCGCCACATTCGCCAAATCTGTGGCAGCCCAGATCGCAGCCACTCAGCAACACTGCAACTACGAGTCGTTCTCTGGTGTGGCAACACTTGCGACATCGACGGTCTGGCAACACTATCTTGTCAACTACGACGCGCACAAAACACACTTCTGTAATTGAAAGTTTAAATAAAGAAATAATATATTAGAATCAAAGAAACATGGAGCGTACATTGGCTAAGCTGGCAAAGGTTGCCGATAAGATGCTCGAAAACAGTGCTGTCGACTCCATGTGTGTTATGTCAACACAACCCAAGGCCACTGAGCAATGTAAGTACAGCGTGGATGCGGTAAGTGGCAACAGTCCAAATATAAAAGACGTTGCTGCCGCTCTGAATATTCTTACGCAGAAGGTTGATAAGCTACAACGGGACATTCACGTCTCCAAAAAGCCCAAGGTTTCCCATGGCACGAGCGTGGACGATGACGGCAGCAAGGCATCTCTTTGTTACTACCACAGCACTTTCGGTGATCGCGCACGCAAGTGCCGGCCAGATTGCCGATATTATCAACAGTTAAAGCTGCTACCGCTAACTCAGCTGGTAGGCGGTAGCATCTCAACGACCAGCGAGAAGTCATCCGTGAATTACGACCACCGACTGCACATCCAAGATAAACACACTAGTCGGATTTTCCTCATCGATTCCGGATCGGTGGTGTCAGTTATACCCTGCACCATGGCTCAAAGTTAACTTAGCGAAGACAAACTGAAACTATATGCCGCAAACCAGACCCCCATACGAACCTTTGGAAAGCTGGACCTGGAACTCGACCTCGGCCTGGATCGTTCGTTTAAATGGTCATTTGTTGTCGCTGATGTACAAACTGCAATTATTGGCGCTGACTTCTTAGCACAGTTGCATTTGCTCGTGGACATTAATGAACAACGTCTTACCAACGGCACGAGCATATCTGTAATCTCGGAGGATTCGGCTTCCCCAAATAACGATAAAACGCAGCAAGGCAAAGATCGGCACAACGATAACTCCACGCTCGACAATTTGAACTCACCAGATTCAACGTCAGTTCGCCACTACATAACGACAACTGGAGAACTGGGGAGAAACTGTCTGTGGCAAAAGCACAGATACATCAACTGATCGACAACGAAATCAGCAGATACTCCAAAAGTCCATGTTCCAGACCGTTGCACATGGTAGCAAGCTCAATGCCATTACCATTCCAGATCGTTATCCGATTCCCCACATTCACGATTTTGCCGACCGACTATATGGCAAAAGCATATTCACTACACTAGATTTATTTATTTATTTATTCATTCCGCCAATGGATAAAATCCTTATCTGGCTAAAGGGTACAAACTTAACTATAACTATAAAACTAAAGATTACTCAAAAAATGCTCTCTAAGCGCTTGCTTAAGCACATCCTTCCTGGATCCCCAACACAACCGAATGCTTGCTGGTAGAGTATTAAACAACCGTAAGGCCCTTAAAATTGTTTCATTCCGCGCATAATTGGTCCTAGCTGCACTTTCATTGAATGGGACCAAGGTACGCAGATTCCTGGCTGGGACATTAAAATTGATCAAACTCAAAAGGAATGGACTGTCAACGCTACCAATTATTAAATCGTTTAGGAAAAGCAGGCCTGCTATTGAACGCCTATCCTGAAGAGTGCAGGTATGGAGCTGGCAACACTGGCTGGGGTATGATGGAATTGGCTCAGAAAAATGTAACGGCTGCAGTGCAAATTTTAAGAATTTCTTCTGAAGCCGCTCAATTCTATTGACATGCACAGAACCCGACGGATTCCAAATAAAGGAAGTGTACTCCACCCTTGAGCGCACAAATGCAGAATAAACCGACAATCTCGAGTACGGGTCCCTAAATAGCACGGTGTTACGCTTAACAAACCCTAACATTGCATACGCTTTCGGCAGAATAAAGTTAATGTGATTGATAAAAAGGAATTTACTATCAAAAAGGACCCATAATCTCGCTCGCATAATGGAGTACGTTGTAATGACGGTTAAGACACATTTACTATATCGAACAACATGACATTTATTAAGATTTAGAGGCAAATTGTTATGACTACACCAGATACTGATTTTATTCAGGTCAGATTGTAACAAATAGCTGTCAGATATGGAATCTATCAACCTGTAAATTTTAATTTCGTCAGCATAAAGAAGATATTTGGCAGATTGAATGCAAGAACAAATATCATTTATAAAAATAATAAAAAGCAAAGGGCCAAGAGAACTACCTTGAGGAAGTCCAGAAGTTGCTTCATAGGAGTCAGAAACAGCCCCACTGACTTCCACATGATAAGTTCGGTTTAACAAATACGACGAGATCCAATACAGTAATGTGGAGTGAATTCCAGCTTGGAAAGTTTTGCTTGTAAGGCAGAGTGACAAACCTTATCAAAAGCCTTGGCGAAATCCGTATATACCGTGTCCACCTGCGAATGTACCTTAAAGGCTTGCATGCAATGCTTCGAGAAAGTAGCCAAATTCGAGGTCGTAGAACGACCAGGCAAAAACCCATGCTGATTTGGGTCAATATATGAACATATTAAGAATGATAATTTTCTAACTATTATTCTCTCGAACAGCTTTGCGATATTGCTTATTTTAGCAATAGGCCTATAATTCGAAATCTCCGACTTCTTTCCGCTTTTGTGTACTGGAAAAATTTTATCAATTTTCCATCTGGAAATTAATTTACCCTGAGACAGCGAGGAAGAGAAAAGAATTTTAAGAGGTAGGAGAAGGCTAGAATAGCATTTTTTGAGAAAGAATGAAGATACTCCGTCAATGTCATGCTTAGTGGAATCATCAAAGTGAGCTATAGCTTCGGAAATGTCCTCATCCGTTATATCGAAGGACTCAATGTTACAAACTTCTGGAATGTTGTCTAAAATATTCTGGTTATTCCAGCTGGAAGCTGGCTCGAAGTTGGCAGAGAAGAAAGACGCAAATGAGTTGGCAATACTATTCGCAGTGTTAGCAACACTATTTTTGTACGTCATAGTTGACGGTATGGATGATGATGATTTTTTCGAGTTTATGAAGCGCCAGAACACATTAGGATTTGACTATTACCAACCTCAGAGATGTATTGATTATAAAGAAACTTGTTCAAAAACTCGAATTCCCGTTGGTGTTGTCGGTATCTATCACCATCCCCTGGATTACCCCATCTAAGAAACCTTTTGTAAAACTTATTCCTTAAATTTTTGTATTTCTGGAGTCCTCTAGTGTACCATGGAAGCCTATAGGAACCCCGTACCTTGGTTGAAACAATTAAGTCAAGAGTATTTAAGAGCGCCACAAGGAAGTTGTTATAGTTAGTCTCAAGGTAAGCATTCGAAAGCAAGGAAACCCAATCGATGGATAAGAGGCAATCACTTACGGCAACCAAACTGGCATAATCAAAATTATATATAGGAACTACGTTAATGGCTGGTAAAAAATTAAAAAATTCGATATTAAAGCATAAGGGCTTATGATGCACAACACAACTGGAAATAGTATATTCACCAAGGCTTACCGAGGAGTGAACAATGGAATTAATGAATATTAAATCGAGTAACCTATGCAAATCGTTATATATATTATTTATTTGGGTGAGGCCCATACTATAGCAGTCATCAATGACAAGAATTTCGTGTGGCAGGTGAACATTGCCTGGCACCATAGCAAGGGATTGCGGATCACAAGTCCAAAGATCCTAAATTAAAATCTCCCGCCACACAGATACCAACAGAGTCATCTAGGCTGGCAATTATGCTGGAAATGTCATTCATTTCCAGGTGGTATATAGGAAGCAACTATTAAAATCCTCCCTGACAAGCCCGACACCTCGACAGCCAACTGGTCCAGTAGCGAGTCCTCATTAACAAGTCAAACTGTTATGCAGCAGAAAGTACGGCGGACAGCCACGATGACACCTCCACCTCTCTCGCACTGCAATCTGCTCAAGTCTCTATCCTTCCGATAGACGTGGAACAAGTTTGGATCGAAGAACTCATTGGAGCTGAAGTTCGGGTTGAGCCAGGTTTCAACCAATATTATGACATCATAATCGCTGTTGGAAGTACTCATGAAGACGGACTGCGTTTTAGTTCTCATTCCAGATATGTTTTGAAAGTAAATTTTTAGGCAGCTACTTCCAGTCCTCTTGTCCGACCAATTTACTGGAACTGTTGCCATAGCTACTTGACGGTAATCAGGAAGTATTGGTGTAACAACCACATCGGCGTCGCCCGACGTCTGCACTGCACAGCCAAAGTAACCATAAAGAACCCCGCGCAATATTTCCGTTCGAATATTGGCAGGTTAAGATCATCAACACAAAAGTTCGAATTAGTAACCAATTGCGAATTAGTAGAGGCCATTCTTGTATATACTTCCACAGTCGGTGCGCGCCATTGACCGCGCAAGGCAGAAAGCTCATCATCAAAGAGTGGCAACGGAAGAGAAACTTGTGGAGAGAGCAAGAGTCCGTCAAAGAGTGAGATTTTAATGTCCCACGTTGCTAACTGTGAAGAAGAGCGCGATACTCCAAGAAAATCGCTAAGCCATCCACGTGTTGGACGATGCACCGTGGCGGCGGGAGGTGAGAGCGCAAATCCACCGAGAGTATTGTGTGGGAGCGCCTCCGTACCGAATTCGGGGCTGTCTAAATAAAACGGCAAAATCATCTGGTGTTGTTGTTGTTGCGAGTAAAGCTGCGGCTGCGTGCGATTTAGAGCGAGCATACTATCAAATACCAATGGCCCAAGAGGACATCGAAAAAACAGCAGTATGCACATCATTTGGGCTTACTGAATTCGTGAAAATGCCATTTGGACTTAAAAATGCGACACAAACGTTCCAGCGTTTCATGGATCAGATCTTCCAAGGGGTTGAATACGCGTTTTGCTACATTGACGACATTCTCATAATGTCCAACTCAGTGGAGGAGCACAAACCACACGTGGATAATATTTTAAAAATCTTAAAAGCGCATGGACTTGGCATTAATGAGAAGAAGTGTCATTTCGCACAACCTGAAGTGACATTCTTGAGCTACACAGTCAACGGCAACGGAATTAAGCCTCCAGAATATCGACTGAAGTCAATCACTGAGTACACTCTGGCACAAACGATTTGCAAATTAGTGCGTTTTCTAGATATAGCTAACTATTACCGCCGCTGTATACCTCATGCGTCAGAAATCAAGGCGCCGCTTAACGACTTGACACGAAACATGAAGAAAAACGACAAACGGCCAGTGGAATGGACGCCAAGCTCCATTCAAGCATTCGAAAATTGCAAAAATAGTATAGCTAACGCCGCAACCCTTGCTCACCCCAGTCTTAATGCAGAACTAAGTCTCACGTGCGACGCTTCCGATATAGCCATCGGAGCTGTGCTTGAACAAAATACGAATGGGAATTGGCAGCCTCTCGGATTCTTCTCCAACAAACTCAACGCAACTGAAAGAAGGTACAGCACATGCGATAGAGAGCTGTTAGCAATTTACGAGGATATAAAGCACTTCAAGCACATGTTAGAGGCCAGGATCTTTGTGATCAAAACTGATCACAAGCCGCTGATATATGCCTTCAATCAGAAACCAGAAAAAGCGTCGGAGAGACAGCTGCGACAGCTGGGGTTCATATCCCAACACTCAACTGCAATCTTGCACGTGAGTGGCAATGAGAACGTATTTGCCGATGCCCTCTCCAGGATTAACGCCATCACAATGGCGTCGACTCTAGACACAAGAGCCATTGAGACGGCCCAGGCAACGGACGCCGAGCTGCCCGACATTTTAAATGGAGAAACGTCTTTAAATCTACAAGCAATTCTAGTCGAAGAGGATATCCTATATTGCGATATGGCAACGAGAACGGCTCGACCATATATTCCTCAATCTTTACGATTCCATGTGTTTTCAAACGTACACGGACTGTCGCACCCAAGTGGCAGGTCAACTCGCAAACAAATCTCATAAAAGTACATATGGCCGTCTATGCGTAAGAATTTTCTGGAGTGGTCAAGGAATTGCCTTACGTGTCAACGAGCCAAAATTCATAAGCACAATGCTCTGATCCCAAAAAAGATCACCGTGTCCGATGGAAGGTTTGATCACATACATGTAGACATTGTTTTAATGCCTTTGGTGGGCGAACACAGATATTGCCTGACAATGACCGACCGCTTTTCTCGCTGGCCGGAGGCTGTTCCGTTGAAGAACATGACTGCAGAGACAATATGTGATGCATTATGGTCGCGCTGGATTTCGCGTTTCGGGTGCCCATTTACTATTAAAACCGATCAAGGAACTCAATTTGAATCTGCACTTTTCAAGTCACTGGCAAATATCCTGGGAAGCGAGCACATTCACATGACGCCATATCACCCCCAGTCAAATCGCATGATCGAGCGTTGGCACAGGTCCATGAAAGCCTCTTTGATGTGCCAGCCGGATACACCATGGACCAAGCTACTTCCGACTGTCATGCTGGGCCTCCGCACGTGCTTCAAGGAGGACATTAAGGCATCAGCAGCAGAAATGTTATATGGGTGTACGTTATGCCTTCCCACCGAATACTTTTATGACTTGGACGTGCCTTCGAAGCCAATTGATTTTGCCAGCCAGTTCAGAAGAAGAATGCAGGTGGTAAAGCCAACTCCAGCTGCGCATCACATCAAAAAAAAACTCTTTCTGATTAAGGATATTCACAATTGCTCACACGTTTTCGTCCGGACTGATGCTGTGAAACAACCCTTGGAGCCGCCATACACGGGGCCATACCTGATTGAATCCAAGACATCAGACCGGGTCTTCATTATACGGATTAATGGAAAGGAGACAGCCATTTCAATCGACAGGCTTAAGCCTGCATTTATAGCAAATCACGAGGCCAGCCCTACGGAAGATCAGCCATCAAATGTGCCATTACGGAAATATGCGAAGAAAAAACAAAATTGAAGATTTGTGACTTTTGTAGGGGGAGTACTGTGGCAGCGCTGATCGCAGCCACTCAGCAACACTGTCGAGTCGTTCTCTGGTGTGGCAAGACTTGCGACATCGACACGGTGGTCTGGCAACACTATCTCTTCAACTACGACGCACACAAAACACACTTTAAATTTAAAGTTTGAATAAAGAAATAATATAATAGAATCAAACAAACATCAAGCGTACATTGGCCAAGCGGCCAAAAATCTGCTTTGCAACCTAGCTTTTGTTACCGATTAGCTCGTGCAGTGAAAAGTCGACCCCATAAAGTATATATATTCTTGATCAGCATCAATAGCCGAGTCGATATAGCTATGTCTGTCTGTTCGTCCGTCTTCCTGAGCGCCTATATCTCAGAGACTATAAATGCTAGAGCAAAATGCATCCGGACTCCGCCCACACAAAGGACGAAAATCTGTGGCATGCACCATTTTAAAGATACAAGAAAACTAAAGACGCAGAATCATAGAGAATGATGATATCTATCAATGTGTTGAATCTGGATCAGATCGGATCATAAATATAGCCACAAAGAAGAAAACCATTTCGAAAGGCATCGTTTCCTCTCGTTCTTTATCACACACCGGTGTGGGTGCTATGCCCGTTCGTCCAGATGAGCGCCTAGATCTCAGAGACCATAAGAGCTAGAGCAACCAAACTTTCTATCCATGCTTCTGTGATATCAATTAAATTTCGCCACGCCCCTTCCGCCCCCATAAAAGACGAAAATCTGTGGAATCCACAATTTTTAAGATCCGAGAAAACTAAAAACGCATAATAATAGAGAATGGCCATATCTATCATTGTTTAGAATCTGGCTTAGGTCGGATCATAATTATAGCCAGAAGGAACAAATGAAATTTCAGTGGCCTTCCAAGTGCTTATTCATTTTCTGTCTCTCGCACACATCTGCACGAGTCTGAGTTAAGACGTATGTAGATGTAGAAATGTAGAGAAGACAGATGTAAAAAAAAAATGTTAACAAAAATTTAAAGGGTTCGACTTTATTTTTGTCTCTAAATTTCCTTTTTTGGCAAATATTAAATTTGTTGCAAATATATAATAAATACAAAAAATTGTAGGCTCACATATACTGACTGAGTGCCGGGTATAAAGTAGAGCTCACAACATTCTCTCTCGTTTTCTGTTTGTTTATTTTTGCACTCCTTAAAGTAAGAGTAATCGGTCGGAAACGTTGTGAGCCGTTTAGAGTGGTCGTGGCTACGATTCTGCGTCTTTAGTTTTCTCGTATATTCTCGTTTCTTAAAAATTGTGGATGGCACTGATGTTCGTCTTTTTTGGTGTTTCAAACAAACTTGATTCAGCTTTATGGAGGAGTCTTTGAGAATCGGATAGAAAAATGTATGTCACAAAATTGACAAATTGGAAAAAATTTAAAAGATAGTGGAGCTGTATATTTTTCATACACCTACGTCCCTTTTTTCGATTTTTATTTTTGTACTTTACTCTTTAAGTACCGGTTATAAACATAGTTTGAATTGCTTCAAGTGTCAGCTGCTACTGCTAACACTACTGAACCAAAGACAATATAAATATTGTCTTATATTGTCTTTGACTGAACTAATCAGAAGTCGCAGTCAAAACATAAGCAACAAATCAAAAGTGATGCCAGCAAAAAAGCCAATCGTCAGAAATTTTAACTTTTACGGTACATATATATAGATACATACATAAATTTGTTTTTGGTATCTTTGTGTTTCGGGTCGGCCAATTGTTCGTGTTGTTACGTGTGTCCAAGAGAGATTTTAATAGAAAATCGATAATGGAAATGCCTCGGCCATATCTAACTTTCCTTTCCCCCGCTTTCGCCCCTGGCACTCTCCTTCTCTGGCATGTACTAATAATTTAAATTTGTTCTTGTTTTCAGAGCGGTCAGACAAAGGCGTCGTCGACGGTGTCATCTCGTTATCAGTAGCGGGACAGAGACGGCTTTGTAATCGTTCAATGACAGCAGCCGCAGCAGTTTTTGCTGCTGCATTCGCCGTTGCAGCAACGCGTAGTTAACGCCCGAGCATAGGGTCCAGCGGAGAAGACAAGAGACTGTTTCGTGGTCTTTTGGACGTGGCCAAGGTATGTGCTGGCAATGTATTCTCATAATTTTCGCCCTTTATATTAATAAATATGTATTCGGTACTTCAGCATCGGGCCATTTATAAACCAAAAAGGCCAAAAGGAAAAGGAAAAAGAGAACAAAATATAACAAAATAACAAAATTTAAAGAACTGAGCTCTGAAGTCTCAACCAAAGAAATAACGATCAAGAAGACACCACCCAACCATTCAGCAGCAGGAAAAATGGTGAAAACCTTTCAGGCCTATCTACCGTCCACCAATCGGACCTACTCATGTGTTCACTGCCGCGCCCACCTCGCCTCCCACGACGAACTCATCTCGAAGTCGTTCCAAGGCAGCCAGGGTCCGGCCTACCTCTTTAATTCGGTGGTGAACGTGGCCTGTGGCCAGACTGAGGAGCGGGTCCTGCTTACGGGACTCCACGCCGTGGCCGACATCTACTGCGAATGTTGCAAGACGCCGCTGGGCTGGAAGTATGAGCACGCCTACGAGTCCAGCCAGAAGTACAAGGAGGGGAAGTTTATTATTGAGTTGGCGCACATGATCAAGGAGAACGGCTGGGATTGAACGCGAGCAAGGTGGATTGGCGGATGTAAGGCAGCCGTCGGCAAGATTTAAAGCAGAAAAATGGCCGAAACAGCAGCAGCAGCAGCAAAAAAAGAGGAAATACACACACAGCGTGGACAACGAGTGGAAGGCGTTGGAAGAAGTGCGAGTGCGAGCGTGAGCGGGACTGTTGTACTCCCTCAAGTGGAATGCAAATGCAATTTGCAATAAGAGGGATAGAGTGTGCTGATGTTTTGAAGTGTCGATTAACAGAGGGAACGGTAGAAATAAAAAACGAGAAGGATATGATCCGTCAGTGGTGTACGGTCAAGGACAAGGCAGCCAGCAGTCTAAAAAGTAAATTCAATCCACAAGTGAAAGTTATATGGTACCAGAACACAAATATATACATATGTGTACGTTATTAGTGCACAAATCGTCGTATCTAATAGAACAATCATCCAATCAGAGACAAAACATAATTCACCCACCCACATAAACACACACTCATGCAGATACGTACATATATGTGCATATATATATGTAAATAAAACATATTGAGTGGCCGTGGGGACGATCTCTGCGCTGGCCTCAGCGATGCTGGTTGGAGCTGGCGCCATCTCCATCTGTACATAAATACATGTATGTATTTTACATATGTCAGGCTTCTGAACATTTTAATCAATTCATCTCGCTTTATGTTCGCGTTCTCTTTTTTTGCCCTTCTTTGTATTTTACTTAATTGATCGGCTATTTGGATAACACTAATAGAATGAAGATGCTGATCAAATCAGGTTTCATTTATGTTCAGTCTGAGTTAAATAGATTTGTGTATAATAAGAGAATGGGAAGCCCAAAGCGAGAAAACTATATACACACACACAATAACAACAACAACTTGCACTGCCAAAAAACAGGACAAATGTATAGCAGTAAAAACAACCACCGTGGGAAAAAATTGGAGCAAAAGGCATGCAAAACCAAAAATCGGGACTCATAAGTGAATATTCACAAACACACACACACATACATACATATAGACATACTCAGGCGAAGACACATTTTCAACCCACTAGGTATTTAATAATTGTAATTTAAATGATATAGATATGAACTGAAAATTGTTTAGAGCTGAAAGAACAGCAAAGTAGTAACGCACGTGTCATAGAGGTCAAGGTCGAGAATAGTGCGAATAGAAACGTTAGATGGCGGCACAGGCGCATCAGTAAATATACTGCTCCCAGTGGAATGTAATACTGTGACGTGGATACCGATTCCACTCGATCGAAGGGAATGGGTGCGATGGGATGTGAAAGAAATTAAATAAAATACAAGGCATTTTATGCGTAACAGTAATAAAATCCATTATGAATATTTATTATTGTATAAAAAATGTATGTATACAATGTATGTATACAAAAATTGTATAATAAATAAAAAGAAACGAGAAAACGGAAAAAATATTTGTAGTGGAAGCAAATTAGGAAATAATGTATGCAAAAATAACTGCCAAGAACTATTCAAGTTAAAAGATGTTCTCTAAGTAGTTATATAAATGTATGTGAGAAACATATTTTTGGTAGCGTTAAAATATCTTAAAAGTAAAAGAAAAGTCGAAAAACAAATAACAAAAGTAAAAAAAGTAACATCTTTTTTAAAGAAATCTTATATCATGAAAAATGGATAAATTATAAAAATGACAGAACAAATTTTGTTTTTGTTTTTAATGACTATGGTCAATCATATTTATCAATCTTTAGTCCTAATTTTAAAAAAGCTTTAAGCGTTTATTTATATCCCTGATGTCAGTATTTACACACATACAGCTGCGCCGAAAAAATAGCATAATGAGTCTTAAGTATCTGTATTGATGGTTTTTGTTTAAACAATGGTTCTAATGAATGATTTCAAAACTTATATATAAAGTATAAGGTGTAAATAAAGATATCGCAAAGATTGGTATGTATTGCAAGACTCCAAATGAAAATATTTCAAAAGAAAAGGATTAAATCCGAAAGTAAGACGACAACAAAAATAGCACCGATTTACCAAAAAATTAAAAAAATATAAAATACAAAGAATTTGTCCGAAATGTTTATTAGAATCTGTTACTTTAGTTGTATTTAAAGGTTAATATTTAGGTGTAAACCTTTGGGCAGCAAGAACAGCAGCACAACGTCTCGGCATTAAAGTTCATCTAATTTTCGCATCTTTACTTCGGGATACTTATCCAGGAATCATGCAGGATACCTCAAAGATCTTTATTGCAATTGGGTTAAATCTGGGGACTGAAAAGGCCAATCCATTGCATTAAGTGAATATTTCTCAAACCACTTTGGATCTTTATTTCTGGAACTTTTTGGGTCATTGTCCTGCTGGAAGACGGCATTTCGTATTCCACATAAGGCAGCATCACTGTTTCCTATATATCAACACAGACATTTTGATCCAACATCCATTTGTGCCACGCATTGGATCACCTTCCTAAAACGAAAATCATGCCCATACCAATATGCATGTTTCTCCATGTTTAATGGTTTTACATGTGAGTCAGGGGTTTGTATTCTGCATTAGGTAGTCGTCTCATATAAGATCGAGATCAAAAAAAGTTTTGTCTATCGTTGGATCCAAGGATGTCTCTCCATTTTTATTTGGGCCAACTTAAGTGCTGTTTTGCATACTGAATTCGATTTGCCCTATGCCTTGTAGCTAAAATTGGAATTTTCCTCGGACTACGGGCATGTTCTTGTAAGCAATATCTAACTTTGCTGGTACCTGCCGATTTTGTAAGATCCTGTTTTAGCTCTATGGGCGGCTTAAATGGGTCCTTCTTGCTCTCACGAACCAGTAATTTTATCATGTTTCTTATTGGTAGCATAATTGGAAGCATTACGAATCATTTTATTTCAACAACCGATATTTTGCCCCACCTTAGTATAGGTCCTGTCTTCTGAAATTAAAGTTTTGATCTTTTGGCTTTTTCCTTCACTACAGTGCTGTCCACGACCCATAACTACTTATATTTTGTAACTTTCTTGTAACAATCAACGTAAGCCACCGATTTTTAATTAAATCAAGAACCTTAAATATCAAAAAGCTCAGAAAAGAAAAAGTTCTGATACAAAAGCGTTATTTGGTGCTATTTTTGTTGGCGTTCTATTTCGCTCCTCTTTCGCAAAATTGCCAAAAGTAATAAGAACCGTTAGGATTAAGAGAGTTAGCTCACTTCTCTCAGAGAGGAGATATGTGAGGCTACTTGAAATTACAATAAAGTCCACCAAATATTGGACAGTGGTCATGTTATGAAACAATAATGACTGTTGTACCTAGCGGTGCTATTTTTTTCGGCGCCACTGTACATATGCATTAGGCCGGGTCCATTTTTTGTCACACTAAGCGTCCACCAGAATCGGAATCTATGAAGAATTCTAAGAATCGTTAACCAAGAAACCATGTGTCTAAAATGAATTCCTAGCTCGCGCTGAGAAGGATAAAGATATCAGAGTGAGGTATTTTAATGTAATTCGGGATATTTTTAAAAAAACTGTGTACCGTTTTTCAAGAACTATATATTATAGTAATCGAAAATGTAACTTAAACGGCCTATCTAGCTTATTTAAATCTATTTTTCGAAAACCGAAAAACATTTATTTTTTAATCATTCCATTAAGAATACATCATGGACTTTGTGAATAACATCGATATTTACGGAGTTGAGCGCTCTCAAAGTACCCATATGTTTTCTCTGGAGCAAAAAAAATATTTGTTAAACTTTTCACCCGGTTCAAAAAAGTGTGTCATTTTCACAAATAAACAGACATTTTTCAAATAAATTTGCGTCTATAAAGTACGTATTGTAAAATATAAATATTAGTTTGCATGTTAATGCTATTTTTTTACCCGAAAAAAAACACTGTAAATCATAACCTTAAATATTTTGTATTTTTATACCCGGTACTCGAAGAGTAAAGGGGTATATGCGATTTTAGTTTGGACGTTGACGTGCAATGACTGCACCATCAAGTGGCCCATGGGACACCAGCCGAATGCTGTTACGCGCGAATCCCAGGCCAAAACGCAGCCCTCCTCCCACCCAACCGACCGAGGGGCGCTGTCGCAAAACGCGCGACTCGTTAACCGAACCGATCGCGATCATGCAGGAAAGATAGATGTTAGACTAGTATTCGAGGAAAATTAGAACTAATCTTACTAAAGGAGTTAATCATGCATTAAAACTATCGTACACCACAGCTACAATTACTAACTACGAGAAAGGTATGTGAGTATTAGTAATTTGAGAAGAGGAAGGGAATTAGTTGCCGATATAATATGGTAGAGGGAATTATAATCCGAGCATAAAACTCTAAAAGGTTCATGCAAGGAATAATTCGATCTACAAATCGGAAGGAACAAAGGTATATAATTTCTAGTAATTCTAATAGGAATCGTGAAGTTTATGCGGCTCAACAAGTCAGGGCTATCTACGTCACCCTTGATCAAGTTGTGCACAAAAATCACACCAAGCATTGTTCTACGGTTAACTAAAGATGGAAGGTTTATTAAAAGCGATCTACTAGAGTAAGACGGCAGTCTCACACTTGCATCCCAGTTGAGGCCGCGTAGAGCGAAAATTAAAAAGTTTTTCTGGACTGATTCTATACGGTCCTGGTGTACTTTGTACTGAGGGCACCATACACAAGAACCATATTCTAAAATCGGACGAACAAGCGATACATAGAGAGTCTTTGTTATATAGGGGTCGTCAAATTCCTTTGACCACCTCTTTATAAACCCAAGCACGCCCATGGCCTTATTTACCATGGTAGAAATGTGTTCAGAAAACTTTAACTTGGGATCTAGAAGAACACCAAGATCATCAACTAGGGTAATTCTCTCGAGAGAACCCCCGCCTAGTGTGTAAGGAGCCAGAAAGGCGCTGGAGCGATGAAATGTCATTACTTTACATTTCGAAGCATTAAGGTATAACAAATTTGCACAACACCATGACTGAAAGGTATTAAGATCGGATTGCAACCTGGAGTGAGATAAGCTGTCCTTGAACTGGACACACAGCTTAACATCATCCGCATACATAAGTACTCGAGAGTATGTTAATACCGAAGGCAGGTCATTTATAAAGAGTGTAAAGAGTAGGGGGCCTAGATGGCTGCCCTGTGGTACGCCCGAAGTAACCATAACTGGTGAAGATAGGGAGTTTTTGAAGAGGACTCTTTGGGACCTGGAACAAAGGTAGCTAGAAATCCATCTCAAGAGATTGGGTGGAAACCCTAAAAGGTCAAGTTTTTGTGCTAGGAGAGTGTGGTTTACAGAGTCGAATGCTTTACTGAAATCTGTGTAAATGACATCCGTCTGTAGATTACCTTGGAAGCCTTTAATGATAAAGGCAATTTGTGCAAAAAATTAATGTGTGTAACACCCAGAAGGAAGCGTTTCCGACCCCATAAAGTATATATATTCTTGATCAGCATCAATAGCCGAGTCGATATAGCTATGTCTGTCTGTCCGTCCGTCTGTCCGTCCGTCCGTCTGTCCGTCTTCATTAGCGCCTATAGCTCAAAGACCATAAAAGCTAGAGGAACACTATTTTGTATCCAGACTCCTGTCCTAACGCACTGTTACAAGTGTATTTCAAAATTTCGCCCCGCCCCCTTCCGCCCACTCCAAGGACGAAAATCTGTGGCATGCACAATTTTAAAGATACGGGAAAACCAAAAACGCAGAATCATAGAGAATGAGCATATCTATCAGTTTGTTGAATGGATCAGATCAGATCATAAATATAGCCACAATGAAGAAAATCATTTCGAAATGCATCGTTCCCTCTCGCTCTCTCTCACACACAGGGGTAGGCGCTATGCCGGGTATAAAGTAGAGCCGCGGCGCAGACGCGGCTCATAACGTTCCCCCTCGTTTTTTTTTGGTGTTTATGTTTTTTTTTTTGGCACAGGTTTTTTTAATGAATTTTTTTAATCTTTTTTTTTAATGTTTTTTTTCAGAGGTAGTCCTTCTTTTTTTCACAGTACTTATGTATCTTGCATCTGGTTGTATTGAACTTGACAGTTCTCAGAAATGCAGATATAAATCGTACCCAAAAACTTTGTAGCTGCAGCTTACCGTCTGAAAGTTATTAAGCTTTCAAATTTTATAGTTTTTTGGGGTATTTTTTTCGGAAATTTTGACTTTAAAATCTCAGGAAAAATAAAAAAAAAAGCTGCAGCTACAAAGTGTTTGGGTACGCTTTATAGCAGCATTTATCAGCTTTTTAGAACTGCAAAGTTCAATACAACCAGATGTATGATACATAAGTAATGTGAAAAAAGCACTACCTCTGAAAAAATACCAAATTTAAAAAAATCTTTAAAAAAAACTTCGCCACAAAAAAAAACCATAATTGCCTAAATCTCGAAATCTATCAGAAAAAGTCATTTTTGTCCGCAGTGGAAATGTCGTGTTGACTAGTGTTTTTGACTAGTCATTAGTAATTATTTGAAGCATAATTTTTATACCCGGTACTCGAAGAGTAAAGGGGTATATTAGATTTGTGCAAAAAATTAATGTGTGTAACACCCAGAAGGAAGCGTTTCCGACCCCATAAAGTATATATATTCTTGATCAGCATCAATAGCCGAGTCGATATAGCTATGTCTGTCTGTCCGTCCGTCTGTCCGTCCGTCCGTCCGTCTGTTCGTCCGTCCGTCTGTCCGTCTGTCCGTCTTCATTAGCGCCTATAGCTCAAAGACCATAAAAGCTAGAGGAACACTATTTTGTATCCAGACTCCTGTCCTATCGCACTGTTACAAGTGTATTTCAAAATTTCGCCCCGCCCCCTTCCGCCCACTCCAAGGACGAAAATCTGTGGCATGCACAATTTTAAAGATACGAGAAAACTAAAGACGCAGAATCATAGACACTGACCTTATCTATCAGATTGTAGAATCTGGATCAGATCGGATAATAAATATAGCCACAATGAAGAAAACCATTTCGAAATGCATCGTTCCCTCTCGCTCTCTCTCACACACAGGGGTAGGCGCTATGCCTGATCGAATTTTTTGACGCCTAGTTCTCAGAGACTATAAGAGCTAGAACCACCAAACTTTCTATCCAAGCTCCTGTGATATCAAACCGAGACGAGTTTGTTTTAAAATTTGGCCACGCCCCCTTCCGCCCCCACAAAAGATGAAAATCTACAATTTTGAAGATACGGGAAAACCAAAAACGCAGAATCATAGAAAATTACTATATCTATCAGAGTATTGAATTTGGATCAGATCGGATCATAAATATAGTCAGAAGGAACAAATGAAATTTCAGTGGCCTCCCAAGCGCAGACTGATTCCCTCTCTCTCTCGCACACAGCCGTGTATTTATATGTAAGAAGTAGATAAAAACATGTAGAAATGGCAGATGTAAAAAATTTATGTAAACAAATATGGAAACATCTAATAGATCAAAATCTCCGAAAAGGTTCGACTTAAATTGTTTTTTTTTGGCTAAAATTAAATTTTTTCCTTTTGCGAACATGTAATAAATTACAACAAGCTCACATACATACATACTGACTGAGTACCGGGTATAAAGTAGAGCCGCGGCGCAGACGCGGCTCATAACGTTCCCCCTCGTTTTTAAATTTAAAACTAAAAAAAATGTGTTCAAAAATAATTAAAAAAATTTAAAAAAAATATTGAAATAAAAAAAATACTATGATTTACTTTGTAAACGTAGAAAAAAACACGAAGACAATATCTCTTTAACTTTCGACGGTTTTAGTTTATATAAGCTAGATAGACCGTATGACCCACTGTGCGCCGGCTTGAAAAACGGTATAAAATTTATTTTATGTATTTTGTATTTCATTTTGTCAAATTGAAAAAAATGGGTTAATGTTTGGTTAGTTTCAACAACAAAAATACACATAAAGTTTTTGTAAAAAGATTAATCAAAATTGAGCCCAACATGATTGGAAAATGTGCTAATTTTTTTTTAGTACTTTAAATTCCTTAAAATACCTCAATCTGATATCTTCATCCTTCTTAGCGTGAGCTAGGAATTCATTTCAGACCAATGGTGTCTTGGTGAAAGATTCTGAGAATTCTTCTTAAATTACGATTCTGGTGGACGCTTACCACTTTTTTTTACTCCAAATAAATTGAACGCCCTAATATGTATACATTCATAAATACATACATACGAACCAAAATAAATAGATACATAAAGATATATAATAAATCGAGAACACATTTATACCAAAAACATTAAAAGCTTCCGGATTTTGTTTAAAAACAACATAAAATTAAGAAAAATTGTTAAATCTTTATTTAAGTCGATGGAAAAATCAATATAATTAATGTTTAAAGATGACTTCATGTAAATGTTGACCGCGTCTGCGCCTTAAATGGTACATACTCTGGGTGCAATTTTGTCATACTTTCTCCAACATATCGACTGGTATCTCACGAATAAATTCTTCAATATTAGCTTCCAGTGCTTCAACCATTGCGGGCTTGTTGCAATAGACATGAGTCTTAACAGAGCACCAGAGTATGCCAACATTTCACCCAGTGTATGAACCATTTGAGCCGCAGCCACGGTCAACATTTACATAAAATCATCTTTAAACTTTAAAGTATATTGATCGTTAATCGGCTCAAAAAATAGTTCATAGATTTTTCTTAATTGTTTGTGCTTTTTGTTTTTTAATAAAACCCGAAAGCTTTAAAAAAATCACCCTTTATAAGTACAGCCATCACATTAACTGAAGTCATGTTGGAGCATCAGCTGCCTTTTCAAGATTTTGTATTGTACGAGTGAGTATACATACAGTCATGGGAAAAAAAATGGAAACGGCATATTTATTTAATATTTTTCAAAATGTTACTCAGTGAAAAATTTTTGTTTGAAGTTTCATAATTTTAATTGAAAGTCTATACAGTAACGCATCAAAATATAACAAAATAATAATAATACAAATGATTAACTTTTTAGGCCTGGAAAAAATAATACAAACTGGAGACTTAAGGCTAAGAAATCCCCATAGGATTAAGGTCTGTTGGCTGAGAAGGCCATTTCATCAGTGGAATATTGTTGTCGAGGAACCGTTTCAACGTCAGCATTTGGGAGTGTTTTGGGTCATTATCCTGAGGCAAATCCCACTTTCAGGCACACATTTTTTCCGTATCCAATATATTGGACCAACACTCGAATGAGAAACACAGCATGATGTTTCCACCACCATTCCTAACCGTTTTAATAGAGTACCTTGGGTCGTGGAAGCGTTCTTTAAGTGCCTATTATGTAGTTTACTATCAAATCCAAATAAATTGATCTGAGTTTCATTCGACTACAAAAAATATTTCCAATTTGGACCATAAAAATGCACCTTCTCACAATTGACTCCGCTTCTGAAATTTTTGTCCCTAAGATATGGTACCTTTTGAGCTATATTTTTAATCCACACCAATCAGCCTATTTATTATAGTAAGGCTATTGACTGATGCATTTGGATGATATCTCAGATCTTAGTAATCAGATGGCAGAAAAGGATTTTTTTTTATTTTCTAAGAAGGAGGGTGTCGATTTTCTTTGATGTTGCGCTAATTTTTTCGCGTGTATTTGGTTATATTTTGTAGTGAAATAGGCTTACGGCGCCATTTTTTTTAACAGTTATAATTTTATAATTTGGCTATTTCTGACATATGTAGTTGTGTCTTCATTTCGTAGACTTAGGTCTGTTTTCTATCAATATCCGTACAATGTACGTCACGACGCATTCACTGAACAAAATTTTGAAAAATACGAAACAAATATGCCGTTTCTATTATTTTTTCCAGGTTTAATATGTATGGAGTAAAAAAAACGTGGTAAGCGTTCGCCAGAATCGGAATCTAGGAAGAATTCTAAGAATCTTTAAAAAAAAATTTTCCAATAATGTTGGGCTCAATTCTGATTAATCTTTTTACAAAAACTTTATGTGTATTTTTGTTGTTGAAATTAACCAAACATTAACCAATTTTTTTTAATTTAACGAAATGAAATACAAAATACATTTTATACCATTTTCAATCTGGCACCTGCTCTGTTAATTACTTTTTTGATTACAATACATACATAGTTGAATGATTTCAAAAAATATTATGAATTAACAGAGCAGGCGCCGGCTTGAAAGACGGTATAAAAATATTTTAAAATACCGTAAAATACCTCAATCTGAATATAATATCGCAATAACATCATGCCGTTGCATATTTCACATGTTGAATGTGCACAACGGCGGTATTAATTTATATTAGGAAGTCTTAACAGCAGAGCAGAGAGAAAAGCCCGATGCCAGCAAATTCTGCTGATTATAACCAGTCAGCAGATACGATCTGCAATAGCAAAATATTGTGTAAATTGTAATAAATAAAAAATAAAATAACAAAAAAGGCTTATTTATTTCCATCCTTTCAAAAACTCATAAGATCGCTCTGGAATTTTGTTTGGCTGTTTATTAACTCCTGCATCTGCATTTAAATTGAAATGTGCTGTGTTTTTTGTTGTTTTGTATTGCTTTTCTTGTCAGTCATTGTTTACAAGTTCGCAGTGAACTTAATTTCTTCAATGTGAGTGCCAATTTTTTAGGGTTACATTTGAAAACAATAGGCTAAATATCGCATAGAAAAATGCAGTTTGGAAACATCCAAAATAGACGGTGGAACTAACTGGGACATTTTCGGAACTGCAAAACCTTACGCACCGTCTAGGAAATAGACGGTAAACGGTGCCCAATGTGAATAACCTATAAGCCCGACTTCCGGCTATCAGTCGAATAGCCAAGGCCAAATTTGTAACAAAATGATGTTTTGCAACACACACAGCCAGTATAGCAATCGGTAAATTGGTAATGTCGTTCGGGTTGGTGGTACCGGCCACAGTTGTCCTGGTGTTCAATATGGCTCCCACTTCCACGTCGATAGTGTCGAGTTCGTCCTTGCTCAACTTGGCACTGCCGATGGCCCGAATCAAAAGGTGCTTCGCTGACTTCACTGCGACCTCCCACAAGCTGCTAAAATGGGGCGCTCGAGGGGGAATAAAATGAATTCTGTCCCGTGTGTTGCCGCATGCTCGACCATCGCATCGCTGTGAGCAGCACCGGGCTGCACCGAAAAAGTTCGTGGCATTGTCGCTGTATAGTCGAGCAACAGACCCTCGTCGTCCTAGGAACCTGGAGAGACACAGAATGAAATATTGAGAAGTCAAATCTGTGACAACATCCAAAGGGGTAACGACATATCGTCCGCCCACAATTTAGCGACATATCTCCTGCTGAAAAATGTATGGCAGGAGATATGTCGCCGGGAGATATGTCGTTACCCCTTTGGAAGTTGTTGATGTTGGAAGGCACTAACAACATATCTCCTGGCGGAGTTTGGCGTCATACTTCAAAAACGACATACTTCCGTTAAATTTTGGGCGGAGATGTCGTTTTTGAAACGACATATGTCCTGGCATGCACTAACGACATATCTCCGCACGGAGATACTTTTTTTTCAATTATTTCAAATAGTTTATTTCATGAAAATATCTATATTCGTTCAAAAGTGTGTAATTTAGAAAGCTGAAATGGACGAAGGAACCACTCATTGTTGTACCCAAAAAAGAGCGTTAATTTTTATACCCGGTACTCGAAGAGTAAAGGGGTATATTATATTTGTGCAAAAAATTGATGTGTGTAACACCCAGAAGGAAGCGTTTCCGACCCCATAAAGTATATATATTCTTGATCAGCATCAATAGCCGAGTCGATATAGCTATGTCTGTCTGTCCGTCCGTCCGTCCGTCCGTCCGTCCGTCCGTCTGTCCGTCTTCATTAGCGCCTATAGCTCAAAGACTATAAAAGCTAGAGGAACACAATTCTGTATCCAGACTCCTGTCCTATCGCACTGTTACAAGTGTATTTTAAAATTTCGCCCCGCCCCCTTCCGCCCACTCAAAGGACGAAAATCTGTGGCATACACAATTTTAAAGATACGAGAAAACTAAAAAGAAACTAAAAACTAAGAATCGTAGAGAATGGCAATATCTATCAGAGTGTTGAATCTGGATAAGATAAAATCATAAATATAGCCACAATGAAGAAAACCATTTCGAAATGCATCGTTCCCTCTCGCTCTCTCTCACACACAGGGGTGGGCGCTGTGCCCATTCGTCCAGATGAGCGCCTAGATCTCAGAGACTATAAGAGCTAGAGCAACCAAACTCTCTATCCATGCTCCTGTGATAACACTTCAGTACAAGTGTATTTCAAAATTTTTCCACGCCCCCTTCCGCCTCCAAAAAAGACGAAAATCTACAATTTTAAAGATACGGGAAAACCAAAAACGCAGAATCATAGAAAATTACCATATCTATCAGAGTATTGAATCTGGATCAGATCGGATCATAAATATAGTCTGAAGGAACAAATGAAATTTCAGTGGCCTTCCAAGCGCAGACTCATTCCCTCTCTCTCTCGCACACAGCCGTGTATGTATATGTAGAAATTAGTTAAAGACATGTAGAAAAGGCAGATGTAAAAAAAGTATGTAAACAAATATGTAAACATCTAATATATAAAAATCTCCGTACTGACGTTCCCCCTCGTTTGTTTTATATACATATATGTATAAGATTTATTTTTTTTATTTTTACCCTAATTATTTTACTCAGGCTATGACATTAATTGATTTTAATGTAAAGCCTAGTACCACTAACCATACAATATATAGATGTGCCAGTTCATACAAACGGCTGTCGCAAACGAAGTCTGAGAAATGCGATACCAAGCGTTCGGCTCGGTACTAGAACTGTTTGGCTGAAGACCAGGCCTAGCTATATGACTAGCTAACTATGACTGCTCGTCATCGGTAATTTTCCGCGAAGTTCCTGCACACCCTTCTTCTCTGAAATGCAGGGAAATAATAAAATAAAACACAAATTTTCACAAATGCAGGGCCAAAAACAATTATGCATATACTTCTTGATGCCAAAAATCACTTTTACTTACCGATTAACTTTTATTTCGTTTCGTTAGTCGCGCACAGAAAAAAACACCGCGGCTCGTTTACGTCCTCCAGTCAATGCAGCAGCAATCACCAAAATCATCAAGAATTAATAGTCAAATCAAAGCATAATACATGTAAGAAGTCTGGTCCCTCCGTGAGCTCGCGTACCCTATCCCGATGGCGAGAGCGCGAGAGCGGTCGTCAGCGAGAGCGCGAGAGCCGTCGTCAGCGAGAGCCAGCCGACGCGAGAGAGCCGAACGATCATTATTGAGTTGTTACCCGTCGTGCGATCAAGTCGTCAGTTGCCAGCCGAAAGGAACTATTATCATTAGCATATTAAAAACCACCGAAACTATTGTAAAACCAAAGACAATATAAATAGTAAGATCGTCTATCTCTCTCGTAGTGTTCAGACGCGTTTTTTCATTGCGCTCCGCTCATTTTTCACTAATTTTGTATAAACAACCGGTGTTTGTCCAAAATAAATCTTTTGCGAACTAACAAATTAACTTGCTAACTTAAAGTCTATCCTGAATCGCGAGTGCATGCCTATTTACTGTGTAAATCATAATTTAATAATTCTTTTTTGCGTCGGTTAACATTGTGTTTTTGTTGTTGCTTTTCGTAAGTACGCTCTCACATTGAATTTAGCCCGCTCTCATCTTGTAGTCTGTGCTTTAGCATCACTCTCTCCCTATAACCCAAACATAAATAACTGTTCTTCTTCTCTCGCTCTCAATACTTTCCGTGTAGTAGCGCTCTCTCTCTCTCATTGCAGCTGCTGCAACCGCTCTCCTCTCTCCGCTCAGTTTTTACTAATTCCGCTTTAAGCGTTTGCCTGGCACACTGGTCTGATTTATATTTGTTTTGAAATAAATTTTGTTTATTGTATTTAAAATGGAATCACCAATTATCTGTACCAAAAAAACCTGCAAACAGGTGGTCACCCCTGATCAGTCGAGTATCCCCTGCTACCTTTGCAGAAAAGCAATGCACGCAAAGTGCGCTGGGTACTCAGGCCTCGTGGGTGATGCAATTTCCAAGCATAATGGCTTGTTCTACTGTTGTGAGGCATGCCGGGGGGCTCACATAGAGATTGCCAGGTTTATGGGGCAGACGCGGAATGGCTTTAAGGAGCTGACCGTGGGCTTTAAAAAGCAGTACGATCGGCTCCTAGCCATGGAGTCTTTGTTTAGCAGTTTGCAACTGCTGAATGAGTCTCCTAGGCGGAAAAAGGTCACTCCGCGGGATCTGCAAGCCCCAACTGTCCCTCTGCCGCCCGTTGCCGAACAACCGACTCCGACCACTCCAATTGTGCAGCAGCCGATATCGTTTGCTATTCCAAGGGCAACGACAGCTGCTGGTGATGCAAATTCGGCAGCCGAATTTATCACTTCGGAGAACGTACAGCCAGAAATTTCCGTAGCGTCCGTGTCCGTCGAGCCCGCCAGCATTACTAATATCCCGTCCACTTCGATCCCACCAACAAACATACGACCCGGACCACCGGGTATTGCCATCACAGGTACAAGGTCTGTGGTGCCAAACCCAAGATTGGTGGTGATCACACCTACACCTAAACGACAAATATTTGTCTCACGGCTTGCCCCTTACACCACTATAGATGACGTTACTGCTTTTATTCAAAGCAATATACAAGCCGACGGTTTAAAGGTGGAGAAGTTTAACTTCTCTTATGCCAGGGATGTAGCTTCATTCAAAATAAGCGTCTCCCCAACTCATTTTGACACCATTTGCTCTGCCAAATTTTGGCCAGAGAACATGGTGGTGAAGGAGTTTAAGGCAAAGAAGAAGAGTAGGCCCCCAATAACTCTTAATACTAGTCAGGCCAGTGCTCCATCCTCATCTTCCCAGTCCACCCATCCAAAAAACTAACTTCCTTTCTCTTAATCACCTACCAGAATGTTAGAGGCTTGCGTAGTAAATCAGCACTCTGTTTCGGGATAGCGTCGCATTTGCATCCCATGTAATTGTGTTTACAGAGACCTGGTTAAAACCGGAAATTCTTAGTTCTGAAGTTTTGGCAGGTCGGTACACAATCTTTAGAAATGACCGTTCGTCTCGACGTGCAGGTGGGGTTCTGATTGCAGTGGACTCTAACTTCACGTCGGAACATTTTACAGTCCAGATTCAACAAGAACTGGAATTCCTGTGTATAAAACTGATTCTTCCCGCTTTTTCAGTCTTTATTACATGCTCGTATATTCCACCTTCTTCGGATATCGCAATTTATGAGCAGCACTTGTCCGCCTTAAGCGCTGTTTCTTCCTCGCTATCGGATAAAGATCATATGATAGTTCTTGGGGATTTCAATTTACCAGGAACTGTTTGGTCTTCGGTAAACGAGTCTAATAACCTAGTCCCCATGTCACGACATGACTTTATAGACGGCTTACTCGACTTATCCCTGTCTCAAGTCAACCATGTGAAAAATTCCCTGGGTCGATTGCTTGATCTGTGCTTTGTAACGGATCCGACCATTGCGTTGTTAACCCGAGTCCCTCCGCTCACTATACCTGAAGACGCCTACCATCCTACACTTGAAGTGTCGCTCGATATAGGACCAACCGCATTGGATCGGTCGGGTAGGCTACCTCAATGTGTCCGCTGCTTTCGTAAAGCCGAGTTTGCGAAGCTTAATAACCTCATTAGGGATTTTGATTGGTCCGCTTTGTATTTGTGCACTGATGTTACAATATGCACAAACATTTTCTATGATGCACTTGACTCACTTTTTGAGTCTTGTGTCCCACTTTCCTGTCCTATTAGATCTGGGAAGCCCCCTTGGTTTACCAAAGAGTTATCCAGTCTAAAAAACTTAAAATCAAGACTTTACAAACAAATTTCAAGAAGTTGGCTCTCCTTCTTCTCTCTCTCGCTATGTAATGGCTCGGTCAAACTTTTCAGTTCTTAATTCCCAGTGCTATAAGAACTACCTATCTAGATGCAGGATACGTTTTTCTCAGGACCCTAAGCAGTTTTACAGCTTCGTAAACAGTAAGCGTAAAACGTCCGCTCATCCATCCTCGCTATCATTTCTTAATACGTCGGCAAACACTGATCAGGCAATTGCCGATCTTTTTGCCCAATACTTCCAAACAACCTATTCTCAGGAATGCTACTCCGGGCAGCCGTACCCATACGGTTTACCCAGGTCGAACGGCATCTTCAGTCCCTTGCTAAATGAAAGCTCTCTGCTTCTTGACCTCCGGAAAGTTAAGCCGGTGTTTTCACCGGGTCCGGACGGAGTTCCCGGCTGTGTACTTAGATACTGCGCCGAGTCTCTGTGTGGACCGTTGCTTAAACTATTCAGCCTGTCCATTAACTCTTCATGCTTCCCCTCCATATGGAAGGAGTCGTTCATTATTCCTCTCCATAAGAAAGGTAGTAAGTCTGACGCGAAGAACTACAGAGGTATATCAAAGTTATCCGCAATTCCTAAAGTGTTTGAGAAAATTTTAACTCCGCACCTGCAGCATCTTTGCAGATCACTTATATCTCCAGCCCAGCATGGATTTATAAGGCGGAGATCAACAACCACGAATTTATTGGAGTTCACCTCCTTTATCATTAAAGGCTTCCAAGGTAATCTACAGACGGATGTCATTTACACAGATTTCAGTAAAGCATTCGACTCTGTAAACCACACTCTCCTAGCACAAAAACTTGACCTTTTAGGGTTTCCACCCAATCTCTTGAGATGGATTTCTAGCTACCTTTGTTCCAGGTCCCAAAGAGTCCTCTTCAAAAACTCCCTATCTTCACCAGTTATGGTTACTTCGGGCGTACCACAGGGCAGCCATCTAGGCCCCCTACTCTTTACACTCTTTATAAATGACCTGCCTTCGGTATTAACATACTCTCGAGTACTTATGTATGCGGATGATGTTAAGCTGTGTGTCCAGTTCAAGGACAGCTTATCTCACTCCAGGTTGCAATCCGATCTTAATACCTTTCAGTCATGGTGTTGTGCAAATTTGTTATACCTTAATGCTTCGAAATGTAAAGTAATGACATTTCATCGCTCCAGCGCCTTTCTGGCTCCTTACACACTAGGCGGGGGTTCTCTCGAGAGAATTACCCTAGTTGATGATCTTGGTGTTCTTCTAGATCCCAAGTTAAAGTTTTCTGAACACATTTCTACCATGGTAAATAAGGCCATGGGCGTGCTTGGGTTTATAAAGAGGTGGTCAAAGGAATTTGACGACCCCTATATAACAAAGACTCTCTATGTATCGCTTGTTCGTCCGATTTTAGAATATGGTTCTTGTGTATGGTGCCCTCAGTACAAAGTACACCAGGACCGTATAGAATCAGTACAGAAAAACTTTTTAATTTTCGCTCTACGCGGCCTCAACTGGGATGCAAGTGTGAGACTGCCGTCTTACTCTAGTAGATCGCTTTTAATAAACCTTCCATCTTTAGTTAACCGTAGAAAAATGCTTGGTGTGATTTTTGTGCACAACTTGATCAAGGGTAACGTAGATAGCCCTGACTTGTTGAGCCGCATAAACTTCACGATTCCTATTAGAATTACTAGAAATTATATACCTTTGTTCCTTCCGATTTGTAGATCGAATTATTCCTTGCATGAACCTTTTAGAGTTTTATGCTCGGATTATAATTCCCTCTACCATATTATATCGGCAACTAATTCCCTTCCTCTTCTCAAATTACTAATACTCACATACCTTTCTCGTAGTTAGTAATTGTAGTTGTGGTGTACGATAGTTTTAATGCATGATTAACTCCTTTAGTAAGATTAGTTCTAATTTTCCTCGAATACTAGTCTAACATCTATCTTTCCTGCATGATCGCGATCGGTTCGGTTAACGAGTCGCGCGTTTTGCGACAGCGCCCCTCGGTCGGTTGGGTGGGAGGAGGGCTGCGTTTTGGCCTGGGATTCGCGCGTAACAGCATTCGGCTGGTGTCCCATGGGCCACTTGATGGTGCAGTCATTGCACGTCAACGTCCAAACAAGATAAATCTCGCCATACAAAATTTTTGGAGTCCATTTTGGCTGGGTGTCTTTTCGTGTGGCTCTTCACAAACAGAGAGAGACAGATAGACAGAGAGAAAGAGAACGAACCGCTCTCTCGTCCCATACGTGAGGCTGAGATTCAACTGTACGTGTGCACACATGTTAGGTCTGCTTGTTTGTATTGGTTGTTGACGACGCCGCGCTCAACGAAATACCGAATACCTTAGAATTCATTGCGGACTATGACACTATTTGAAGACGCTTGCTCATAATACAAAAAAAGTAGTATTTTGTATACCCCTTATATGCAAATTTTGTTTAATGTACCATACCCGAATATAATGAAGGAATGTACCTATGTAAAAATACATAATCTATGTGATAAATGACTTCACATTCGATTAAATGTCTGTTGGGTATTTGTGGGTCGACTTAATACGCAAAGAATTTTGAAGTTCTTATGCATGGATGTATGTGCGTTTGTACGTAAACTTGTGCAAAGAAGACAAGACAATTTGATACAATTTCTTGAAAGGCGAATCGCGGTATAGGGGTTGATTTTGCCATTGAACAGGTTGGATATAACCAAAAATTGTATTGTCTATTATCATATCAATATTTTACTGGATCATTTCAAAACCATAATAATTGTATACATAATATCAAATGTTCAAAATGGGTCATATATTTATATTGTATATTAAAGAATTATGTTATTATTACTATTTAAATGAATAATGCAATTTTATTATCCGAATGTCAATCGCCAACGAATTTTTTTCCCCCCACCCCAACTCCCAGCAAATACATTTCTGTCTTGTTTACGTCTCGTCAAAATTCGGCAGCTCGGCACAAATACGCACACATAAGTGCTTGCACACACATGCAAACTCATTCTCTCTTATCTTCTTCGTGCGAGCGAGACAGCGCGCACTTAGGCATATACAGAAAACTTCGCTGCTCACGATTTAAATTGTACGGGCGATACTCATCTTATTATTTATATTGTCTGTGGTAAAACCTACATTACACTCATACCAATAAACATTGTTCTAATTAACAACCCTACATTTGGGTGCTCGTCCAGTTTTGAATGCGCGGATTTGTGTAAAAGTGTGTAGCAGTCTCAGTCGTCTAAAGTTGATGGTGCGTTTTACTTGTAATTTCAACTAAAGTTGTAAAGTTGTGCAGTTGAACAGTCGCGAAATTACAGTAATTCGCCCAAAAAAAAGAAAAGTCGTTGTGAAATTCGGTTGTTGTTCGTTTGTGGCGTCGTGCATATACACACGACAAACGAAAAAAAGGAGCGAAAGAGACAGATTTGGTCAGCGTTGCTGTTGTCGGTTTTGATTTTGTGCCGGCGCGCGGTACGCACGATCATAGACATACGAGAAAGAGAACAATTCGCCGTTGCTGTTGTTGGTGTTGGTTTTGAGCTGGCGCGCAATACACGTAAAGAGAACGAAAGAGAACAATTCGGTCGCCGTTGCTGTTGTTGGTTTTGGTTTTGTGTCGGTGCGCAATACACACGATCAGTAAACGAAAAGGAAGATGCCAAGAACCAGACGTACACCGGCAAAGAAAGAGAAAGGAGTAGAAGGAGAGAACGAGGAACGAGAGAATTTGTTGCTGCTGGATAAAAGTTTGTCGGACGTGGAAAAAGAGTGTGAAATCGGAGTAGGAAAGAACGAAAAGATGGAAGAAGAAGGCGTTGCAAACATGAACGCCAGTATGCAGAAAATTATGCAGCTATTGACGCTCAAAATAGAAGTGGATGAGCGCAGAGAGAATCAGGGAAAGATATCGGCTAATAATTTCGGACAAATCTTAAGCGATTTTGATGGATACTCTATCCCCGTGCAAAAGTGGTTTGAAATTTTCGAACATAATGCAGAGGCTTACGAGCTGTCGGAAAAACAAAAATATGTTCAGGCCAGAGGCAAAATGTGTGGCGCGGCAAAGCTGTTCTTAGAATCCGAGTGCGTGTCCAATTTTTACGACTTAAAAGAAAAATTAATAAACGAATTTGAAAGCAACACGAATAGTGCGAATAGTCCACCAATCGTTGCGAAATCGGAAAATGCAGAAGTCGGAAAAATTCCACGAATATATGCGGAGCATGAAAAAGATGGCAAGCGTCGGAAATATTGAAGAAGCAGCGGTATTGCGGTATATCGTAAACGGAATGCAAATCAAAAATGAGTTAAAAATTGCGATGTATCGGTGCCAGTCGTATAAAGCGCTAAAAGAGGAGTATGCTATTTACGAACTAGTTCACGGAAAACTCGGCAGTGACACAAACCCTGGTGCATACATAAATAAAACATCGGTGGCTGGAGGGAAAAAATAATATTGTTTCAATTGCGGCTCGCCGGATCATAGAAGAATGTCGTGTACGGCTGATACCAAATGTTTTAGTTGCAACGAGAGTGGACATATCTCCTGAAATTGTCCAAAGAAGGCTGGAAGAGTTAATATAATCATGGATCGCAGTCGATTTAAGACAGTCCGAATAAACGGATACGAAGTGGAGTGCCTAGTTGACACGGGATCCGATGTGACCCTGGTCAAGGAAAGCGTGTTCAAGAAGTTAAACAATGTGGAAATTCTTGAAAGTTCATCAACGTTGCGGGGCTTAGGAAACAAGAACACAAAGCCGATTGGATTTTTTGACGCCGAAATAGAAGTAGATCAGTTGCGAACCGATCACAAGTTCCTGGTGGTTCCCAACTATACAGTGGAATGCGATGGACTGTTGGGCTACGATTTTATAAAGAAGTTCACGCTTATGGCCGATGCGAACGGAATCTCGTTTTTAAGCCTGGAACAGCAGAAAAAGTCGGAAGAACAGTATAACATAGTTTATAATGTAATCGAAACTCCAGGAGATTTTGTAGCTCCACCCCAATATCAGAAGAATATCGAGCAGCTAGTGGAAAACAGTTATAAGTCAGCCGAGGTGCCCGTAATATGCCCAATACAGCTGAAGATCATTCCAGATGGATTAATTAAACCTTTTTGCCAGTCGCCAAGCCGTTTATCTGGAGATGAAGCAGCAGCCGTTAAGAAACAGATTGAGGAGTGGCTCGATCAGGGTATTGTACGCAAATCGACTTCCCACGTAGCGAGCAGAATTTTAATAGTCAAAAAGAAGGATCAAACGTTGAGAGTCTGCGTTGACTATCGGAAGCTAAATAGCATGGTGTTAAAAGATCGTTTTCCCGTTCCAATGATAGACGACGTTCTAGAGAAACTCAAAGCAGCAAAGTTATTATGGATTTGGAAATTTGGGTTTTTTCATGTGCCCGTGGAAGAGGACAGCAAAGCTTATACTGCGTTTGTTACTCGTGAAGGACTTTTTGAATTTAACAGGGCGCCGTTTGGATTTACAAACTCTCCAGCAGCCTTTATAAGGTTTGTAAATCATATTTTCCAGCCGCTTATTAATGAGGACGTTATGCAACTATATATGGATGACATTATTATATATGCCAACGACGTCGAAGAATGCATGACCAAAACAAAGAAAGTTCTAGAAAAAGCAGCATCGTATGGAATGAAGATTAAATGGAAAAAATGTAGTTTTCTGCAGCGGCGTATTAAGTTTTTGGGTCACATCATCGAAAATGGCCAAATCTGGCCAGGAGAAGAAAAGTGTTCAGCAGTAAATCACTTCGCTACGCCGAAAAACGTCAAGGCCGTCCAAGCGTTTCTGGGTCTGACAGGATTTTTTCGAAAATTTGTGCCACAATATGCTCAGGTAGCACGCCCACTCACAAACCTCTTAAAAAAAGACGTCGATTTTAAGATTGGACCGGAGGAAGAACGTTCGATCCAGCAGTTGAAATCCTTTCTAGTAACCGAGCCTGTTTTGCGGATGTACATAAGGGAGGCCCCAACCGAGCTACACACTGACGCTTCTAAAGATGGCTACGGAGCAGTTATATTATTCTATTATTCTATTATTATCAAAGCAATTGTTTGAGTTCTACAAGACGGTGCCTACGAAAACTACAAGATGAAAGGTGGACTGCTTTACAAAGAAGTTGGCGGAAATGAAGTACTGGTCATCCCAAAACAGATGGAGCGAGAGGTGATCAAGACTGCACACAATACTGGTCATTTCGCAACACGCAAAACGATGCACAATATTCAGCAGCAGTTTTACATCCCCCACCTAGAGGGGAAGGTAAATAATTTTATATCTAACTGTAGAAGTTGTATAATTCACAGCAAAAAGACGGGAAAGCAAGAAGGGCTGTTGCATTGCATCGACAAAGGCAATGGGCTTGGGTCCGATGGATGCGACGTCGAAACAGTACAAGATCGTTCTGGCAGTAGTTGTCGGATTTTCGAAGTTCGTCTGGCTGTTTCCAACGAAGTCTACAGGCTGCGAAGAGGTGATCAAGAAGCTGAGCGAGTGGTCCAACGTATTTGGATTTCCGAGACGCGTGATAAGCGACAGAGGCGTTGCATTCACGACCAACGCATTTACAGAGTTCCTCAGCGCCAACATGGTAGAACATGTGTGGTCAACAACTGGAGTTGCCAGAGGAAACGGGCAAGTCGAAAGAGTCAACCGCTCGATCCTATCGATCATAGCAAAGTTGTCAGCGGAAGAGCCGTCAAAGTGGTTCAAGTATGTACCGTCTGTGCAAAAAGCAATTAACTCCCACATTCACATGTCGACGAAAGTATCACCGTTTGAAATTATGTTCGGCACAAAGATGATTACCAAAGCCGAAGACCGACTAATAGAATTACTAAATCAGGAGCTAGTAGAGAAGTTCAACGACGATCGTCTTAGGTTGCGAAACGAAGCCAAGCACAACATTCAGGAGGTGCAGAAGACGTACAAGGCCAACTTCGACAAGAAACGACGTGTCGAGCATGGCTATAAATTGGGCGACCTCGTCGCTATTAAGCGAACACAATTTGTTGCCGGTCGTAAGCTGGCTAGCTCATACCTGGGTCCGTATGAGATCATCAGCGTCAAGCGTAACGGCCGATACGACGTAAAGAAAGCAGCCCTGGACGTCGAAGGACCAAGTGTGACAGCGACTAGCTGTGACAATCTCAAGCTGTGGAAGTTTGTCGAGGAGAACGAGGAGCTGTTGTCATCCGGGACGGATGACGAGAGTCAGGATGGCCGAATGTAAGAAGTCTGGTCCATGGTGAAATTATATATAAGGTGACGTATTCACCATACGTGCTCTCTTTCGGGGACGTTACTTTGTGTCAGTCGTTTGTCAAACGTCGTCGAAAGAGGTTGTGTAGCGCACGATTTTTTTGTTTTCTTCTTCTTCATTGTTTACGAATGGACTCGTACACAGAAAACAATGAAGAAAATATGCTATTATATGTACCTATATATATATGTATTTGAATTTCGCCCTATTATACTTGTTATTTAATTTCTCAAACAAAATTCTTTAATTATGAATTAAAATATTATAATTTGCTTATATTTCTTTTAATTTATTAGCAGAAAAGTTTTCTGCCAGCTGAAACAATAACAAACGAAGAGTGAAGAGCGAAAAACGCTTGCCATCACTTTCTAGCGCTTGCCTCTCTGAGAGCAGAGAGAACGAGTTGAAAAAATAACGTCCTCAACACAGCCGAATACGCCACCTTTATAATAATTTCACCATGGTCTGGTCCCTCCGTGAGCTCGCGTACCCTATCCCGATGGCGAGAGCGGTCGTCAGCGAGAGCGCGAGAGCCGTCGAGAGAGCCGAACGATCGTTATTGAGTTGTTACCCGTCGTGCGATCAAGTCGTCAGTTGCCAGCCGAAAGGAACTATTATCATTAGCATATTAAAAACCACCGAAACTATTGTAAAACCTACATTACACTCATACCAATAAACATTGTTCTAATTAACAACCCTAAATACATGTTGCCGACTCGTTTCTACTCACGCTGCCACTGCAGAGGTGCACTGTGCGTTTAGAACATTCTAGAAAAAACATTTACTGAAAGCGAAGAAGGCGAAAGAGGCAAAGAAAAATAATAAAACGGAGACAGACGACCAGCTCGGTTCGGCGCTGATTCAGTTTTACAGTTTACTAACCCCGTTTTGTTCGGTAATCGGTGGCCCGGCTTGCATCTACCTCGATGCGCCCTGGACTAGTCCAAGTGGGAGGCTGTTTTTAAGCAAATGGGCAAAACAGTTTTTAGGCATAGTCTCCCGGCGTTGCACTAGCATTGATTGGCCCACAACTAGTCTACGTGGATCGGTCTTGGGCCAAACCTGAGTGTCCCGAGTACCCCACCCAATGTATTTCTTTGCACCAGCCTATACTAGACCATAGACTAGTCTATTCGAACTAGGCAATGGGCTAGTTCATGTTAATAAGTAGTCCAAGCCAGAACCACAGGGTTCCCTGTAGAACCAAAGGGGGTCAATTGACCCCTCTCGAACTAGTTCCTCTTCGATTACCGCGCAACTAGCTACGAAACTAGTTTCGGGGGAAGCGAACGTCGACCAGGTCTTCATCGACTACAATTTAGGTCGTGGAAATATGAAACCACCGCGAAAAAGAGTTACAAAAATGTGCGGACTCAGAAGTTTTTACCGATGCCACGCAATGCAATTTTACCAAAATGGTAAGATAATCGTGATATTCTACTGTACTTGCGCTCGTGGAATGCAAGAGACAAAAAAGTACACAAACAAAATGCATTTGTTTTCCGCGCGTTTGCCTTCTGCGTAGACATTTTTTCACTTCTGTTCAAGATCTAGTGGCTGAAAGTAGCATTTACGATAATGTTGCTTAGAATCAAATAAAAAGTGTGAAATATACTCTACTTTCATCAAATATACAGTAATAAACAGGTACGTAACGATATATTACATATTTAAAATAATAAGATGAGGAATAGTCATTTGCGTAGCTAATATATGTAATTGTTTCCCAGGAAATTGGAAAGGAATTGCAGAAAACAAAGGGTGTAGAGGAAATTTGTGAATTTGTTAATTAAATGAATATTGGAATATATAAATCGAAATAAATATGTACAATGTACATACTTTCAGAAACCCTACAACAGGAGAATGCTATTATTCGTGGTAAGACTAATAAAAATGAATTGAACATTATTTTTATTATCAAACTAATAAAAAGCATTGTTCTTTTAAGGTCAATTAAAAGGAGTGGTAGAAATATTTGCCAATAAAAATGGTGGGACAGCTGAAGTAATTGAATGAACAAATGAACCTCAGTAACATATTTTATGTAAGTATTTCTGAAGTATTTCCAGATTGACTACCTGTGTACCTGTAAATAGAATCATTAAAATAGGAGGATAAGAACAAAAGTCATTTATGTAATTTGGTTCGGAAATACTTACATAAACTCTTTTATTGAGTTTCATTTGTTCATTCAATTCCTTCAGCTGTTCCACCGTTTTTGTTGGGAAATATTTCTTAGCACTCCTTTTTATTGATCTAAAAAGAACAACGTTGTTTATTAGTTTTATAATAAAAATAATGTTCAATTCATTTTTATTAGTCTTACCACGAATAATAGCATTCTCCTGTTGTAGGGTTTCTGAAAGTATGTACATTGTACATATTTATTTCGATTTATATATTCCAATATTCGTTCTATTTACAAATTCAAAAATTTTGTCTTTACACTTTGTTTGCTGCAATTCCTTCCCAATTTCTAAACTGGCTGTACACTTGGAATCATTCTCTGGAAAACAATTACATATACATATTAGTTACGCAAATGACTATTCCTCATCCTATTATTTTAAATATGTAATATATCGTTACGTACATGTTTATTACTGTATATTTGAAATATAATATTAATATAATATATAAATAATATACTCTATGATTCTAAGCAACGTTATGGCAAATGCTACATACAGCCACTAGATCTTGAACAGAATTGAAAAAAAATCTAGGTAGAAGACAAACGCGTGGAGAACATGTAGCATACAACGTACAGGTGTTAGGTGCAGATGGAATTTAAACTGATGGCCGAAGTACGCGCTGGATTCGGCTTTTGTCTCTGGTCGGCGTGGTGTGGGCTTTGGGGGTCATTGTACCACCAATTTAGGGCTCCCGCATAGATTTGCAGCAGAAAGTTTAAAAATTATGATAAATCGCGTACGAGTAGGGAAAGGCGAACGGGAGGGGGAATGCAGGATGTACAAGGGAAGGATCAGCATCTAAAGGAAAAAGAGGAAAGGTATCACCAGTCAGGTCTTTGCTGGTGGTGTGATCGCCAAGTCACGAACACGCCCACCCTACCATAATCCTTCAGGGCCACATATAATATCTATAAAGGATCCCTCCAACAAAGACTTCGGTGGATCACACTTCTATCAAACGAGGCTGCATGTTTCCTATCGAATATATTTAGCCTTGCTTCATTTCAAAACTAAATTTATTTACGTAATCCATAATAATTCATGTACAGTAATAAACAACCTAACTCTTATTAAACATAGCAAGTATTTGCATGAATAACTAATTGCCTTAGATATTATGATTATTAGTATAGGATATAGAAGGATAATATAGTGGTGTAATATGTAATGTATAATATGTGTATAATATGTATAATAGGTGGAGGTAAATCATTTAATGGTATAAGGAACGGTAATATTGTAATAGTGTAAGATTTTAAAAATATGAAAAATGGATATGATAGGAATATTTAATAGAGTTCATGATTTTAGAGTTTGGTTTTAAGGTTGGTCAATGCAAAACCACATAAGAAGGAAAGAAACGGGCTTCAAGGGCAAGGTCAAGGTGAATATATATGTCCATATGGACTCGTTGTATGTTAAAGGCAGACAAAATTCCTCAAATTCATTGTCTCAGATTTGCTACCATTGGGTAAGCTCATCACTTACGTTACTTTTTGTGTTTTGACTCCCACGCAGAAAGATCTTTCCTTGTGTGTATGGCTGGATGCTGAGATAAGCAGATGATTAGATGATAACATGAGACGATGAATTCAGGGTAACCCAAAATCATAACTGTAAGGTTAATACCATATTAATATAACATTCATAACATTTCAATGCGATTTAGACCATGGACATGAATTCCCTTTTTTTTCTATGCGGAAATGGGGTCAATGACCGCGGTACACCCACGATGAAGAGGTTAGGTGTCAGCTGGAAATTTCGGGCCGTGACGATGCCTGTAGATCAGCACGTAGATACGGGGTCCAAATGTTCCATAAGTCGGTATATCGCAGTCAGACTACAGCAGGAGGAACTTCATCCTTCATACACGCACGTACACGGCTTTGATAAGTCAGTACTAGTGGTGCTAATCCTATACATATATATAAAAAGGAACACGTTATACTCCTATATTTGGGGAACTAGCTGGATGTATATTTACCCCAGAGGAAATGGCACCACTGCATTCGAAATATCTTTCGAACTGTGTGTTTTTTTCTCCAAGCGTATGATCGGACCGAAGGGTCTGGCCACGCAGGTGCTGCCGTGGGCTTTTTGGTTAGGTGCACCCCTCGAGGAATTCTGTGAAAATTCACTTTATTCTAGACATGGTCTGTTTTCGGATCATACTCACGGTGCTTTTTCCACTTAATAATCGTGGGTGAAACTGATTTAGAACACAATCACTTCGCGTGGTGTCTGGCTGTACATAAGGTTAACGGCCAGCTAATTTACAGAGTACCAGATTATCGCACTACTATACACCTTGACGACCACGAGGAGAAAAGAAATACCCTCGGCATCGCAAAGTGCAGCAGCCCACGTTTCTTTTGCATCCCTTTATTGCCTTATTCTTTTGATCAAAGCAATAAGAAATGAATAAGAGCGCAATACGAAATCAAAACAAGGGGAGGGCGTTGCCACTTTTGGTAACAAAAAAGCTGTTTCGTCGAAAAGCTCTATAAAAGCTTTTACGATCATAACCCAGTATTTGTGCTGGATCTATTTTACAAAAACTTTGAACAACAACCCGTTGAATTTTAAAACGAGCAAAATGAGGAAATGCACGACAGGCGTCGAATATTACACCTCCCGCTGAAATCAAATTTTGGGGTCTTAACCTACCCAAAGCGTGATCCACTCTTGGAGTGCTATTGACATACGCAGTAGCATCCCGTTGTATTCATTGTTTTATATCTTTTGCGTGATATTTACCAATAAGACGCCCTTGACAATCTTCCATCTCGTAGAAGCTGTTGCCTAGTCATTTCCTATTTGGAGCCTTTCGAAAAGTAGTTTTCGCATTAAAACCCTTGGTGAAACTACTCTGTTCAAAATTGCGTCTATATACCTCCTGACCAACTTGAAAGTTAACTTCTCGACTTCGAAGGTTATACGTGTTTTCGTTTCGAATATGTTGCTTTTGGATTGCTTCCGCAGCTGTCTTACGAATTAACTCGAAAGAATAGTTCCGATTGAAACAACAGATCGATCTTCTAACATGTTTAATCTTCTTAAGAGTTCGTACGTTGAACCACTAGTTATCATGTTTTGGCCAAAAGCAACGCGGTAGGGGCTACTTTTGACGGCGGCATGTACGCTGGATCGCAACGCGCAAGCGATGAAGCTAAGTTGTTCGTCGCAATTGGATTGGTCGGGCTTAATGTAGGCTTTGGTAGCGGCGAGAACGGAGTGATTTACACGCTTTGACGCATTCGTTTGTTGAGCGTACGCGGCTGTTAAGGAATGTCGAATTTGGTATTTCTCCAACAGGTCATTGAACTTGTGCGACTTGAATTGGACCCCAATATCCGACACTATCACCTCTGGCACTCCAAAGCAATGAAAGAGATCCTCCTCCAAAAACCGAACTACGGCTTCCGCTGTAAATTTCTTTACCACTTTGAGGAACGGAAATTTAGAGAAGTGATCTAGCTCTACGAATATTCCTATATTCCCTGATCGACTTCGCGGGTACGGGCCTAAAAAAATTGGCCTTGCTTGCTTCCACGCGACGATAAAGTACGTTTTCCATTACCTTTTTATCGGGTAGCCGATCTGGATTAGCCTGGATGTTCGACATGAGTTCTTGATATTCGGCCGTTTTAAAGACGTCAGAGTTAAGGTCCATAAGACTATCAATTCAAATAAACGATAGGTCCTCGGTATGCACTCGTGACAATGCATCCGGCACGATATTTTGAATTCCTTTTCTATGAAAGATCTTAAAAGAAAACCCTTGCAATTTCAATACCCATCGGGCAAGCCTCGAGCTTAAGTCGGCTTGGGACATCAGCCATTTTAGCGATGCATGATCGGTAATAATGAAGAACTGATGCCCTTCCACATAGGCTCTGAATTTCTTTACACACATTACCGCTGCCAAACACTCTTTTTCTGTCACGGAATAATTGCGTTGCCATTGGTTTAATTTGCGCGAAATAAACGCAATGGGTACCTCGTTGCCATTTTCATCCGTTTGCATTAAAACGCCGCCAACACCGGTGTGACTCGCATCGCAATGGATGGAAAACGGGATTGTAAAGTCCGGACTATGCAACACTGGAGCGTCATTAATCTTTTCTTTAAAGGACTCGAACGCGTTCTGTGCCTCTTCTGTCCATTCAAATTTTCGCCGGGTCTTATGCGTGTCGGAGATAGGTGCTGCGATACCCGCATAGTTTTTTATCAACTTGTGGTACCAGCCAGTGAGACCTAAAAACCTACTTGTTTCACGGAACGCGGTATGGGGAACTCTCGAATCGCTTGGACCTTCTCCACATCTGTTCGGATAGTTCCGTTGCCTATTACATGGCCTAGGTATTTGACCTCCTTTAGGCAGAACTTGGACTTCTCCACGTTAATGGTAAGACCAGCTCCTCGTAATCTTGCGGACAGGATAGTGAGGACTTGAATGTGTTGGTCAAATGAGTCGGAGACTACCAAAATATCGTCGAGGTAAATGAATATCTCGATCCGTAACGATGGCGGTATTACCTTATCCATCAGCTTGGACATCGTTTGAGGTGCATTACACAATCCAAAGGGCATTACCGTGTACTAATACAACGGACGCCCGGGAATAGTAAACGCCGTTTTTTCATGCGACCTCACTTCCAACGGAATTATAATAGGCATCTTTTAAGTCGATGCTTGAGATGAACTCAGCCCGAGAGAGATGACTTAGAATACCATCGATCAGTGGCATGGGATACGCGTTCTTTACGGTGACCTCGTTAAGTTTTCTACTGTCGATGCACAATCGTACCTTTCCAGGTTTACACACATTACCGCTGCCAAACGCTGAACCGCTGAACGAGGACCACGGGTGACGACCATGCACTTTTCGACTCTTCGATGACCCCAAGTGCTAACATTCGTTCTATCTCCAGGTACATCTGCTTTTCTACGGCCGGAGACACCGCATAATATCGCTGCTTGATTGCCTTCGCGCTGCCCACATTAATTTCGTGCGTCAACCAGCTCGTTCTCCCAAGACCTTGCTTTGCAAAGGAGGGAAACAAGTTGACCGTTTTCGCCAACTGATCTTGCTGTTGCTTTGATAATGGCACGTGCAACGTGCTGGCCTTGAAAGCATATGTAAGTCGTGACCTTGCCAATTATTTGTTGACTCTGGCCTAAATTGTGTCTGATCCCGAACCAGATCGGCTGCAAACGTCCCACCTATGCAGCTTATGGAGGCACCCGTGTCCATAAGTCCACTGAGCGTCCTTCCCAGTATGGTGACTTGCGCATAGGGCCGCCAGTCCTTAGACGCATTCACGACTGACCCAAATACATTTGCGCGCTCGTTTTTGAACGTTTGGCGATATTGGAGCACCCGCTTACGAGATCGTGTCGGGAATATGGTTTTTTTCAGATCTGGTGGTAACATACGAGTATGTGAAGGAATGTCTGGGAGTTTAAGTAAGTCCGGGAGTAATGGAACTGTCGAAACTTCCATCAATTGGTGTTCGTGGCTTTCGAACTGACTGGTTTGCGTGCACCTGTCGACTGTGCAAGGTTTACGGAGTTTTTTGGATCGTTACACCTAGGACACGACGGTTTATACGTATCTCGTTTGCCACAGCCGTAGCAAAAGACGGTTCGATCCCCTACGCAGTCTTGATACCGATGCCCAAGAGTACCACAGTTCCAACAGGAAAGGTTAATGGCAGCGATATCTTGCGGTTCTCTTTCATCGAAATCAGGTTCCTCTTCCTTGTCTGTCTGCACCACGATTTCATGCACCTGTCGTCGTATGGGAATACGCTTCGGTTCAGCGCTGACGCTGGGCATAGCCACAGACTGCAAAAATCGCTCGCGAGTACGCACTATGTTTCGCAATTGCGCTACCGACAGGATGGGAATATACAAGATTTCATGTTGGATATCTGCCGAGAGATTCGACTTCAGCACTTCCAACAATGCCAACTCGGACATGGGGCCGACTAACTTATCTGCCAAAGCGACGATGGCTTCATAGAAGGTGTCGAATTGTTCATTGTGCTTCTGTTTCCGTTGAACTATTGCCGTACGAATTTCTTAACTGACGCCAGTTCACAGAGGGTACGCTTTTATGGTAACGCCAAAACCACTCGCTAGCACTGCCTTCAAAAAGATAAATGGCGTTTCTGGCCACAAGATCAAGGTTCCCTTCCGAGGTCTGATTTGTTAGTGCTTCTATCCGATATATAAAATCTTCTACAGACATAGACGGGTTTCCGGGAAAACGAACCTTCCATCCTGCGGTTATCTGTCCAATCCTATCTGGTCGTAGTCCCACTATCTGTTGCGATCCCCATAGAATTGTGGAGACAGTAGATTCGTTAGCCTGACTTGTTTGGGCATTTACAGACTCTCGAGGGGGTATTTGGAACAAATGTTCAAAAGTTTGGGTTTCCCAACTAGGTTGGACTGGTCCACTCGATTGGGTAGTCGGCGGTGGTACTGTTTGACTTGAAATACGCTGGAAGACTACTTCCATTGTCTGAGTCATTTTGGTCATGGCTTGAGACAACAAACTGATTTGAGCCATGGCATCCGTCAACGCCTGTGACATTTGAGCCAAGTCTGGATTGGCTGCATCCGCTGCTGCAGGACTTGTAGTTGGCATGATTGAGCCAACGCCTTCAGTTGGACCAACGGCTGGCAAATTTTCAGCACTCGAAGCTGGATCTGTGGTCAAACCCTGTGATCGGGTTCTCATCAGAACCGGAGAGGAATCGCCGTTTGAGACGGTCGCCTGTGCTAATGCTAATTCCTCAGCCAAACTAGGAGCGGAAGTGCGAAGGGGATTGTTGCACGTTGGGCACACTGGCTTTTCACCTCCTCTCTTATTGAAACACGCTAAATGAAATACGTGGTTACAGCTAGTCCTTAAAATCTGGGCTCGATATTCCACCTGTTTTACGTAACGTATAACGATCGATACGCTTATTAACAAAATTCGGAAACCATGCAAGCCGTCGTTTCACAGGAGCGTTTTCCCCACTGAATCTTTTGATATTATTACCAATAGACAATCAATACAATGGGTCTTCGGATGAATAACTGGGACCGTATAGTAGTTCTGAACCACTGTCGGATATCCGAGCATTCCGAAACTCTGACAAACCAATGGCTTTCTTCATATACTGTAGGTCGCAAAAACACAAAAAAGTTCTGAATCGCGGACCACCAACTTATTCAGAATCACAGTATAGAAAAACCATTACAATAAGTAGCCCTTACCAAAATCAAAGAACACTCTTGAGACTCTCTCAAGGAAAAGTAGCATACAGGAAATACCGTATACTACAGTCGGAACTTGTAATATTTGGACAAAAGAACTACTAACGTCTGTCAAACACAAAAATAAGAGAACAAAAAGATTAGCAAAAGTGAAAAAGAAGAAATGGGTAATGCTGGCCCAAGGAATATACCATCCCTGATGCTATTGCTTCCGTGCGCGGGCAGGCCGTAGCTCTAGGCCACAGAACAACCTGATCCAGGGCAACACTTTCGACAATGATCAGCAACGGTACGAACAAGCTCCTCCCCCAAACAACACGTTCCCATTTTAGTGGGTAGGCAGTAGAGCTAATCCACTTTGAAACCTAAGTCCAACCAAAACATTGAAAAGTGCTATTTAGCATAGTTGCCCATCCGGACAGATACTACAGGTCCCTTACTATGCGCAGTATTTGTATTAAATTCAAGCGAGAGGTTTTAGTTCTTTTAGAAACTGCAACACAATCCAGCAACTCAACTTGAACCACACAGGCAAGGAACGACCTTGTATATATATGAGGAGTATCAGGATGAGGGGATTAGTTGTATGGTACTGCATTGGTGTGTTGATGACTCCTATGATTTTTCTTGGTCGGGGCAAGCCGAAGAAGGAGGTCCCACTGAAATTTCATTTGTTCTTTCTGACTATATTTATAATCCGATCTGATCCAGATTCAACACTCTGATAGATATGGTAAATTTCTATGATTCTGCGTTTTTGGTTTTTCCGTATCTTCAAAATTGTAGATTTTCATTTTTTGTGGGGGCGGAAAAGGGCGTGGCAAAATTTTGAAATACACTTGCACTGAAGTGATATCACAGGAGCATGGATAGAGAGTTTGGTTGCTCTAGCTCTTATAGTCTCTGAGATCTAGGCGCTCATCAGGACGAATGGGCACAGCACCCAACCCGGTGTGTGAGAGAGAGCGAGAGGGAACGATGCATTTGGAAATGGTTTTCTTCATTGTGGCTATATTTATGCCACAGATTTTCATCCTTGGAGTGGGCGGAAGGGGGCGGGGCGAAATTTTGAAATACACTTGTAACAGTGTGATAGGACAGGAGTTTGGATGCAAAATTGTGTTTCTCTAGCTTTTATAGTCTCCGAGATATAGGCGCTCATGAAGACGGACAGACGGACGGACAGACAGACATAGCTATATCGACTCGGGTATTGAAGCTGATCAAGAATATATGTACTTTATGGGGTTGGAAACGCTTCCTTCTGGGTGTTACACACATCCATTTTTTCAACAAATCTAATATACCCCTATACTCTTCGAGTACCGGGTATAATAACACATTAAGATGTGGGGACATTGCGTACACGTGTCGTGCTAAGTCGTGCAAGTCGAAAGTCTACTTAGGTTCCGACGGAAAAAGTGTATATTCAAAATTGGAGCGTATGCAGCACAGCCATAACTAACAGAAAGAAGAAATGTGCAAAATTTCTTGCTTGAATGAAATAAAAAACCAATGTCAATCCAACAAGAACACAGACACCCGCAAAATATTTCATGATGTACTGGATGAGTAAGTATATATAAAAATTGTGTAGATTTAAAACATATGCCCCGGTGTTTTTACTATGTGTCAGTACATACATACATATGTCGAGTTATTATTTTCCACGGGATTCTCATCCGGGCGTTCCACAGGGATAGACTCGATTTTACGTTCTTTTTAGGCGCCGCACATACAGCAGAATTATTCCGCGCACAACTGCTTGGGCATAACTCTACTCTTTTTCTGTACCCAGAGCATGGTGAAATTATTATAAAGGTGGCGTATTCGGCTGTGGTGAGGACGTTATTTTTTCAACTCGCTCTCTCTGCTCTCAGAGAGGCAAGCGCTAGAAAGAGATGGCAAGCGTTTTTCGCTCTGCACTCTTCGTTTGTTATTGTTTCAAAACAGAAACATTTTCTGCTAATAAATTAAAAGAAATAGTTCAAAGCAAATTATAATATTTTAATTCATAATTAAAGAATTTTGTTTGAGAAATTAAATAACAAGTATAATTGGGCGAAATTCAAATACATATATATATAGGTACATGTAATAGCATATTTTCTTCATTTTTTTTCTGTGTACGAGTCCACTCGTAAACAATGAAGAAGAAAAAAACGAAAAAATCGTGCGCTTCACAACCTCTTTCGACGACGTTTGACAAACGACTGACACAAAATAACGTCCCCGAAAGAGAGCATGTGGTGTGGATACGTCACCTTATATATAATTTCACCATGTGGCAACTGATTAAGCAGCGAGCACTGACAAACGGTAAAGTATAAAGAGGACGATAGAAGGGAACACTGCGAGCATTTTCGTAGTGAATAACCAGAAATACACTGCAAACAATTTTATGATCCGACACATATATATCATTATTACATATATTATTATTTCTATATTTAACATGGCATTTTTTTTTATTAGAAAAAAAATGGAACAAGAAATTGAGCTTTGCTACGACAAGGTAAAACCAACCCTGCAAAGAAAAATACAACAACGAAATATCCAACCTTTAACCAACCAGTAAACGAGTTCATATGCAATGTCCTTATTTAAACTTAAATAATTAAAATTAAACATGTACAAATACATACTCTTCACTCAAATAAAAACTATTTTGGAACAAAAATAATTGTATTCCTGGTCCTTCGGCCATTTCAGTTTACTAAATTACTCACTATTAAACAAATATAGATATTTTCATGAAATAAACTGTTTGAAATAATTTAAAAAAAGTGTCCAAAGCGTTTATTTTAGGCTGTGGCCCACAGTGCGACACCGGAAATGTGACGCTTTAAATATGTAGGGCAATAGAAACTTTATCCAGTTCAAGGCAACATGCAGCAGTTGTTACCCACTTTCGGCGAAGCTCCTCTGGAAGCGGATCATCTCACCCGAGCTTACACAACCAAAGTTATTGGAAGAGTATTTTCGCTTTCGTGGTAAGTAAGATAAATCTCGCCAAAAAAAATTTTTGAGGTCGATTTTGGCTCGGTGGAATTCATTGTGGAATTGATTCAAATAGAGAGAAACAGATAGTCATAGAGAAAGAGAGCGAACCGTTCTCTCGCCCTATACATGAGGCTGAGATTTAACTGTACGTGTGCACACATGTTAGGTCTGCTTGTTTGTATTGGTTTTTGACGACGCCGCGCTCAACGAAATACCCAATACCTTAGAATTCTTTGGGGACTATGACACTATTTGAAGACGCTTGCTCATAATACAAAAAAAGTAATATTTTGTATATCCCTTATATGCTAATTTTGTTTAATGTACTATGTAAAAATACATAATCTATGTGATAAATGACTTCACATTCGATTATAAACGAGGGGGAACGTTGTGAGCCGCGGCTCTACTTTATACCCGGTACTAAGTTAGTATATAGTATATTAGTATATAATAGTATAGTTAAGTATATTATCTACTCGTATGTAACTTATAAAATATATTTTATACGTAAACGCCGCTCGAATTAGCTACCAATTTAATACATTCAACTTTATGCATTAAATTGGTACCCAGGGAACACCACGGGGAGGCCATCGCGATGCAATGGGGTCACTTTAGCCAAAAAATAGTCTTGGGGACCTACGAGTCGACTTGAGCTGCTTTTAAAAGCATTTTAAGCTCCATATTCCCCAAAAATTTAAAAATAGGATTCCAATCCTTCATAAAAAATATCTACTTAAAGAATACCTAAATACTTAAAAATGATTAATAATAAACATATGTAGATAATATAAACTTAACAAAATAAAATGTAATAATATAATATAATATAATATAATATAATATAATATAATATAATAATATAATAAAGAATACGCGTCCCCTGCAGGTTCCTGCCAAGCGGGCTTACGGTTCGTACGGGGGCGGGCGGTAGGTACTTATGCCAGATAACTATAGAAAAACTAATTTTCTGCCTCCCTAACATTAACTAAAATTCCACTATGGTAACTATAGATAGTCTCATAGGTGAGCGCGGTGGCCCTGCTATCGGACATTTTTGAAAACGCCCAGTCAATATGCGTGTCGCAATTGGTTGTGAACGAGTCCAAACCTAACAATGACCTAAAATTCCTTTCTAAAAGGAATTCATAAATTTCCTTACAGCAGCCTGAAAGTTTATGAAGGCATAAATTAAAATCTCCTAACACTAAGCAATTTCTATTTACAAACTGATTTCTTTGAAGTAAGTCCTGAAACTCAGTTTTGAACTTTGACAACGGATACGTGGGGGTTCTATAAATAACAATAAAACCTAGAAATTTGTACTTAAACAAAGCATACTCGAACACTGGAGATGCTAAGCTTCCGGAATTTGCATAAAATCGACCACTTTCAAAATTACTACAATGATCTAAAAGTTCATTCCTAATAAATATTAAAATGCCTCTTTTCGGTCTCGCTCCGCTGGCTACGGACGGGCAATCTAGCCGCACTGCAGTGGAATAGCCAGGAATATAATAAGCTTCATTTGAGTAAGTGGAAGCCTCAACGAAGCACAAAATAGAAGACTTGAGCATTAGTTCATCAGAACGGACATCGGTAAAATGGCAGTGCAAACTTTCCGTATTATGGAAGAAAATATTGAGGTCGGACGGATTGAGTAAACAATCGAAGTGGGTGTGAAGTAACTTAGCGGAACGTAAGTTCTCCATCTCCTTCGCGACAGGACAGTCCCGCTTGGGTTTCGGAGGAATGAATGGTCCAACGATATAAAGTCCATTCGCACTGGTGGCCCTACTACAAGCTACATACAGCGCTTCTCTTTGCATATTGGATGAAGTGTGGACGACCACTTTGCTGTATGTAGCTCCCTGACTCTTATGAATGGTTATAGCTTCTGCAGCTACAATCGGAAACTGTTTTCGGTCAATAGTAACTTGTTCGTTTTGATGGTATTGAAAACTTTTTATAGTTTTCTGAATTGGCGTCCATGAAGATTCGTTACTATGGCTGCGTTTCGACCGTGCGTTAACTCCTACGCTTTCCTCGAGAAAATGTATCCAAAGAAGTTCGGGAGTATTGGTTGAGCTGAGATCTATCTACATTGACTGTCATCATATATTTAGCCGTGGTTTTGAGAACCAATGAAGTACACAAACCTTGTGTATTCGAAGTTTTGAAGCTCTTAACAGAGTCCAGATATTTGGTTTTGATTTCTTCGTTAAGATGTTCGGCTTTGATGCAGTCTAAAGCTATTGATGTATATTCTGCAGTCATTATCGATGATAGCTTCTCCTTATTGTACTTATCTGTCTCGCTATTGCTATAAAATAAATGGATCGCATCTCTTGGAGCTTGACTGCCGTCAACTATTCGGTTCCTAAGCAATTCACAATCTTCCGACGTCATTTCGGCCGATGCCATGTTATTTAGTGCGGTTGCAAAAGCTTGGTCATCTCGCTGTCGCATTATCTCTGTAAGTTCGAAAAACTTGAAGCCATCCCAGAGACTAGAGCCAACTATCGCACTGTATGGATTATGCGCTCCTGATGAGGATTTAAATATCCAACGATCACCTACTGGACATAACTGCCTTAAATCGCCGAACACGATAACAGAAATGCCACCAAAAGGAGTCTCGGGCCTTGAAAATATTTGTTTTAAGCGCCTATCCAAATATGAAAACATTTTTTCACCGACCATCGAAATTTCGTCAATTATAAGAATTTTAAGATCAATAAATCTTGAACGCAAGGTATTTAACAAATCTGGACCCAACTGTTTAAAGGCATGGTTAGACTGATTGAGAGGAAAAGAAAACATGGAATGAAGTGTGGCACCTCAAATACCAAAGGCAGCCTTTCCTGTGGGAGCACACAGAAGAACTTTAACAGTTTCTGGGTTAGATCCTGGTCTACGATTAAACTCCTGGGAAATGGTCTGAAAAATTGTAGATATTGTTCTACTCTTGCCGACGCCTGCGCCGCCACCTACAAACTCATAAAAAACTGCCTTATTTCTCACATTATGCAGAACATGGGTGAGATAAGCTTTTTGCTTCAAATTAAGCAATCTAATTAAATTGGCTAACAAAGTAAGGGAAACAATCGGAGGAAGCTTAATTAATCGAATACTCCTATCTTGATCCGTTGCCTGGTCATTCAAGTTCAGAACATTTATTTGAGAACTTATTTCGGGAATCGCTAAAGCCCTAAACTCCTCATCAATTGCCTCATCAGCTGCCTCTTCACCTAAATCTTCCTCCCTATTGGCTTCGGCTTCCATGGCCCTCCTAAGCACGTCTTCTAAGTCTGCTAACGCATTGTATTTTTTGAAATTTGAAATAACTAAATCCTGATGATTGTTATAAACAATCTCGCAATTTGCGTTCACTAAATCTCTTTCTTCATCTCTCCACGGATAAAACAGCATAACTAATGCTCTAAAATAGTTAGACCTGTCTGTATTTATATTAAACCTCATATATTTCAAAATTGATGGCTTGGTCCGTTCCCTAATATAACCACTATTATCGCGGAGAGGCATAAACACTTCTACTAGTGCCTCATTTTCTTCGTCCTCTTCATTATCGCTATTCTGGCCAGCTCTTTTCCCGCTTTTGGAAAATTCATAATTTGCTGCAAAATCGGCTAAACACAGGCCCTGAAGATTGGTTGGTCTTTGTTCATACCGCTCCAGCAATCCTTTGACGAATATGTCAGTGGACTCCTGATTCATATTTTGTAGGATGCTTGTAGATTTGAGCATTCGAATTCGTTGCTCTGGAGGGAAAGTATTTATCTGAACACATTTGTTGCTAGTTCCGGACAACGGAATGCCTAGACAACAGTATACGGCTTCCTGAGCAGATATCTCAGTGCCAGAAATGAATTTGTGACCAATGTGCTGTAGCTTTTGCCTAATCGTGTAATTGCCCCCTTGCACTTCCCTTACCGCCTCGCGCATAAGCTTTGAAATACCCCTTTGGGATTTATTTATATAATTTATTATATAGCTACAGCATGCATAAGGGTCCAAAATGTATTGGATATCCATATTGGCCCTTTGCATTGAAAGAATGTGTTTATTATAAGCATTTCAGCAAATTTCAGCAAATGACCTCTTTAGAAAAATTTTTGGTTTTTTCAAACCAGAACATATTGCATATTTGTAGTCCTCGTAATTGAGGCTCACTTGTTCGTGTGCAAGAAAATTCTCAAATATGCTCAAGTGATCAATCATATCAGAGGATTGATCAGAATTTAGTAGGTCATGAATTTTCTTAAAATTTCCTTGGAGAAAATCAAGGTTTGGAGTTTCCTCCGGAAGTGGACACAATATCTCCGTTTGGGGCATTGGAGGGTATGGAATACCGAATCTACAAACTTTTTTTCCACTTTTATTGACTTTTTTAAGACATGTCATGTTTGTATGCCTATGCTTTTGGTATTCTAGATACGGAGCTAATTCTGAGTCTGTGACATCTACTGTAATATGTGTATTAATGAAGGCTACAACTGTTGAAATTGACTCAGTACTGGTTAAGTCCACTGCTGGGGCATCTTTCAGCCAAAACATACCGTGAATGTGGGGGGAACCTCTTTGTTGAAATTCAACACGCAAATAAAATTTGATGATGAAGTTTTCTCCGAAAATGCCCTGCGGATTCCTCATAACTTTTAAAAGCTCACGATACCTATGATCAAAATACCTAGCACAAGTGACTGGATCTGCCTTGATGAGACGCTCCTTTTCGTTATAGTGTAGATTCATTGCCTCTTCTTCGGTAATGATCTCTCTATCTACGTTGCTTTTGAGCAAAACAAGCAACTCTGGCCACCGCGTTTCAGCAGCGGACAGAGTGATGAAAAAAGTCGGCAGGCCGAACTGACGAATCATGGCCATAACCTTCTTCTTTTCATCCTCCCAATGAGCCGGAGACGAACGAATATCTCGAAGAACCCTATATCCCTCATCGTGGTTAATAAGTCCCCCTATGAAATTCTCATTAAGAGCGTTAGCTGCCGTTACTGCACTGGAAGTGCTCCGCTTACGTAAGCAGATAGAAATATTATTTCGAATCTTAATGAGTTCTAACTTTTTGTAATTAAAGAAAAGTTTATCAGTTCTACAACCTCTCCTATCTACATTACGAAGCTCTGATCTAACAATGGTTGTAAAACTTTCTGAAGATTGTCTCTTGACTCCTGCATAAATAGTGGGAAAGGATAACTCTTCCGAGTCAATATCTAGGATCATATCAAGAGGTCGTTGGCCTTGCCCTGGTGCGATTTTTATAATCCTATCATCGAATGGTATGTTATTTTCAAGCAGAGTTTCCTGACCGCCAGGATTGAGCTCTTCGGCTTCTAACTCCTCGTCGGGATGGGCTGGCTCTGTGGCTACATTCCTATCTCTATCCTGCATACTTTCTAAAAAGGCTGCGTCTGCTTGAGATGCTACGAATGGAACAATATCGGATGTGAAACCAGAGATCCATTGCTCATTAACTACGACATTGTGCTTTTTATACAAATCTGTGCCAACTAAATAACGAAGTGCTTCAAAAATTTTGGAAGGTCTAATGGTTTCAGCCATGAAGGCATGAAGATACTCTTTTCTACGCTTCAGGTGGAGCTGGATAACCTGGGCTTCATGGAAAGCTCTTGGAAGCTCCTTCACGATATCGCTTACCGAAATAGGGACGTTTACAACTGCCCCTTTAATGGCATTTTGGCCTCTCCCCCCTGGCAATATAGGCTTAATTATCATAAATGGAAGTCGAGGAGAAATCAGTCGTTCCTCTAATGGAGTAAGCCCCTTTAAGCAGTCGGGCAGTTTAGGAAAATCTAGTTCATTGAAGAAAAGCTTAGGCTTTTTACGCTTCCTAATGTTGCTGTGACAATCAGAAGGGAATTCTAGAAGGCTTTCAAGAGCGAATATTTCAGCACTAAACTCGCAATAACTTTCTAAAAAGACGCGAGTAATCGTAGAAATTTGTTTGGGGAACCACAGGCCTTTACAAGAAAGGCAGACCTGATCAGGACCCAGCTTAACATTCCTATTATAAACTACTTTTAGAGCTTCTAGGCCACTAAGCCTTATTCTGGGTCCTATATGTGCCCTATCTTCCTGGGAGATATTTGATCGTTCTTGCTGCATTCGGGAGGCGTTTCTTAAATTTTGCTCAGCTCTATTACTGCTAACGTTTCTATGTTGGTTAACTCTCTGACTAACAGCTCTGGCAGTGTCAATAGCTGACTGTCAAGCTGCGTCACGAGCAGATTGGCGTGCTAGAGTGTCTCTAGCTCGCGAGATACGCCTGCGATCTACTAAGCTCCTTTCTTGGATCCTGCGAGCCCTATCCTGGGCTCTTTCTAATATCCGTCGCCTGTCATTATTTGTACGTATGCGCTGTCGCCTCTCTGTATTTGTCCTTTGTTCCTCACGTCTAATCTGTGGGTCCCTTCGTCTAACTATATGTCCTACTGTATTTCGCGCCTGCTCTCTATCCCTATAGTCTGGGTCCTGTCTTCGTGTGGACCGACGCCGAGTATCGGTCACTTGCTCCTCACGTCTAATCTCTGGGTCCCTTCGTCTAACTATATGTTCCACAGTATTTTGTGCCTGTTCAATGTCTCTATAGACTGGGTCCTGTCTTCGTGAGGACCGACGCCGAGTATCGGTCACTTACTCCTCACGTCTAATCTGTGGGTCCCTTCGTCTAACTATATGTCCTACTGTATTTTGTGCCTGTTCAATGTCTCTATAGACTGGGTCCTGTCTTCGTGAGGACCGACGCCGAGTATCGGTCACTTGCTCCTCACGTCTAATCTGTGGGTCCCTTCGTCTAACTATATGTTCTTCTGTATTTTGTGCCTGTTCAATGTCTCTATAGACTGGGTCCTGTCTTCGTGAGGACCGACGCCGAGTATCGGTCACTTGTTCCTCACGTCTAATCTGTGCGTCTTCTCGTCTAGCTGTATGTTCGGCAGTATTCTGGGTCTGCTCTCTGGCCCTATACCTTCGGTTGAGTCTTCGTCTGGACCGACGTCTAGTATCGGCCACTTGTCGTCTATTCTGTGCATTTATTGCAACATTTCCTACAGCATTCACTATCTGGTCGCCAGCGACAGCTGCTTGCTCTTCCTGACGTACTTCTGAAACCTGCCTAGCAGTCACCCGATTTTGACCCTCATTCTCTTGCTGCTGGTTCCTAACCAGTTCAACGAACTCAGGGTCTGTACTTACTAAAACTTCCCTGTTTTCAACAATTTCTAAATTTTCAACTCTATTCGATCTGTATCGCAATCTGAGACTGTTGAGAAGCAGATATCCTAGTCTTTCGAGGCATATTAAAATATTTGATATATAATAAGATAAAGAGATAATAAAATAATAAAAAACTAATAGAAGGACAAATATCTAATAAAATAAAAGTATATTATAAATTATTATAAAATCAATAATTAGATATTAATAAAATAATTAATGAATTAATATTATTAATAAAAATTATTATTGATTATATATAATTACATAAAATAAAACGAAATATTATATATAATTATATAAGAATAATACGCTCTAAAAACTGCAAAAGAAGGAAAAAGAAATAATAAAATATACGACTTTAATCGACGTCCTCTGGCGAGAGCAGCGACGTCCGTGCTCAGTCGCTATAGAAGCAGCGACGTTTGGCCTCAGTCTCCAGAAAAGCAGCGACGTCAGCAGCGGCACCGAAAAGCGCGCGAAGCACCGACGCAGTTAGCAACTGTTAATAGCTTCTAACTGACGATCGGCACAGAAAAACTAAAGCCCTATATCTTAATTTGCAAGCACTACTTGTATTTAATAAGTTAAGAGCTAAACTAGTTTAAATGGGATTATTAAACGTATTTTATCGCGATCGGAAATCGGAAAGTCTCAATCGCTCTCCTTGGCTCGATATCGACTGGTCATACCAAAACAATGTCTACTGAAATTCCGCCGTTTTTTCCGCGAGAGTCACTCAAGAGAGAAGAGAATAGAGCAATTTGGAGCAAGAGAACGAATGGACCAACCATTAACGGAAAATTAAATTTTTACAGGAACATATCTATCGGAGCCGATTCTATACACATACATATGGTACATATATGTGCTAACATACATACTCCTTCTAATTCGATTGCGTGGGGTTGTAGGAGGTTAATGTTTTGGTTTCAAACATATGATGTTGCGAAGCACTCTCTCTCTCTCTCTCTTATTGACGCTGTTAGCAAGTGAGACATGCAAGGTGAATTAAATAATGAGGTGACGTCGTCCGTTGTGGAGAGGACCATGAACTCTGTTTCGGCGCTCAGCATACGACAAACGGAGGGTTCTCGAAAGAGAGCACATGTTGTGACGCAGGTGTTGTCACCTTATTACTTAATTCATCTTGGAGACATACGGATGAGTATAAATATACAGTTTCTCTATTGAGAGAGCACTTGTCTCAGTGGGGCAGAGAGTTCTCAAGTGGAAAGAGAGAGATAGATGCTAAAACATTTAAAAAGCAGATTAACAGCGCATCGTGCATCCGTCTTGTTAGATAAGAGAGGGGCTCTTGGTCATAAGGTGGAACGGGGAAACAGAGAGCGCACGTGCTTGCCAGCCGATAGTGTTTTGATTTCGCTTTTTTATGGACAATTCCCTTTCTTTTAATAGAGTGAACAAATGCATTCGCAGGTATCCCTCCCACTCCCTAACTATAACGGCTCATTCAAACAGCATATACGCATACTATATTATGTATATTTACATTGGTTTTAAAATACATATATATGTACATACATACATACATATACGTACATATGTAAATCATTGCCTTGGCGGGCGATAATTGTTCTGGACATATGCTATTTCTTGGCATGTGCTTTCTCGCCATCTTTTTCTTTAGTCTCTCTGTGTGGGTATAGGGACAGATTGATTTGTCAATGTGGGAGGGCGGTGATTGTCGTAAGACATGGACAAGCAGACAGCGCATCGCGCTTGTTTGATGAAGAGGGAGTGTTGGTCAGAAGGTGAAGGGGGGAAAAGAGAAAGAGAGAACGCCTGCAAGCAGCTAGTAAAGGGTTCGCGCTTGGGTTGCCGGGAATAGCTATTACTCATTACGTGGCGAAGCAGACGAGGAAGAGTGTAAGAGAGAGAGAGAGAGACAGAGCAAACGCATATCTACTAAAGCAATCTAAATGGTTTTCTTCATTCTGGCTACAATAATGTTCCGAACTGATTCAAATTCGGCAATCTGTTAGATATAGCCATTGTCTACGATTCTGCTTTTTCAGTTGCTTAAAAATTGTGGTTTCCACAGACTTTCGTCCTTTTGTGGGCGGAAGGAGGCGGGCCCAAAATTTGAAATACACTTGTATCAGTGCGATATCAGGGGACTCTGTATTCAAAATTTGGTTGCTCTAGCTTGTATAGTCTCTGAGATCTAGGCGCTCATCTGGACGGATGGGGACGGGGAGGAGCATGAGAGAGAGGGAACGTTGCTTCTCTAAATGGTTTTCTATATTATGACTATATTATTGATCCGATCTGATCTAGATTCAACACTCTGATAGATATGGTCATTTTCTATGATTCTGTGTTTTTGGTTTTCCCGTATCTTCAAAATTGTGGATTTTCGTCCTTTGTGGGGGCGGAAGGAGCGTGGCCAAATTTTGAAACAAACTCGTCTCGGTTTGATATCACAGGAGCTTGGATAGAAAGTTTGGTGGTTCTAGCTCTTATAGTCTCTGAGAACTAGGCGTCAAAAAATTCGATCAGGTATAGCGCCCACCCCGGTGTGTGAGAGAGAGCGAGAGGGAAGCATGCATTTCGAAATGGTTTTCTTCATTGTGGCTATATTTATTATCCGATCTGATCCAGATTAAATACTCTCATAGATATGGTCATTTTCTATGTTTTTGGCCTCGAGGGCTGTATTTGGTTTCCGCCAAACTTTGCTGGGTCCATCATGGTAGTATATCATGATCTTGGTCTCGTCAAAAAAAATGACGTCATTCCAGTACTCCTGGGGAAAAATTAAATTTAAGCTAAAAAAAAAAAAAATTAAGTCGAACCTTTTCGGAGATTTTGATCTATTAGATGTTTCCATATTTGTTTACATAAATTTTTTACATCTGCCATTTCTACATGTCCTTATCTACTTCCTACATATACATACACAGCTGTGTGCGAGAGAGAGAGAGGGAATGAGTCTGTGCTTGGAAGGCCACTGAAATTTCATTTGTTCCTTCTGACTATAGTTATAATCCGATCTGATCCAAATTCAATACTCTGATAGATATAGTAATTTTCTATGATTCTGCGTTTTTGGTTTTCCCGTATATTCAAAATTGTAGATTTTCATCTATTGTGGGGGCGGAAGGGGGCGTGGCCAAATTTTAAAACAAACTCGTCTCGGTTTGATATCACAGGAGCTTGGATAGAAAGTTGGGTTGATCTAGCTCTTATAGTCTCTGAGAACTAGGCGTCAAAAAATTCGATCAGGCATAGCGCCTACCCCTGTGTGTGAGAGAGAGCGAGAGGGAACGATGCATTTCGAAATGGTTTTCTTCATTGTGGCTATATTTATCATCTGATCTGATCCAGATTCAACAATCTGATAGATATGCTTATTCTCTATGATTCTGCGTTGTTAGTTTTCTTGTATCTTTAAAATTGTGCATGCCACAGATTTTCGTTCTTGGAGTGAGCGGAAGGGGGCGGGGTGAAATTTTGAAATATACTTGTAACAGTGCGATAGGACAGGAGTCTGGATACAAAATTGTGTTCCTCTAGCTTTTATGGTCTTTGAGCTATAGGCGCTAATGAAGACGGACAGACGGACAGACGGACGGACGGACAGACGGACGGACGGACAGACGGACGGACAGACAGACATAGCTATATCGACTCGGCTATTGATGCTGATCAAGAATATATATACTTTATGGGGTCGGAAACGCTTCCTTCTGGGTGTTACACACATTAATTTTTTGCACAAATCTAATATACCCCTTTACTCTTCGAGTACCGGGTATAAAAATTAAAACGATTGGATATTTGTGGGTCGACTTAATATGCAAAGAATTTTGAAGTTCTTATGCATTCATGTTTGTACGTAAATTTGTGCAAAGAAGACAAGACAATTTGATACAATTTCTTGAAAGGCGAATTGCGGTATAGGGGTTGATTTTGCGATTGAACAGGTTGGATATAACCAAAAATTGTATTGTCTATTATCATATCAATATTTTACTGGATCATTTCAAAACCATAATAATTGTATACATAATATCAAATGTTCAAAATGGGTCATATATTTATATTGTATATTAAAGAATTATGTTATTATTACTATTTAAATGAATAATGAAATTTTATTAACCAAATGTCAATCGCCAACGAATTTGTTTCCCCCCACCCCAACTCCCAGCAAATACATTTCTGTTTTGTTTACGTCTCGTCAAAATTTGGCAGCTCGGCACAAATACGCACACATAAGTGCTTGCAGCTCTGTGTGTACTCACACATGCAAACTCATTCTCTCTTATCTTCTTCGTGCGAGCGAGTCAGCGCGTACTCGAGAATTCACAGAAATAAGCGCTGCTCACGATATGAAATTGTATGGGCGTTCGGCATCTTACTATTTATATTGTCTTTGGCTGAGCAATCCAAGCGAATCTGAAAATCGCGCTGAGACGGACAAAATAGACCTTTTCGTGGGAAGTTCAGTTGAATTTACATTTAATAATGAGTATTCCAAGACATCTGTTTTGGGGCTCCATAATAAACCCAATGTTTTAGTGTCGTCTTGGTCTCCAAGTACGACAGCCGTATCTGCCGAACTATCATTTTCCAGAGCGACCTTGGAAGACAACTTTGCTAATGACAAACCTGCTGAGTTTAGAATGTCGACTAATTCTCGGCGCATGACCTGTAGCTCCTCAACGGTGTCTGCTCCATCTAGTAGTTCGTCTACATTAAAGTTTCTGGATAGCCACAAGGGTGAGATATCGCGTATCGGTTGCTGAGGTATTTAACACACCTTATCGCCAAGAAATAAGCTGTTGCCGTCCCATATGTAACCGTATTAAGCCGATATGTCTGCAAAGGTTATGTTAGGGTTTCCCTCCAAACAATTAACTGGAATTGACGCTGATCCACACCGATCTCAAACTGCCGGTACATTTTCGTTATATCTGCCAACATGGCATAGGCATGAAATCGAAAGCGTAGCGGTATTGAGGTGTGTTGACGATTTACTTGATGCATCAAAGACAACACGTTATTTTGTTGATGTACTTTGCGGTCTCAGCACACACTGATGTGGTATGAAAAAGTGTGGCTTTCTCGGAACGTGATCGTCGGCTAATGTCATGTGCCCTAATGCTAGATACTCCTTCATAAAGTCAACGTATAACGAACGGACCTCAGGTTACTTTTGAAGCCTTCGCTCTAACGATAAGTACCTTCGTTTGGTAGTTTCGAATGTGCTGCCTAAGCTCGCTGGGCTTGATTTGAAGGGTAAAGAAACTCTTAGCCGACCCGCTTGAATTAAACCAATTATCGCAAAGTTGTTGTTCTAGGGTGTATCTTTCAGTTACCGAGACATTAGGAATTTCTTAAAACTCCCAGTACTTCTGAACAATTGCAATGAGGGATGGCTCTTGTATATCACTTACTAGACAGCTTGAGTGTAGACCGATTGTTCAGTGTTTTATATCGACCTGACACAACCCATCCAAATGCCGTGTTTTGCAGTGACAATTTATCCGTGGCGCTCTTAATGTGACCCGCACTTAACAAGTCAAAGAATGCATCAGCGCCTAAGAGTGCATCAACTCTCTGGGGCTTGTAAAACAATGGATCTGCTAACTCAAGGTTATGTGGAATGCTTAAATCTACATCTTCAATCGCCTTTTCCGGTTGGTATGACGAGATGGATGGCAAAATGCTAAAATCTGCCGACATCTGAAAATTGCTCGTTCGCGAAGCGATTGTGGTTTGTGCGCTACAGTCAGTTGACGAGTTGGACTTTCCTATTAAAAGCTGCAGTCTCAAATTGCTGGCCAAACTGTCGATTATAAAATTAATTTGGGAGCCTGAGTCCAATAATTCCCTTGCTGTTTGGTACTCTCCAAGGCGTCCTTGTATTCTCACAAGGGCTGTAGCTAAAACCACTTTCCCTGAATTCACCGACAGGGCATGGTTAACAACAAGCTCGGAATGTTGATTTGGAACGTCTGACGTAGACGGAATTGGTTGTGATGACAAAGCTTGCGATGACGTGGAACCATACCGGTGCAACAAACTATTGTGCGGCTTCAAACAAACTTGGCAATGAGATGACTTGCAAGCTGTGACATTGTGTCCCTTTTTTAGACAATTGATGCACAGTCTAGCACCCTTTGCGAATTTAAAGCGGTTACTAACCGAAAGCGCTGTAAATGAGGTGCAGGCAGTAATGAGATGATAATTTGACTTGCAAAACACACACTTGGAAACCTGAGGCTGATCTATTTGAGTAACTGCTAATGCTGTAGTGGTACCTTTTTTTGTGCCGATTATCTCGCGAAATTTTGTTGGTTCCATCTTTCCATCCTGACTTTGTTCCTTTGACATCACTATTTGAATCAACATCACATGTACAATCTTAGTGTCATCACCGAAAGACAGCAACGACTCATAAATTGCCCTTACAGTGTCGATCAAAGTTCGCAACGCAGCAGCAGACGGACTTGGAATGCTGGGTAAATCAAATAACCTTGAAACCCCTTCGAGAAATGTAAGGCACTCATTATCGTGCACACTCTTCAATGCATCTAGGGCTTTACTAAAATTACTCTCCGTAACTTGGAAGGCCTTTACTGCACTTAACGCCTCATTCTCAAAACAGGAACGCAAAGGGTTAACTTCTCTACATTTTAAAATAGGTCATCATCGTGTACTAACGTATTTAAAAGTCCTATAAAATTTGTATATTCCGTATAAACTCTACTAAACTTTGGCAGCTTCATTTTTGGCAGCTACTTCAAGTTCTTCACTTGACGACAAATCGGACTTAATGTTATCTAATGACCACTGAACACTAAAAGCCCTGTCCGCATACCCATTAAGCTCTTCTATTCGACATTCTGTTTCCACCGGGTCCATGAATACGGTCCCGTTTTTTATGGAATTCTTTAATCGAGTTATATTAATGACAAGAACTTTCAGCTGTTGAAGAAGTTCCACTTCATCTTCGTCATGAGCGAAAGAAGAATTTCCACTGCGTTTCTTGGGATCCATAATATACAAATATTACGACAGATTATATTTCGATTTCAATTTTATTTGTATACGGTTCGAAGTTTTGGAGTAACCCTTGTCTAGTCCCCTTTCCAATCCTTCGATACCGAGTCGAATGCGTTTTCCACAACACGTCTAACCTTCGACAAGTTTTAATTAAATGCCTCATGTTCTTGAGAAGCCTCAACAGAAAACGGATATGGTTTCATAACATTCTTTGAAAATCGAAATGCAGAATCTCCTAAGATTAGAACAGGTATTTCGACATAATTTATAATTTTTAAATTCTCGTCGAGTAAAGGTGACTCATCCAATTTTGTTTTTAAGCTAGATTTTTCGAAAATGTTTGAGTCATGAGCTCGGCCTGGACATCTTACATCTATGTATGTGAATCTGTAACTATAAATGAACAAAACTTATACAATTTCATTGTTTTCATACAAAAATTGACTTCTTACCGATGGTCAACAAAGGCGAATGGGACGGTTGAATACCAACCCTTGTAATTTCGGTAATCTACTGCATCCTACGATTTTGGTTGGACCTCGATGTGGCAGTCATCTATAAAAGATTTTGCTCAGTAGATTATGCATAATTTTATCTATAATTTAAGTCTGAATAAACTTGCCTACAGCTCCGAAGCATTGTGGAAATTCCATGTCTTGTCTTCGAATCCTTTCACTGTTTCCGTGATCTTCTCTTGGGTAAGAAATTCTGCTGGCAAATACTCGTTAGCGAGTTCAGCAGTCACCTCCCGACAAAATTCCATCAATATCCTGAACACAATAGCTTTGGACACATAGAATAGATTGCCAATAGTGCGATATTCCGCAGAGTATCCCAGGCAATATATTGCCATGGCTATCGTTTTCTCCAAAGGGATTGCCTGTCGAAAATTGGTATCCTTCTTTCGGAGATTAGGCAGCAGCTCCACAAGAACATCGAAAGTACTCCTCTTCATGCGGAAGTTGTCTTTGAAGAACGCGTCGGAGTTGTTTGCAACATCTTCCTCCCAAAATAAACCATATCGTGGCTATTGCAATTTAGAATACACTATTTAATTGAACTGAGAACAGTATATGCCTTTTACTTACAAGGGTCCAAACGCGTGGAGGTCGTTGCAGCCTAAAGATAAATTGCAACTTGTCTGCAGAGGACCCCGCCGCTTCCATGCATTGCAAAAGATTATCTTCATTTTGCGTCACCGCAGATAAAAGAATCAATTTATTTCGTGTTATATTGCTCATAATTAAAATTTTTTATTAAATTTGTGCAGCACAGTTTTTTCTCTCATCAGCTGTTTTCAAGACGAAAAGACGCGCGTCTCCCAATGTAAACGCCAATTCTGCTTTTCTGCGTTTGGCCGATATCGATAGGAAACGCGCCCAATGTAAAAAGGCTATTACTCAGCGAATAAATGGTCTCCTAAGATTTCGAACAGATATTTTTAATTCTGTGTATACAGTTTGCTTTTCAGATGAAAATGGTTTACAAAAAGAGTCTAAATCGACTGAAAGCGAACAAACATTTATTGTATGTGCTCAAAAGGGCAAATAATAAACTTCGAAATGCAATTAAAAGTAATTGTGATATTGAGTTGGTCAAAGCATTAGTGGAGATAGTGCTAAATACATTACGAGGAAATCATAAGATATTAAAAGAACAACTAAATTCTCCAAGAAAAGTATAAAAATGCATTACGTCTTATTTCATGTTCAAAACGGTCAATAAATTCCAAGCGAAAAGTTCTCATTCAAAAAGGTGGCTTTTTACAAATTCTAATAAGTTCATTGCTTTCGGGGATTTTTGGAAAATTATTGAACAATGCTTAAAAATAAGCATCAATTAAATAAAGTAATTGTAATGCATCCGAGTACATATCAAAAATTGATAAATATTGAAAAGGAAAATGATTTAATTAATATAACATTTTAACCAATTTTAAATGATAAAAAAACTAGTGACTTTAATAAATGGATAAAAATTCGTCAAGAACTGTGTTACTATCAAAATAAGAATAGAAATAAGAAAATGGATTTACGACCTAGGCAGACAACCCAACTTTTATCACCCCAAAGCATTGGAATACAAACACAAGACGAGTCAGTATGGTTAGATGCAAAGCCCAACACTTCTATTCTTAAAAATAATAATAATGATTTTTTGAAAAATGAACTCTCTGTCGACAATGAGTTTCCTGCTGTACCTATCGACAGCGATGATGAAGATTTGAAGTCTGAAAAATCGCTAAGGTCAAAGAATAATAAACGTAAATCTGCAAATACTTCATTTTTAGACATGCACACATCAAAACGAGGGGGAACGTTGTAAGACGCGTCTGCGCCGCGGCTCTACTTTATACCCGGTACTCAGTCAGTATATATGTATGTGAGCTTGCTGTAATTTATGACATGTTCGCAAAAGGGACAAATTTAATATTAGCCAAAAAAGAAAAATGTAATTTAGTCGAACCTTTTCGGAGATTTTGATCTATTAGATGTTTATATATTTGTTTACATAAATTTTTTACTTCTGCCATTTCTACATGTTTTTATCTACATCCTACATAAACATACACGACTGTGTGCGAGAGAGAGAGGGAATCAGTCTGCGCTTGGGAGGCCACTGAAATTTCATTTGTTCCTTCTGACTATATTTATGATCCGATCTGATTCAAATTCAATACTCTGATAGATATAGTCATTTTCTCGTATCTTCAAAATTGTAGATTTTCATCTTTTGTGGGGGCGGAAGGGGGCGTGGCCAAATTTTAAAACAAACTCGTCTCGGTTTGATATCACAGGAGCTTGGATAGAAAGTTGGGTTGATTCTGCGTTTTTGGTTTTCCCGTATTTTCAAAAGGGCGGAAGGGGGCGTGGCAAAATTTTGAAATACACTTGTACTGAAGTGATATCACAGGAGCATGGATAGAGAGTTTGGTGGTTCTAGCTCTTATAGTCTCTGAGAACTAGGCGTCAAAAAATTCTATCAGGCATAGCACCTATCCCTGTGTGTGAGAGAGAGCGAGAGGGAACGATGCATTTCGAAATGGTTTTCTTCATTGTGGCTATATTTATTATCCGATCTGATCCAGATTCAACACTCTGATAGATAAGGTCAATATCTATGATTCTGCGTTGTTAGTTTTCTTGTGTCCTTAAAATTGTGCATGCCACAGATTTTCGTCCTTGGAGTGGGCGGTAGGGGGCGGGGCAAAATTTTGAAATACGCTTGTAACAGTGCGATAGGACAGGAGTCTGGATGCAAAATTGTGTTCCTCTAGCTTTTATGGTCTTTGAGCTATAGGCGCTAATGAAGACGGACAGACAGACGGACAGACAGACATAGCTATATCGACTCGGCTATTGATGCTGATTAAGAATATATATACTTTATGGGGTCGGAAACGCTTCCTTCTGGGTGTTACACACATCCATTTTTTGCACAAATCTAATATACCCCTTTACTCTTCGAGTACCGGCTATAAAAAGAACATTAAAAATGGTATATTTAAAAATTTTTTCGTGACATTACTCTGTAATGATTCGTTAAATGTATATCATGATAAAGTTAAATGTGCATTTTCAAACATTGTAAATATTTCTGAAAACATGATCGATGAATGGGAAGTAGGAATTACAGACTTATATGTAAACCACGCCTGAGAACACCTATCTTGTATCTTCAGAAACATTAGAATTCGTAATTAGCATAGTAAATGGAGAAACATTTAGATATGAAAACGAATCAGGAGAGTCGGAACACTTTGAAAACGGGTTGATTCTGTTTACACCGACATTATCAAACCAAGATGTGTGGGAAACAAGAGACCTCGGTGTCTTCGAGTATTACATTATAATGCCAAGGAAGAACTTATACAACTCAAAAATATTGAATACTATCCCATTGAAATATGGTCTCCAAAAAAAATTGCAATCTTAATTACCGATTCGAAAGGATATAAGGTATTGTAACATATAACGTTGATATCCGACAGTACCACGAGCTGATGTTAGTTTAGCGACCAGAGGAGCACGCGCTGGTTCCGGCTTCTATTGTCGTCGGCTAGGGTGGGTGGAATATTACCACTGTGCTACCTGCTCGTCTGTTATAATCATGATTATATAAAGGTTTCGCGTGCTATTTTTCCCCAAAAAAAACAAAAACACAAGATCGACCGGACAGACTACAAAAGATATGAAACAAAATAGCTTTGACTAGCTTTCGCACATATAAATATTGCACGGGTTAAGCACAAGCTGAGGTGTCTAGCATAGTGCTGCGCTGGTGTTGTCGCGGCAGCTGCTTGCCCACCCTACCATGATCACCTGCGCCGCATGACCAAATTAGTGGCCGATGATCCCTGTTACACCTCCAGACCTACCCTACTTCCATACTTCGACTAGGCATGGCTTTCACAACACTACACGAACTAGAACATATTAGAATTCATTTAAAAACACTTATTTATTATCGGACATATATATATATCATGTTTCTTCACTAACTCTAAAATTCCACCATGATCTGCCCAGACGGCTACAACTTACAAAAAAAACTTAGATGCTAAGAAAAATGGTACTAAAACTAAAAATAAATATGAAAAGAATAAATAAATATATAAATAACCTGCAGCAAGTTCAATTTATCGACTGATCCAATTGTTCAGACGACACTGTTCTGGCTCTGAGCATTTCGTTTTCAAATTCATTGGACACGATAGTCGACTACAAGCACGGGCCATATAGATTTTTATATATTTTGTAAACTTATGTATATATAACCAAAATGAATATGTTTCAAACTCACTTGTTACCGCGATCCACCGTTGAAAGCGCTTTCGGGGGGGAGAGCTGTAAGCTGTGGTTATAAAATGGTGGATAAAAGGGTATTGGGTACGTTTTATTGGTAAACGTTTATTATGGAATTAGATCAGTGCCTATGCTTATCTTGGACCATAGTGTATTTTAATTGGCGTTTTTTTTTTTCTCTTTTCTTTTTGCTATTTTCTTCAAACCTTAGTCTAACGCTGCAGTTATATTAATATAAATTACTATTAATAGAGTTTCCATTTCTTTTTATTTCTTTCTTCTTTTCGTTCCCACCTGCTCTTAAATTAAGCTACTCCCGCTCTCTTAATCTCGTATGGCTCTTCCTATCTTCTCCGCTTAGCCGCTCGTTCGTCGGCGACGCTTTTGCTCGCTTACTCCTCCATACGGCTCGCTGCTAACTGTCTTCGGCCCTTTTTTTTTTTCTTTATCTCCGCTTCTCGAGCGCTCGCACTTTCTCGCTATCTCTTTTTCGCTTTAAGTCGAGGGCCGGTAATTAGCTCTTCTACCGTTTAAATTCCCTGCCTTGGACTTGCACTAATTTCTGATCTACTTCCGCACTTTTAGTAGTTTTCCCGTGTGCATATCATATGGACCACTTTCCTATCAAGAATACACTGCCCCACTCACATCGTCGCCTATAGTTGGCTAAATATTCTTGGAGAGGTTGAGGTTAGGTTTAATTAGGGTCACCAGGGGAAAAAAAATAAGGCACTTTTTCCGCTTCCTCCGCAGCCCCTTCCCTCTGGTCCTAGGGAAATGGGTCGCAGCGTCCACTTCCGGCTTTTCACTGGGCTTTCCCTCAATCGTACTCCCGATTTTAAGGTAGCGGCTCCAGCGACGTCGATCTGGCTGCTCGCGCGCTTACGTACTGGAGTAGCCTTTTGTTACCGTCCCCTTTTCCTCGATCTTCCGAAGTGCCGAAATCAGCTGCGCACCGCTTTGCTGTTCCCACTAAGCAAAAGTTCGGGTGGCAAATCTATTGGAGCGAGAAAATGGGAATCTGACGCCCTGCAGAACAACAAAAATATGGGATATCCCATTTGCTTGTGCTTACCCTCGGGATTTGGCCACCAATGCCCGTTTCTCTTGGAATCGTTTCCGTCTAATCACTGCTGGCACACCTCACTAGTGTTATTAGCTGTTTTTCTCTTTGACCAGCAACTCCTAAGACACACTATTGCGGAGCAGATGATGTTGCCAGCTCGAGAGCCAAATTCCAAAAGGAAGCTGGACACTCTCCGAGATATCACGAGCCCTGTTGGATCTACCAACTGACGTTCAAATGACACTCCCTTTGTCATCGCTTTCTTCTTTTTCTTGGCATTTCTCCCCCACTGGCGCTAGAACAAAATCACCCACAGAGGGAGCCAATATTTGGACTTTCGGGTACAGTTTTAGAGCGCCTGACGCTAAGACCGCCGTAACAGAGCCCTTACATTTTCCTAACCATTTAGCTGTTTCAAGCGTCACTACAATTTCCCCCCCACCAAAATCACACTTTAGGGGACCAACACCGAAAGTGGGATACACGCTTGAAACGGGTTATCCACAGCGCATGTTATTGCTTTAAGTCTTTTGCATGAAATTTCCCTATAAGTTTACCTTGCAAATCTTCAACCTCATAGTAGCAATTCCCCAGCTTCCGTCTTATCCGACTTTTTATAAAAACTGGTGCCAATTTCGCACTAAAGCCTTTTGCGAAATTGCTTTGTTGGAAGTTTCGGCGATATAACTCCTGACCTACAACAAATGAAACCTCCCGACTACGTAAATTGTATGTTCTTTCATTTCGGGAGTGCTGGGCCTGCATTGTATCTTTTGCCTTGTGTCTAATGATGTCAAGCGAATCTTCTTTGCTAAGCTGTAACGTACGGTCTTCTAACATTTGCAACTTCCTTAACAGCTTATAGCTGGCTCCATCGACTACCATGTGCTGGCCGAAAACGAGACGATATGGAGTCGTATTTATACCTGAATGGACAGAGGAACGCAGAGCGCAGCAAACGCTGCTGAGTTGCTCATCCCAATTCTTTTGATCTGGGCGAACATAAGATTTTAGCGCAGATATAATGGATCTGTTCACTCGTTCTGAGGCGTTGGCCTGAGGAGCGTAAAAAGCCGTATAGGTGTGCCCAATGTGACATTTTCTCAGCAGAGAGTTAAAAACCTCGGACCTGAACTGCACACCATTATCAGAAACGATTGTTTCCGGAACCCCGAAACAGTGAAACAATTCTTCCTCTAAATATCATGTTACGATATCCGCAGTAAATTTTTTTACTGGCTTAAGAAAGGGAAACTTAGACAACTGGTCCAACACGATAAATATCCCTATATGACCAGATCGACTGCGAGGATAAGGCCCAAGGAAATCGACAAACAGCTTCTGGAAAACCCTGTCAGATTGCCCAGTATTTCCTAACGGAGGTCGAAGGGTGCGGTTGGGATATTTTGTGCTCTTACACACATGGCAGTTATTGATATATGTTTTTACATCGGACACCAAATTGGGCCAATAGTAAAACCGTCTAAGTTTTTCTAACGTTTTGTTTATGCCGCCGTGGGATGATAGTGGGTCTTCGTGAGCGTCTTTTAAAGCTTCCTCAACTAATCCTCGTGGTATCCAAAGCTTCCAACACAAATCGTCCGCTATTTTGTCCACGGCAGCGTGTTCGGCGCGTCTATAAATATATCCGTCTATCACTTTTAGATCGGGGGTTTTTGAAGAGTTTTCTTCGATTTTATCTCTTAGGGCTACATACTAAAGTGACTTAAATTCTTCAGACTGCAGATCAACGATGCTGGCTAAATCCAATGGCGATACGTCTTCTGTATATATGCGCAAAAGCGCATCGGGGACTATGTTTTGACTGCCCTTCCGATGCTGAATTTTAAAATGGAAACCTTGAAGCTTCAGGGACCATCTAGCTAGCCGAGAACTGAGATCAGCTTGGGTCATGAGCCATTTTAACGACGCATGGTCTGTAATAATGCTAAAACGGCTGCGAAACACTCTTTTTCAGTAACGGTATAGTTTCTTTGGCATTTATTTAGCTTCCGGGACATAAAAGCTACCGGCACTTCATCGTTATCCTCATTGTTCTGCATTAATACAGCCCCTTCGCCCGTGTTACTCGCATCACAATGTATGCTAAAGGGTATGTTGAAATTCGGGCTATGTAACAGTGGAGCCGTACTCATATGCTCTTTTAACGACTCGAACGACTTTTGGGCTTCTTCGCTCCAAACAAAACTTCGCTTCTGCTTTAAGGTATCAGTTAAAGGTGTCGCCAGGGCTGCGTAGTTCCGGATGAACTTATGATACTATCCCGTCAAGCCAAGGAAACGACGAACTTGCTTAATTGAACGGGGTACTGGAAAGTCTTTAATAGCCGCAATCTTCTTGGATCTTCTTGGATCGGTACTAATCGTGCCATTACCAATTACGTGACCTAAATACTTCGCCTCTTTCCGACAGAAATGACTCTTCTCTACATTTATAGTCAAATCTGCTATCTTTAATTGGTTAGCTATAATTCCTAGTACTTCCAGATGCCGTTCAAATGTGTCAGACACGATCAAAAGGTCATCAAGGTAGATGAAAACTTCATTGCGTAAGTTTGCGGGAATAATCTTATCCATGAGCCTTGACATGGTATGAGGTGAGTTGGTTAAACCGAATGGCATCACTGTAAACTGGTAAAGAAGTCTACCAGGAACAGTAAAGGCTGTTTTGTCACGCGATTTCCTATCGAGAGGTATTTGCCAAAATGCGTCTTTGAGGTCTAGACTCGTGATGAACTCGGCTTTGGGTAATCTTGCCAGAATACCATCAATAAGGGGCATCGGATATGCATCTTTTACTGTGAGGTTGTTGACTTTTCTGCTGTCAATACATAATCGAACTTTGCCAGGCTTGCGCACTAACACTACTGGGGAGGACCAACTACTGTTTGATTCTTCGATTACACCCAGATTAAGCATTCGATCTAATTCGTCGTACATCAATTTCTCTATCGCAGGTGAAACAGAATAGTGTCGCTGCTTAATTGGTTTCGCGTCCGCCACATGAGTGTGTTATTAATGTAGTGCGTCCTAAACCTTTTATAGCGAAAGAAGGGAACTCACGCTTAGTTTTTGATAGCAACTGATGTTGTTGTTCCGTTAATGACCTACTCAAGGGATCGCTCAAAGACGAAACCGAAAGCTGTTCATTTAAAAGAGAAAGTGGCAGCAAGTCAAAAGCAGTCCAAAAGTCTATGCCTAAATACAAGTCTCCAGATAATGATGGGACTAGAAAAAAGGTTATCTTTCTGGATTCGCCTCTGTAGTCCACTTCTGTAGTCAGTCGACCAATAATGCCTTGCGATCTACCATCTGCAGTTTTTACTGAGGCCGATAAGCGCTTAAACGTTGTTTTATGTACCACGTCTTTAGCATGCTGGCCGCCAATGCAGCACACAGAGGCCCCAGTGTCCAATAAGCCCACTACCGTTTTCCCTAATAAGATGACCTGAGCATACGGGCGTACGTCATGGAGTCTCCCAATCACCGTCTCTAATAACATCTTACGTTCAGTTTTCCTTTGACGATTAAAAGCGATCCTACGCAATCGCGAGCGAGTTACATAGTTGACAGGAGTAGAATGATTTATGACCTCGTTTAAATCTGGGTGGTTTGACGTGGCAGGTATTATTTGATGTAAAAATGGTTGGTTAGACTCTAATCGGTATTCGTCCCCTTCGAGACAAACTGTTTGCGTGCACTTTTCGGCTGTGCACGCGCTGCCAAGTTTTTTGTGGGGTTTACGGTGCAACGGCGACAGTTAGGCTTATATGTGTCAGCCCTTCCGCAACCAAAGCAGAAGACTCGCCGTTCTGCTATACACTCTTGATAATGGTGGCCCTTCGACCCGCAATTCCAACAAGTAGTGTCCATGGCTGCTACTTCTAACTCTTCATTATCAGAGATCTCGGATTCTGAGACGTTGTCTGATTGCTGCCCCAGTGCACCTATGTTCCGAGATTTGGGTTTCAGTATGGGCACCGAAGGTTTGTGAATGGTCTGAATTAAAATTTCGCGGGTTCGCACAAGGTGTCGTAATTGAGCAATGGTGGTCGCTGGCTCATATAAAATTTCCTACTGAACCTCTGCAAGAAGATTGGCTCGTACTGATTCTAACAAAGCCTGTTCGGACATTGGTTGGTTAAGCTTATCTGCTAAAGATGCGATCACGCTGTAGAAATCATCAAATGATTCGCTAATGCGTTGCTTACGACCTTCGATTTCTGTGCGGATTATACGATCAGTGCAAGAATCTTTGAACTGCCCCTTTAGTGCCGCACACAAATCCTGCCAACGAATCTGAGATACACCTTTGTGGTATCTCCAGTACCATTCACTAGCCTTGCCCTCAAATAGGTAACTTGAATTGCGAGCTACCAGCTCGAAATTTCCATTCTGATGGTCTGATGAGTTAGGGCTTCGACTCTATAAATGAAGTCATCTATTGACATCGAATCCTTAACGCTAAATCGCAACTTCCAATTAGCCATTATCTGACTTATGTGATCCGGACGCACCTCAAAGGGTAAGGGAGTCTGACTAGAGAATTGATCATATCCCCCTGTTTGAGCAGAAGCTGCCTGTGACTGAGAATTGGACAACAATTGATGAAGGTTCTGCTGCTCTAAGTGTGTCACTGTTGGCATCTGTTCCCTTCCGATGGGTGAGTTCTCTCTAGCTGAATCTCCTGAACCAGCTTGTAAGCCTGAACTAATAGCTTGGGTTAATCTTTCGGCTAAGTGAGACATTGCTGTGGTCATAGCCAGCGTTTGTTTTGCCATTTCAGTTGCAATTGTGCCCGCTATTACTGTATGATATGCATCCCTTGCAACTCTATTATCCGAAGTAAGAGGGGAACCCTCTATATTCTCCTGTTCATTCGGAGGGTCAGGCATGGTTGAACTTTTGCTTTGTTTTGCTTTCGATCTAGTAAGAAGTGGCTGAGCAACTGAAGGGGCTCTTTGATTCGACGATGATGCCAGTTCCGAGTCAAGATTCGGTCCCGACGTTGAGCTTCCCCTTTCTAGAGTCTGTTGCCCATTGGCTGAATCAAAGCAGCCTTGGTGAAAGGTGTGACCACAACTAGTAATTAATTCTGAATTTTTATCAAGAATGTTTTTCGAACACAAGTAACAAAGTGTGTCAGTGCTTTTCCGATTAGTCAATTTCTCAGGACTTCGTTTACAAGGCATTTCTCCCGGACCAAGGAATATAATTTATTTTTAATAAACTGAGATGCAACAGTTTTCAATAAAAAAAAAAAAAAATTATATGTATATGTATATATAAACAAAAATAAATATGTGTGTATGGATGCCATGCTTTTGTTTTCATATGGTTACGGTCTGAATCAGATTATCTGGTACGTGCTAGTCAATAAAGACGAGACTAGAAAATGAAGAGGATGGAAGATACAATAATCTAAGTGGCTAGTGGCCGCTAAGCTTAGTTCACTAGAATCCGAAGTAAATTATCATAAAGGAAACAACAGCGATAGCGGGAGGGGATATGTGTTGCCTAGGTAGTGAACTCATATGTGAAAGTATCACCATTCCAAAGAGCGACTGTAGGGTATGATTGTCACGCCACAAAGTAAACGGGATGGCCGTAGCTCTCAGCTCCACGTATAACCACTAGACCATGGTGAAATTATATATAAGGTGACGTATTCGGCAGTGGTGAGGACGTTATTTTTTCATAGAGGCAAGCGCTAGAAAGAGATGGCAAGCGCTTTTGCTCTGCACTGACAAACGACTGACACAAAATAACGTCCCCGAAAGAGAGCACGTGTGGTGAATACGTCACCTTATATATAATTTCACCATGCACTAGACTACGCCCACTCTGCAATGTGGACAATTACACAAGGATTCCAATGACTTTATACTTGTAGATTTCGGAGTTATAACCAATTAAAGTCATAACGCATCCAGAAAATCTTTATAAAGCACATGAGTTACCTGCTTAAGTTGAGTCTAGGCCGTAAAGCAGTTTGGAGCTTTAGCTATATCCATAGAACTCTAAACAATTAACAGGACCAGGTAATGACGAAACAATCGATCAAGTGTTAAATGTGAAGACCATCAGTTGGGGCCTGCCAAAATGGCTGCTTCGGGCCCCACGTTGGGCGCCAAATATAATTATGATATATATAATTAACTGTAACATATAACGTTGATATCCGACAGTACCACGAGCTGATGTTAGTGTAGCGACCAGAGGAGCACGCGCTGGTTCCGGCTTCTATTATCGTCAGCTAGGGTGGGTGGAATATTACCACTGTGCTACCTGCTCGTCTGTTATAATCATGATTATATAAAGGTTTCGCGTGCTATTTTTCCCCAAAAAAAAAAAAAACACAAGATCGACCGGACAGACTACAAAAGATATGAAACAAAATAGCTTTGACTAGCTTTCGCACATATAAATATTGCACGGGTTAAGCACAAGCTGAGGTGTCTAGCATAGTGCTGCGCTGGTGTTGTCGCGGCAGCTGCTTGCCCACCCTACCATGATCACCTGCGCCGCATGACCAAATTAGTGGCCGATGATCCCTGTTACACCTCCAGACCTACCCTACTTCCATACTTCGACTAGGCATGGCTTCCACAACACTACACGAACTAGAACATATTAGAATTCATTTAAAAACACTTATTTATTATCGGACATATATTCATGTTTCTTCACTAACTCTAAAATTCCACCATGATCTGCCCAGACGGCTACAACTTACAAAAAAAACTTAGATGCTAAGGAAAATGGTATTAAAACTAAAAATAAATATAAAAAGAATAAATAAATATATAAATAACCTGCAGCAAGTTCAATTTATCGACTGAGCCAATTGTTCAGACGACACTGTTCTGGCTCTGAGCATTTCGTTTTCAAATTCATTGGACACGATAGTCGACTACAAGCACGGGCCATATAGATTTTTATATATTTTGTAAACTTATGTATATATAACCAAAATGAATATGTTTCAAACTCACTTGTAACCGCGATCCACCGTTGAAAGCGCTTTCGGGGGGGAGAGCTGTAACCTGTGGTTATAAAATGGTGGATAAAAGGGTATTGGGTACGTTTTATTGGTAAACGTTTATTATGGAATTAGATCAGTGCCTATGCTTATCTTGGACCATAGTGTATTTTAATTGGCGTTTTTTTTTTTTCTCTTTTCTTTTTGCTATTTTCTTCAAACCTTAGTCTAACGCTGCAGTTATATTAATATAAATTACTATTAATAGAGTTTCCATTTCTTTTTATTTCTTTCTTCTTTTCGTTCCCACCTGCTCTTAAATTAAGCTACTCCTCCATACGGCTCGCTGCTAACTGTCTTCGGCCCTTCTTTTTTTCTTTATCTCCGCTTCTCGAGCGCTCGCACTTTCTCGCTATCTCTTTTTCGCTTTAAGTCGAAGGCCGGTAATTAGCTCTTCTACCGTTTAAATTCCCTGCCTTGGACTTGCACTAATTTGTGATCTACTTCCGCACTTTTAGTAGTTTTCCCGTGTGCATATCATATGGACCACTTTCCTATCAGGAATACACTGCCCCACTCACATCGTCGCCTATAGTTGGCTAAATATTCTTGGAGAGGTTGAGGTTAGGTTTAATTAGGGTCACCAGGGGAAAAAAAATAAGGCACTTTTTCCGCTTCCTCCGCAGCCCCTTCCCTCTGGTCCTAGGGAAATGGGTCGCAGCGTCCACTTCCGGCTTTTCACTGGGCTTTCCCTCAATCGTACTCCCGATTTTAAGGTAGCGGCTCCAGCGACGTCGATCTGGCTGCTCGCGCGCTTACGTACTGGAGTAGCCTTTTGTTACCGTCCCCTTTTCCTCGATCTTCCGAAGTGCCGAAATCAGCTGCGCACCGCTTTGATGTTCCCACTAAGCAAAAGTTCGGGTGGCAAATCTATTGGAGCGAGAAAATGGGAATCTGACGCCCTGCAGAACAACAAAAATATGGGATATCCCATTTGCTTGTGCTTACCCTCGGGATTTGGCCACCAATGCCCGTTTCTCTTGGAATCGTTTCCGTCTAATCACTGCTGGCACACCTCACTAGTGTTATTAGCTGTTTTTCTCTTTGACCAGCAACTCCTAAGACACACTATTGCGGAGCAGATGATGTTGCCAGCTCGAGAGCCAAATTCCAAAAGGAAGCTGGACACTCTCCGAGATATCACGAGCCCTGTTGGATCTACCAACTGACGTTCAAATGACACTCCCTTTGTCATCGCTTTCTCCTTTTTCTTAGCATTTCTCCCCCACTGGCGCTAGAACAAGATCACCCACAGAGGGAGCCAATATTTGGACTTTCGGGTACAGTTTTAGAGCGCCTGACGCTAAGACCGCCGTAACAGAGCCCTTACATTTTCCTAACCATTTAGCTGTTTCAAGCGTCACTACAGTATCATTTGAAATCTCAGAAGTCCCAATTATTGTTACTCTTCACTTTAGAAAACGAACAGAAATGCTATAAATAATACTGTAAAGAAGACCATTTATTCAGAGTAGAAATAGCTTCTGAGACTGGAAATGCTGTAATAAATGAGTTCGGTCGAAAACCTCTAAGAACCATTATCAAAGAACAAATCAAAATTGCGTTGCAAAATTTGACAAATAAAGCCATTAATAAATTTACACGATACCAAAATGGTGAAGGTAAAAAGAATAAAAAGAGAAGGGCTAGGAAAAAACAATCTCATTTACCATCTAAACAAGGACGTTAACATACGCAGCCGAGATTAAAAAGGAAAAAATCAACAAGGAAATCAACTATAAGAGACATTTTTTCTTAATCAAAATGACCACCCATATTGAATATATGAAAAGCGAATTGGATCAGTTTGATCCATCCTACAAAAAGTTATATTCTGAGGACTGAAAAAGTTTCATACAACCCAATTGCTTCGTTGGACAGTGCATCTTCAAGTGATTTCTTTTGCTTAGGAAATGGTGAAACTTATCGAGACCTGTCAAGTGTTTACTTAAGACTTGGTCAACTAAGAAAAAATGATAATACCAAACATTGAAGGAAACAATGTTGGAGTAGTGAATAATATTTTGCATTCAATCTTCAGAAGTTCGTCGGTATATTTAAATATATATTGGTTTCTCAGAGTGATAATAACTATCATTATAGATTGTATATGCAAACGATTCTGTGCTATGGTAGTGACGCCACTGAAAGTCACTTAGCCACTCAAGGTTATTATCCTAATTATGATAAACTATTATCGGTAGATATGTTAATACCGATGGATCCATTTTGCTCAAAAATCTTTTTCAAAACAGTACTAAGGTTGAAAAGTCGGAAAAGTTTATGGAGCCATATTTAATCAAGCGAAACTACTTACAAGTAATGTTGATTTGAGAATTACTTTTAATATTGAAAAAAACAGCATTTTATTTAATGGAATCTGAAACTGAATCTAATCTTAAGATATTGGAAGCACAACTATTCATGAAGCACATAACGGTTAATCCAAGCATTTTATTGGCCCTTCATCATGTTTTACAAACTAAAAATGCCATTTATCCATACAGCAAAGTTCAAGTAAAATCATTCACAATATATCCTGGTAATAATACATTATCAATTGAAAACGCAGTTATTGGTCAGCTTCCTAATGTCTTGGCTTTTTGCATGGTAAAAAATAAATCATATTCTGGAAATCTAACAATGGATCCCTTCCATTTAAAGCATTTTAAAATTCAAGGCTTTAATCTATTGGTTAATGGGGTGCAAGTAACATCGCAAGATCTTGAGTTTGATTTCTACGACTCTGAAAATGCTCAAAGCTCTAGAGCAGGGGTGCCCAGGCCTATGCTCTTGAGCTCGCTTTGTTTTTGTTTTTACTCTTGGGATAGAAACTCACAGAACGTATACATGAACGGCACCAAGAATAAAAAAACTCAACACATGCAAAAATTATGTGTGTGTATGCTATGCGTGGAACCGAAACCGTTTTTGTTTGCTTGTGTGGGTCGTCGTTGCTCGCGAACGCTAACTGACCAACAACAATTTCGATGCTTTTGTTGTTGTCTTACTCATTTTGCTTCTGCCTTATCTTCGAGCTTGCACTGAAAAAACCTTTTTTGTGTTCAACCTGCCGGCAAAATGTTTAATAGCGCATGTCTGAGTAAATTTTTTTTCGCTCAAAACTATTGCGAACAGCAGTGCATTATATATCCTACAAAATTGATTTTGAATACAAAATTTAATCATTTAGTAAACCTTATTTTTCACATTAGTGAAAATGTATGCAAACTTTTTTCTTCCAGTGCACAAATTAAAATACAAAAAATCGTTCGCCTCTTGGTATTAGTGTTTTTCTTTGTAAGTGTTAGTGATTGCTCTTCCGTATGCTGGCTTTTGGCACCCCTGCTCTAGAGGATATAATATGCTATTCAGATCAAGTGGAATAAACCATTATTATCGCGGCTTACAAATTAAAAAGGAAATGTTTGATAAAAAAAGTTTTATATTAGCATTTGACTTAATTGCAGACCATCACAGTTCAACTGTATGCTCAAATTTAATTTCTCAAGGTGCCATCCGAATTGATTTTCAGAGCCTCTCACCGAAGCAGTTACTTGTCTGGTGTACTGTGAATAATGTGACTCAATGATTGATATTGATAAACATCGAAATATTCGCGTTCTATTGTAAAAATGAATACATTGCAAATCGATAATTTGCTTTCCAAGCATTCAAAAACAAACAAAATTTTTAAAGGAGTTTATACCTCTGATAAGCTACCCAAAGTCATATCGAAATATCCTGCTTTTATAATAGCGAACACAGATTCTTCAAGTCAACCAGGAACTCGTTGGGTTGCTTTTTACTTTGCTAGCAAAGATTCAGCAGAATTTTTTGATTCATACGGTTAATATCCTCAGAAGAAAGAATTCCTTAAAATTATTAAGGAAAAATTAAATTAAGGTTACTTTTAACAAACAACCACTGCAAGGATATTTTTCCAATACATGTGGTCATTACTGTATCTTATATGGTCTCTTTAAAAGCAAACAAAAAACATTAAATTGTTTTTTAAAACAATTTAAGAAAAATGATTTTAATTATAATGATAAGTTAATCATGAAAATGTTTAAGAAAATTTGTTTTAAATAAAAACACAATATTGTTTTAAAGTAAATCAAATATATTTTATTGATTTTTTGAATTGGGATTAATTTGTTTGTTTAGATTATAATATTTTAACATTAAATCTACCGCTTGGGCTTTCTTTGCTGGTAAAGTATGACACAGGCATGTATTATAGTGGAATCCGAACTTTGAGTACTGCAGCTCCTTTTCCTCCAGATCTTCCAAAATGAATCAAGTTTTCCAATGTTGTAACATGCTCCTCGAAGATCATCTCTTCGAATTGCATAAAAAAAAGATGTTGAAGATGATGTTGATACTGATGTTGATTCAAAGAGCAGGACTCTTTATATCCACGCCTTTGCTCTTTTAACTCAATATTTTACCTTTACCTATCTATGTATAAATTGTAAACGAGTAGTGCTATTCATCTCTTTTCACATATGTATACGTATATGTAAACCTTTATTTGTATTTATCCTATACATGTCTAGTTGTCTCTTTTTCTCTTACATATAGCAGAGATATTCCATTGAGATCTTTAAATTTGTATATTCAGAACATTTGTTTATCTCTTTTTCTTTTACATGTATATAAGATGTATTCCATTGAATTCTTTGTTTATTCTTTACATATAAATTGAAAATGGGCTGTGCTATGTGAAATTACATGATCCTTCAAAATCTTAATGGGTGTTTTCGATGATAATTTGTTAACATAACTCTTAGATAAAAATATCCAAAGTTGTTCGTTGTCCTTATCACTTAAATAAAGGACTACTTTATTTCCAAATGATGTTTTTGAGCTGACATCCAGTGATCTTGTACTAAAATTCTATACATAGATTCTCTACCTTGGTGTATCTAATCGCTGGCTTTATCTCGTACGTATCTCTAGAAAAGCCTAAGTACATACCCATTTTATTATTCATATACTTTTATATAAGAATTTTTTACATAGCATTATAAACATAGAAACTATTCAAACTACTCACTGTTTTATACTAAATTATTTAATCAAGTTTCCATGGTCTATTAAACTCTCATTAGTTCATAATTGAGGGATGATAACTAATATTTCTAATAATGTTAAAGCCAGCTGTCTTAAATCAGATTGGTTGTTGAGTAATAATGGAGGAATTCAGTATATAATACTAAAGTATATGAATTCACGTATTATTTTTTTTTTCTGTCTATATATAAAACCGACATCATGAACACCATATATAAACGGAAGGAAATAATTACCATTTTTTTACATATGATCATCCCTTGAAATCATATATAAGGACTTCAAGTTCTTAAGATGATTTAGTTCATTTCCAATTCGAAATGAGTGCATTTCATTGCGAGTTGTGTTGTGTAAAAAAAAATTGTTTAGTACAAGCAATGGACTGAAAAAACACACCATAAAAGTCCACAACTTAAGTTATTTAAAATCAAAATCATAATTTTATCGATGTTACTTATGTCCTGGATCTAAGCTGTTTTGGCTAAGATTTGACTTTAATATGCATATTTTATTGACGCTTTCCAACGAATTAAGGAATACACCTGTACCTGGACCTGTATTCTACCTGAAATCCATTTATTCTTTTTGTGTAATCCTAACTTGGAAAACCAGCTTACAAAAATCCTATGATTCTCTTTGGGGGATGTAACATGTAATAAGAGGAAGCGAAATTCAACCAATCACAAGTAAAAAAGAAACCATTGAAAATAAATATTGTTTAAATGTAGCATTTTATTAATTATACATATATATTATTTTTAGAAAAATACATAAAATATTCGTATTATTAAAATTCTGCCTCAGTTCTTTCACCGCAGATATTATTTCTTCATCTGGAAGTAGTTCCTGGAGTCGGTGCCAAATCGAAAATGTGGTCATCATCCGGGAAAACGTATGATGAATTATCATCATTCGACATTGCAATGATGGGGTCATCATCATCATCATCCCATTGAATCATGTAAAATGATCCAACTATGGAGATCCCTTTTTAGAGAGTTTTGGGTATTAATCCCAAAAATCAAGGATGGGTCCACGGAGTCTGGTTGAGAGTCCAGATTAATGGGTGATTCCGGTTGAGAATCAACAAAAATTATCTCGAGGTCGTCCATCTTTGTTTACGGTTCACTAGTTTTTATAATAGCTTATAGCTGTGAGTAGCTATTATATAGGCAACCAACTACAGGACAGTGTGAGGAATACAAAATAGACAAAGAAGTGATAAAGAAATTAAAAACGAATCAAGGACATTGAAGACTTCTACAGAAAATGCATTAAAAAACTACCTGTAAACTACCATCAGATTTATTTCAAAAGGATGAAATACCTGTTTTGAATCGCCACATGAAACTAATCGAACATGCAGGCCCATTAGAAATTAGAGGGAGTGAAAGAGGATTGAGATCAAGGAGAGAGAGTATGAGTGAAAGGATCGATATCGATTTGAAAGCATTTGACACGAGTGAAAAAGGATTTTAGTTCACATTTTGGCCGATAGGTGGCGCCACCAAGTATTAAGTATATAGGGCGGGAATATTTACTATAAGTAGCAATAATTAATTCTAGTTATTTCATTTTTCATCGTATACTTTTATGCTTTGATTGTTCTTCATATATATTATCCATTTTTGATGTGAGCTTTTTTCAATCCTTAATACGGACATCTAGAAACCCGGACCCTTACCTTTCTATTGGATTATTTTAATGCTAGGTACTAAAACAATTTGTTTTTCATAATACTATGTTAATAAAATATTCTGTAGGTATTTTAACATGATCCTGTAAGTAACATAATTTATACGGCAACATGATCTTGCTAGAAACATGCTGTACTTGATAGCAGAATGTTGCACTTGGTAGCAACATGTTGCACTTGGTAGCAACTTTTAGTTCACCGATAGTTCACCTGATATCCGAACCATACTTTTAGTTCACCAATAGATGGCGCTAAAATGCGTTCCCACGCGGCCGCCCCATATCCTTTGTGGCAGCCCAGATCGCAGCCACTCAACTACACTGCTACTACGAGTCGTTCTCTGGTGTGGCAACACTTGCGACATCGATACGACGGTCTGGCAAGACTATCTCTTCAACTACGACGCGCACAAAACACACTTCTGTAATTATAAGTTTAAATAAAGAAATAATATAACGACCACAAAGAAACATCGAGCGTACATTGGCCAAGCCGCCAAAGTGGTGACCCCTACGTTTAAAAACAACCGCAGATGCAAAATCCGCATTATTTTTTGCGTTCCTCGATCAAAGACAACACGGCAGAACACGGCGACCAATTTTACGACGCAATAAATATGGCGAACACGGATGCCACACAGAATGAGATGCAAAAGTTGAAAGAGCAGCTGCAGCAGCTTCAATTAGCAACCGCACAGCCAGCAGCTCCAAAATTAAACAAATCTAATCCGCAACTTTGGTTCGCAACCTCTTCTTCACCGAGTTGCCGTCGTCGATTCGTCCGCTCATTTCGGTTTGGAATGAAGATGATCTGGACAAGCTGGCAAAGGTTGCCGATAAGATGCTCGAAAACAGTGCTGTCGACTCCATGTGGATGCGGTAAGTAGTAACAATCCAAATTTAAAAGACGTTGCTGCCGCTCTTAATATTCTTACGCAGATGGTTGATAAGCTTCAACGGGACATTCACGTCTCCAAAAAGCCCAAGGTTTCCCTTGGCACGAGCGTGGAAAATGACGGCAGCAAGGCATCTCTTTGTTACTACCACAGCACTTTCGGTGATCGCGCACGCAAGTGCCGGCCAGATTGCCAATATTATCAACAGTTAAACTAAAGCTGCTACCGCTAACTCAGCTGGTAGGCGGTAGCATCTCAACGACCAGCGACAAGTCATCCGTGAATTACGACCACCGACTGCACATCCAAGATAAAAACACTAGTCGGACTTTTCTCATCGATTCCGGATCGGTGGTGTCAGTTATACCCTGCACCATGGCTCAACGTAAACTTAGCGAAGACAAACTGCAATTATTGGCGCTGACTTCTTAGCATAGTTCCATTTGCTTGTGGACATTCATGAACAACGTCTTACCAACGGCACGAGCATATCTGTAATCTCGCAGGATTCGGCTTCGCCAAATAACGATAAAACGCAGCAAGGCAAAGATCGGCACACCGATAACTCCACGCTCGACAACTTGAACTCATCAGATTCAACGTCAGTTCGCCACTACATAACGACTACATACTGGAGCACCCGTAGCAGATCGGCCCAGGCGGCTGATGGGGGAGAAACTGTCTGTGGCAAAAGCACAGATACATAAACTGATCGACGACAAAATCTGCAGATACTCAAAAAGTCCATGGGCCAGCCCGTTGCACATGGTAGCAAAAAGTAGTGGAGGATGGCGGGCATGCGGTGACTATCGGAAGCTCAATGCCATTACCATTCCAGATCGCTATCCGATTCCCTACATTCACGATTTTGCTGACCGACTATATGGCAAAAGCATATTCACTACACTAGATCTAGAGCGAGCATTCTATCAAATACCGATGGCCCAAGAGGACATCGAAAAAAAAGCAGTATGCACACCATTTGGGCTTATTGAATTCGTGAAAATGCCATTTGGACTTTAAAATGCGACATAAACGTTCCAGCGTTTCATGGATCAGATCTTTCAACGGGTTGAATACGCGTTTTGCTACATTGACGATATTCTCATAATGTCCAACTCAGTCGATAAGCACAAACAACACGTCGATAATATTTTACAAATCTTAAAAGCGCATGGACTTGGCATTAATGAAAAGAAGTGTCATTTCGCACAATCTGAAGTGACATTCTTGAGCTACACAGTCAACGGCAACGGAATTAAGCCTCCAGAATATCGACTGAAGTCAATCACTGAGTACACTCGGCCACAAACGATTTGCGAATTAGGGCGTTTTCTAGGTATAGTTAACTATTACCGCCGCTGTATACCTCATGCGTCAGAAATCCAGGCGCCGCTTAACGACTTGACACGAAACATGAAGAAAAACGACAAACGGCCAGTGGAATGGACGCCAAGCTCCATTCAAGCATTCGAAAATTGCAAACATAGTATAGCTTACGCCGCAACCCTTGCTCACCCCAGTCTTAATGAAGAACTAAGTCTCACGTGCGACGCTTCCGATATAGCCATCGGAGCTGTGCTTGAACAAAATACGAATGGGAATTGGCAGCCTCTCGGATTCTTCTCCAACAAACTCAACGCAACTGAAAGAAGGTACAGCACATGCGATAGAGAGCTGTTAGCAATTTACGAGGATATAAAGAACTTCAAGCACATGTTAGAGGCCAGGATCTTTGTGATCAAAGCTGATCACAAGCCGCTGATATACGCCTTCAATCAGAAACCAGAAAAAGCGTCGGAGAGGCAGCTGCGACAGCTGGGGTTCATATCTTAACACTCAACTGCAATCTTGCACATGAGTGGCAATGAGAACGTATTTGCCCGATGCGTCGACTCTAGACACAAGAGCCATTGAGACGGCCCAGGCAACGGACGCCGAGCTGCCCGACATTTTAAATGGAGAAACGTCTTTAAATCTACAAGCAATTCCAGTCGACGAGGATATCCTATATTGCGATATGGCAACGGGAACGGCTCGACCATATATTCCTTAATCTTTACGATTCCATGTATTTTCAAACGTACACGGACTGTCGCACCCAAGTGGCAGGTCAACTCTCAAACAAATCTCACTAAAGTACATATGGCCGTCTATGCGTAAGAACGTTCTGGAGTGGTCAAGGAATTGCCTTCCGTGTCAATGAGCCAAAATTCATAAGCACAATGCTCTGATCCCAAAAAAGATCACCGTGCCCGATGGAAGGTTTGATCACATACATCTAGACCAGGGGTCGGCATGCACACATTCACATGATTTTTGTTCGTTTGTGTGCGCTGACAACAGGCACGAAGCATTTTCTCTGCCGCGTCGCTGCCGTGCAGAGTAACGAAGCTGTATGTGCATAGGGCCGAAACAACACGAAGGCAAAACGTTTCTTGCTTTGCACTGAAAAAAATGAATTCGTATAAAGAAAAATGTTTTGCACCAAACAAAGGAATAAATAATCAGAGGAAAAAACAAAAGCGTACTAACAAAAAAAAACATAAAAAAGCATCAGAAACAACTAAAAATCAGAAAAAAAAATTTGTATTTTAATAAGCAAAAATATATTCGTTCATTCATTCGAATTTATTACCAAATCCAAATCTTTTAGCTCCAATAGTTTCATGGCACGCTCAACACCCATGAGTCCCTTGTAGTGCGAATGCCTAATATTGTAGTGCCTTTCTACAAAATATAGTGCGCATCGACTTGTAATGTGTTCGCAAATCAAGCATTGCGCCCCGCCATCCATATTTTCTAAAAAGAAAAAATCATCTTCCCACTTTATATTGAACATTTTGCTCAGTGTTTGCGCAGAAAAAATCATGAAGTTGCGCAGCGTGGTCTTCATCATACGACTTCTGAACGCAAACTGATTTGTGTCTGCTGCCGCAGAAACCGGTTTTGCCTACGTCCGAAGCCAGCCGATTCATGTTCTCTGCCGCTGCGGCAGCCGAGCAGAAAAACGATTCTATGTGCATAGGGCCGAAGCCAGACGAAGTTTTTGCACTGTGCGTGTTCCGACTGCGCTGCCCAGTGGTCTTCTCCTATGCACATGGCATAGGACGCTGCCGGCCTCTGATCTAGACATTGTTGTAATGCCTTTGGTTGACGGATACAGATATTGTCTGACAATGATCGACCGCATTTCTCGCTGGCCGGAGGCTATTCCGTTGAAGGACATGACTGCAGAGACAATATGTGATGCATTATGGTCGCGCTGGATTTCGCGTTTCGGGTGCCCATTGACTATTACAACCGACCAAGGAACTCAATTTGAATCTGAACTCTTCAAGTCACGCCATATCACCCCCAGTCAAATGGCATGATCGAGCATTGGCACAGGTCCATGAAAGCCTTTTTGATGTGCCAGCCGGATACATCATGGACAAAGCTACTTCCGACTGTCATGCTGGGCCTCCGCACGTGCTTCAAGGAGGACATTAAGGCATCAACCAGTTCAGAAGAAGAATGCAGGTGGTAAAGCCAACTCCAGCTTCGCATCACATCAAAGAAAAACTCTTCCTGATTAAGGATATTCACAATTGCTCACACGTTTTCGTCCGGGCTGATGCTGTGAAACAACCCTTGGAGCCGCCATACACGGGGCCATACCTGACATCCAAGACATCAGACCGGGTCTTCATTATTCGGATTAATGGAAAGGAGACAGCCATTTCAATCGACAGGCTTAAGCCTGCATTTATAGCAAATCACGAGGCCAGCCCTACGGAAGATCAGCCATCAAATGTGCCATTACGGACATATGCGAAGAAAAACAAAATTGAAGATTTGTGACTTTTCTAGGGGGAGTACTGTGGCAACCCAGATCGCAGCCACTCAGCAACACTGTCGAGTCGTTCTCTGGTGTGGCAACACTTGCGACATCGATACGACGGTCTGGCAAGACTATCTCTTCAACTACGACGCGCACAAAACACACTTCTGTAATTATAAGTTTAAATAAAGAAATAATATAACGACCACAAAGAAACGTCGAGCGTACATTTGCCAAGCCGCCAAACCTTACTACTTGGTGGCGCCACCTATCGATATCGATCCTTTCACTAATGCTCTCTTTCCTTGATCTCAATCCTTTTTCACCCCTGTCAAATCCTCCCTCTAATTTCTAATGGGCCTGCATGTTCGATTAGTTTCACGTGGCGATTCAAAACAGTTATTTCATCCTTTTGAAATAAATCTGATGGTAGTTTACAGGTAGTTTTTTTAATGAATTTTCTGTAGAAGTCCTCAATGTCCTTGGTTCGTTTTTACTTTCTTAATCATTTCTTTGTCTATTTTTTATTCCTCACACTGTCCTGTAGTTAGTTGCCTATATAAAAATTACTATCTAGTATTAATAGAATAGGGTCATTATTTTCCTTTTAAATTTTTTCGGGAACTCCTTTATAGTATTCAATGTTGTTAAAATTTGGTTTAGCCATGCTCTTCTTCATAACACCAAAGTATTCGATCAATTGAAATGCTTAGCAAGTCATTCCTTTTGTTTATTGCATTTTCTAAAAACGTTGTCTTACCAGACCCTGAAGGTCCGCATATAAGCATTGTTAAAGGATGTATAAATTGTTTAAACATTTTAGGATTTTTTGTTAAAGTTTTATTTATTGATAATTTATAAATTTTTAGATAATTAAAAACAATTTATTTAGATTTCTCCTGGTCGCGCTTTTTGTGGCAGTTCTTTTCGAAATGAGTATCAGATCCACAATAATTGCAATAAACGATTTTTGTGTATCCCCTGTTGCGGGGATCATTTTCAAACAAACGCTTAAAGGTATCTATTTTAAACTAGTTAATACAAGTGCTTAATACAAACTGAAATTTTAAACATATTAATTACCATTACAGTATATATCGTAATTAGAATTTTCCAATTTAACTAGAGCTTAAATTAATTATTTAAAGCACATCTAAGAGGAACTTTTTTGTGAATTTTACAGTTGGTAAAACAATTTGGATAAAAGGTTAGACTTTTTCCTATATCGATATCAATAATATTATTTGTTAAACACTTTGATAAAAACTTTTTCTTAATTTCACCACGTACAATGACTGTACTAAATCTGTTTAATGGTGAAAGTATTTCTCCTAAACTTAAGTGTGATATTTCACCATCTGACCATTCCAATCCATTTATTGTTTGACGATGAATGTTTTGCTGTTTAATCATTCCATTGTCCAATTCATTGAGGTGATATGGAGGTTTGAAATGAAAGAATTTTGGTGTTACTGTTCCGGTTTGCATAAACGCTAATTCCTTAATGAAAAGTTGTTTATTATTTCCGAAGAGGTACTGAAAATCAACAATGATGCTTGAATTCCTGTCGATTGTGTTCATAAAGCATTCTTCAATCGAAGAGAATTAGGTTTACTAGAAAGAAGAAGGACCACGAAGTCATTTTCGGTTTCGAATATTATGTGGTACATAATTTAAAGCTAAAATTCAACTACAAGAAAATTCATTCCAATGATCTGGATGCAGCAAAGCAAGAACAATTTCGTTGGTTTAGATAAGGATAAAAGGATGCAATTGGTTACATACAAGGAATATATTCAATAAAACTTGATCAGTATGATTTCTTGATGCCTGATACAATTATAGACCATCCATTATTGACTTCTATTAAATGTAATTTTAGATTTCGAAAATCCGATAAACAGTGTTCAAGCAGAACATAATTATATTATCACACTGAACTGATCTATATATAACGTACATAAAATAAGTAATTTATGACTGCTAGGGTGTTTGTTCATAAAACATGAACAGGAACCGACAAAGGCCAACCAATAAACAATACAGTCCACTTGAAGGAGGCCACTTGAGAAAAAGAGTTCGAGCATAAAATCATATACATGGGCACGTCGAACCCAAATCTATTAACACATGTTGTTTGCATGTAGTAGGTGTCATTAGAAGGGATGAGCGTGGGAACAAGTGCCACACATCCCTCCTTTTCTAAGCGTTGGTCTTAGTTTTAATTACCTTATATTTTTCGATATATAGTGCATAAGTTTTGAAAATAAAACAGTTTGAATTTACAACTCAACTCACAAGTGTTTTAACTTTTTCTTTAAGGTCTTAACATTTTGGTCCTTCGAGCAAAGCAAAGTTAGAACCAGTGGTGACTGGAACTTTGAAAGAAGATATGTACTAAAATTCTATACATAGATTCTCTACCTTGGTGTATCCAATCGCTGGCTTTATCTCGTTACGTATCTCTAGAAAAGCCTAAGTACATGCACATTTTATTATTCATATACTTTTATATAAGAATTTTTTACATAGCATTATAAACATAGAAACTATTCAAACTACTCACTGTTTTATACTAAATTATTTAATCAAGTTTCCATGGTCTATTAAACTCTCATTAGTACATAATTGAGGGATGATAACTAATAGTTCTAATAATGTTAAAGCCAGCTGTCTTAAATCAGATTGGTTGTTGAGTAATAATGGAGGAATTCAGTATATAATACTAAAGTATATGAATTCACGTATTATATTTTTATACCCGGTACTCGAAGAGTAAAGGGGTATATTAGATTTGTGCAAAAAATTAATGTGTGTAACACCCAGAAGGAAGCGTTTCCGACCCCATAAAGTATATATATTCTTGATCAGCATCAATAGCCGAGTCGATATAGCTATGTCTGTCTGTCCGTCCGTCTGTCCGTCTGTCCGTCCGTCCGTCTTCATTAGCGCCTATAGCTCAAAGACCATAAAAGCTAGAGGAACACTATTTTGTATCCAGACTCCTGTCCTATCGCACTGTTACAAGTGTATTTCAAAATTTCGCCCCGCCCCCTTCCGCCCACTCCAAGGACGAAAATCTGTGGCATGCACAATTTTAAAGATACGAGAAAACTAAAAACGCAGAATCGTAGAGAATGACAATATCTATCAGAGTGTTGAATCTGGATCAGATCGACTCATAAATATAGCCACAATGAAGAAAACAATTTCGAAATGCATCGTTCCCTCTCGCTCTCTCTCACACACAGGGGTAGGCGCTATGCCTGATCGAATTTTTTGACGCCTAGTTCTCAGAGACTATAAGAGCTAGAACCACCAAACTTTCCATCCAAGCTCCTGTGATATCAAACCGAGACGAGTTTGTTTTAAAATTTGGCCACGCCCCCTTCCGCCCCCACAAAAGACGAAAATCTACAATTTTGAAGATACGGGAAAACCAAAAACGCAGAATCATAGAAAATTACTATATCTATCAGAGTATTGAATTTGGATCAGATCGGATCATAAATATAGTCAGAAGGAACAAATGAAATTTCAGTGGCCTTCCAAGCGCAGACTGATTCCCTCTCTCTCTCGCACACAGCCGTGTATGTATATGTAGGAAGTAGATAAAAACATGTAGAAATGGCAGATGTAAAAAATTTATGTTAACCAATATGGAAACATCTAATAGATAAAAATCTCCGAAAAGGTTCGACTTAAATTGTTTTTTTTTGGCTAAAATTTAATATTTTCCTTTTGCGAACATGTAATAAATTACAACAAGCTCACATACATATATACTGACTGAGTACCGGGTATAAAGTAGAGCCGCGGCGCAGACGCGGCTCATAACGTTCCCCCTCGTTTTTTTTCTATCTATATATAAAACCTACAACATAAACAGAAGGAAATAATTACCATTTTTTTACATATGATCATCCCTTGAAATCATATATAAGGACTTCAAGTTCTTAAGATGATGTAGTTCATTTCCAATTCGAAATGAGTGCATTTCATTGCGAGTTGTGTTGTGTAAAAAAATTGTTTAGTACCCGCAATGGACTGAAAAAACACACCATAATAGTCCACAACTTAAGTTATTTAAAATCAAAATCATAATTTTATCGATGTTACTTATGTCCTGGATCTAAGCTGTTTTGGCTGAGATTTGACTTTAATATGCATATTTTATTGACGCATACCAACGAATTAAGGAATACACCTGTACCTGGACCTGAATTCTACCTGAAATCCATTTATTCTTTTTGTGTAATCCTAACTTGGAAAACCAGCTTACAAAAATCCTATGATTCTCTTTGGGGGATGTAACATGTAATAAGAGGAAGCGAAATTCAACCAATCACAAGTAAAAAAGAAACCATTGAAAATAAATATTGTTTAAATGTAGCATTTTATTAATTATACATATATATTATTTTTAGAAAAATACATAAAATATTCGTATTATTAAAATTCTGCCTCAGTTCTTTCACCGCAGATATTATTTCTTCATCTGGAAGTAGTTCCTGGAGTCGGTGCCAAATCGAAAATATGGTCATCATCCGGGAAAACGTATGATGAATTATCATCATTTGACATTGCAATGATGGGGTCATCATCATCATCATCCCATTGAATCATGTAAAATGATCCAACTATGGAGATCCCTTTTTAGAGAGTTTTGGGTATTAATCCCAAAAATCAAGGATGGGTCCACGGAGTCTGGTTGAGAGTCCAGATTAATGGGTGATTCCGGTTGAGAATCAACAAAAATTATCTCGAGGTCGTCCATCTTTGTTTACGGTTCACTAGTTTTTATAATAGCTTATAGCTGTGAGTAGCTATTATATAGGCAACCAACAGGCCCATTAGAAATTAGAGAGAGTGAAAGAGGATTGAGATCAAGGAGAGAGAGTATGAGTGAAAGGATCGATATCGATTTGAAAGCATTTGACACGAGTGAAAAAGGATTTTAGTTCACATTTTGGCCGATAGGTGGCGCCACCAAGTAGTAAGGATATAGGGCGGGAATTTTTACTATAAGTAGCAATAATTAATTCTAGTTATTTCATTTTTCATCGTATACTTTTATGCCTTTATTGTTCTTCATATATATTATCCATTTTTGATGTGAGCTTTTTTCAATCCTTAATACGGACATCTAGAAACCCGGACCCTTACCTTTCTATTGGATTATTTTAATGCTAGATACTAAAACAATTTGTTTTTCATAATACTATGTTAATAAAATATTCTGTAGGTATTTTAACATGATCCTGTAAGTAACATAATTTATACGGCAACATGATCTTGCTAGAAACATGCTGTACTTGATAGCAGAATGTTGCACTTGGTAGCAACATGTTGCGCTTGGTAGAAACTTTTAGTTCACCGATAGTTCACCTGATTTCCGAACCATACTTTTAGTTCACCAATAGATGGCGCTAAAATGCGTTCCCACGCGGCCGCCCCATATCCTTTGTGGCAGCCCAGATCGCAGCCACTCAATTACACTGCTACTACGAGTCGTTCTCTGGTGTGGCAACACTTGCGACATCGATACGACGGTCTGGCAAGACTATCTCTTCAACTACGACGTGCACAAAACACACTTCTGTAATTATAAGTTTAAATAAAGAAATAATATAACGACCACAAAGAAACATCGAGCGTACATTTGCCAAGCCGCCAAACCTTACTACTTGGTGGCGCCACCTATCGATATCGATCCTTTCACTAATACTCTCTTTCCTTGATCTCAATCCTTTTTCACCCCTGTCAAATCCTCCCTCTAATTTCTAATGGGCCTGCATGTTCGATTAGTTTCATGTGGCGATTCAAAACAGTTATTTCATCCTTTTGAAATAAATCTGATTGTAGTTTACAGGTAGTTTTTTAATGAATTTTCTGTAGAAGTCGTCAATGTCCTTGGTTCGTTTTTACTTTCTTTATCATTTCTTTGTCTATTTTTTATTCCTCACACTGTCCTGTAGTTAGTTGCCTATATAAAAATTACTATCTAGTATTAATAGAATAGGGTCATTATTTTCCTTTTAAATTTTTTCGGGAACTCCTTTATAGTATTCAATGTTGTTAAAATTTGGTTTAGCCATGCTCTTCTTCATAACACCAAAGTATTCGATCAATTGAAATGCTTAGCAAGTCATTCCTTTTGTTTATTGCATTTTCTAAAAACGTTGTCTTACCAGACCCTGAAGGTCCGCATATAAGCATTGTTAAAGGATGTATAAATTGTTTAAACATTTTAGGATTTTTTGTTAAAGTTTTATTTATTGATAATTTATAAATTTTTAGATAATTAAAAACAATTTATTTAGATTTCTCCTGGTCGCGCTTTTTGTGACAGTTCTTTTCGAAATGAGTATCAGATCCACAATAATTGCAATAAACGATTTGTGTGTATCCCCTGTTGCGGGGATCATTTTCAAACAAACGCTTAAAGGTATCTATTTTAAACTAGTTAATACAAGTGCTTAATACAAACTGAAATTTTAAACATATTAATTACCATTACAGTATATATCGTAATTAGAATTTTCCAATTTAACTAGAGCTTACATTAATTATTTAAAGCACATCTAAGAGGAACTTTTTTGTGAATTTTACAGTTGGTAAAACAATTTGGATAAAAGGTTAGACTTTTTCCTATATCGATATCAATAATATTATTTGTTAAACACTTTGATAAAAACTTTTTCTTAATTTCACCACGTACAATGACGGTACTAAATCTGTTTAATAGTGAAAGTATTTCTCCTAAACTTAAGTGTGATATTTCACCATCTGACCATTCCAATCCATTTATTGTTTGACGATGAATGTTTTGCTGTTTAATCATTCCATTGTCCAATTCATTGAGGTGATATGGAGGTTTGAAATGAAAGAATTTTGGTGTTACTGTTCCGGTTTGCATAAACGCTAATTCCTTAATGAAAAGTTGTTTATTATTTCCGAAGAGGTACTGAAAATCAACAATGATGCTTGAATTCCTGTCGATTGTGTTCATAAAGCATTCTTCAATCGAAGAGAATTAGGTTTACTAGAAAGAAGAAGGACCACGAAGTCATTTTCGGTTTCGAATATTATGTGGTACATAATTTAAAGCTAAAATTCAACTACAAGAAAATTCATTCCAATGATCTGGATGCAGCAAAGCAAGAACAATTTCGTTGGTTTAGATAAGGATAAAAGGATGCAATTGGTTACATACAAGGAATATATTCAATAAAACTTGATCAGTATGATTTCTTGATGCCTGATACAATTATAGACCATCCATTATTGACTTCTATTAAATGTAATTTTAGATTTCGAAAATCCGATAAACAGTGTTCAAGCAGAACATAATTATATTATCACACTGAACTGATCTATATATAACGTACATAAAATAAGTAATTTATGACTGCTAGGGTGTTTGTTCATAAAACATGAACAGGAACCGACAAAGGCCAACCAATAAACAATACAGTCCACTTGAAGGAGGCCACTTGAGAAAAAGAGTTCGAGTATAAAATCATATATATGGGCACGTCGAACCCAAATCTATTAACACATGTTGTTTGCATGTAGTAGGTGTCATTAGAAGGGATGAGCGTGGGAACAAGTGGCACACATCCCTCCTTTTTTTTCTAAGCGTTGGTCTTAGTTTTAATTACCTTATATTTTTCGATATATAGTGCATAAGTTTTGAAAATAAATCAGTTTGAATTTACAACTCCACTCAAAAGTGTTTTGACTTTTTCTTTAAGGTCTTAACATTTTCGTCCTTCGAGCAAAGCAAAGTTAGAACCAGTGGTGACTGGAACTTTGAAAGAAGATATGGAGCCAAAAATTTACCAGAGTCTTGAGAAAATATCGGACAGTATCGATACATTTGTGGAAAATCTAAAAACGTATTTAAAAGAAAGTATAGAGAGGTTAGATCAGGCTAAAACAAGGGAGTGTAACCTGAGATGGACAAAATTGAATTCTTTAGTAAAAGACTAAACAAAAAAGTTGAGGAATTCTATAATGTTTATGAAACAAATGATAGCTTCGACGAACAGATCGCCGAGCTAGACTTTGATATTCAGAACACGTTAAGCAACTTAGAAATAAGGATGCAGGAAGCGGTATGAAAATAAAAGAAAAATATTTTTAGATCAACTGAATCGGTTGCTAGATTTGCCAATGCTAGACAAGGATTCAGCAAAACATATTAAATTGTTTTCTGACTCGATAAATGAGTCAATACAAAGTTAAAGTCACAATTAACAGAAGAAGTTGATGTGATTTTTGCCCACATAATTTTGAGAAAATTTAATAAAGATGCCCTTCAATTATATGAAAGTCATATAAAAAGGACAAAAAAGATTTAAACATTGCCCGATGTAATGGAATTTCTGGAACAACGGTATACTTCTCTGTATGCATCGCAGGATGCAGAGAAAAAACCGCTGAAAAAAGTAATGCAATATAGCAGCCTTAAGTCTGGTCTGATGAGCTGGTGAGGTGGCTCAAAGGGGGCCCAGCTGAGGCCACCGTACGGGTCGCAGGTTGCGGATAGCGAACGGCCTACCTCGATAGGTAGGTCAGCTGCGAATAAACGGGCATCCCTATGGAGAGTACCGAAAATAAGCAGTCCCGGACAGCCAGGGGGTGTTCGCGAAGTAGCAACACTGACGATGCGCTTGTGGTGCCGCCTCGTATAAGTAGCTCACACAATCCCATCCCTACACACTACCTTCCCACATCCCAACCCCCACACTCACTTCACACCGGGCCGGACTAAGGTGTCATTCGACCCGTGCCGAGAGTCAGCCTGGCTGAGGGCCCGGTTTTTAAAAACCAGCTCAGTCGTTAACGGAGAGCTCAGGGACTTGGCAGCCCCCTGTTCTAATGATGCTTTATCCGGGCAACGTGAATCTCTGCCCGGACGGACCTTCCTTTCTTTGCAAATCGTGGGATCTAATATGGAAAACAACAAAAAAAACCAAAAAACCAAAAAACCGAGTCTGGCACTCCCCAAAAGTCAACTGGGAGCAATCCCATGCGTGGTAAGGCAGTGGCCCCAAGGCCTGGCCAAACCAGCTCAACAGCAGGAAAGACCTGTTCGGTGGAAGGCGCTGGTACGAACCCGAGGGGGTCCCACCCTGAATTTGGGGTGGGTGGCAAAGCACCTCCCAAAACCAACACCCTGGAAAGGCAGCAAAGCATCAGTGCGGCTGCCCGACCTCTTGGTAAAGTGGCGGGGGCTGACTTGCCATCGACAAGTGCCCAAGCCAGGAAGTTCTCGTTTGCCGAAAGGAGGAATGCCGGGCAAATACTCCGTCGGCAAAACGCGAGCAAAACAGCAAGCCCATCAGCCAACTGGCTGAATAAGGTAAAGTGGGCCGGCAGTGCTCCCAGATTTCACCGCGGAGCGACAACAGGCGCCACTACCGAAAAGGCAGCGCTCACAGGAGATGCCTGGACCGACTACAAAGCGGTCTAGAGTTCTCCCAAACATATCCTTCGCGCAGATTGCCAAGGAGAGGACGCTAATCGGCGTCCTTGACAAGGGCAGCGCGGAGGGCAAAATACCTAGGAGCCAGTGGAAGTGGGTGGAAGCGGCATTGGCCGACCGCTGCTTCGAGCTCCTCGAAAATGACCCCGGGCCACCTCCTGTCTGCAAGGACATTGGGTTTGTCCCAGGGCAATATTGAAGTTATTGCCTGTGAAGACGAGCGCTCCGTGAAGCTGTACAAAGCAGCGGTGGCGCAGATCGGAGAGGTCTATGCTGGGGCGAAGCTCGTCGCAGTAGACTGGAGCGAGGTGCCCAGTAGACCGCGGGCAAGACTATGGGTGCCGGCTACCTTCAAGGAGCCTGAGCGCATCCTCAAAATGCTGCAGAGGTGCAATCCACTACTTCCAACTACAAACTGGAAGGTAGTAAAGGTTGAGACGACGCAGGGACCGATGAACCAGGCTGTGCTCGTACTCAACAAGAAGTCGCTGGCCCAGATAGAGGCAGCTAAGGGCGAGCTGAACTTCGGCTTCAGCTCGGTCACCATAAAGGTGTATAAGTCGGACGCAGCGGCCGAGGCCCGTCCGGTCGACAACCCAGTCGATCAGGACGTTGCCTCGGAGATAGAAGCACCCGACAACGAGCTGGAGCAGGCCAAAGAAGGCTACTCGTCCGATGCAGAGCTACTGCTTGACTTTGAGGCAATGTGTCGCGAGGAAGTATCCGACGACTCAGACGCCGACATCACAGTGGTGGGGATTCTGGAAGATGTCTCTGAGACTCCTACAGATAAATCTCCACCACAGTAAAGCAGCATCTGCTTCCCTCATACTCCGCTTGATCGAGAGCGGAGCCGACAGAGTCCTAGTCCAGGAGCCTTGGATAGTAGGAGATAAGGTCTGTGGACTAGCGACGAAGGAGTACAAGCTGATTGTAACCCAAAAATAAGATAAAATTCGTACCTGCATTCTTGCAAGAAAACACCTAAACATTTTTCTGCTCCATAACTTTAGCAATGGCGACAACACGGCTGTAAGCCTAGAGTTGGAGGGGACGCATCTTAGACTGATGTCGTCCTACATGGCTCACGAGGAATGCGATCCTCCGAGTGACCTCGTTCGCAAGCTAGCCAGCGATAGCGAGAGGTCAAACGTAGGCCTGATAATAGGCTGCAATGCCAACGCTCATCACAGCCAATGGGGGAGCTCGGACACAAACGTAAGGGGTGAGGTGAGTCACTGTTCAGCTTCATCCTAAACTCTAACCTACTAATCTGTAATCGGGGAAATGACCCTACATTTATAATAAAGAACCGGCAAGAGGTTATCGACCTCACAATAGTGTCTCACAAACTGTCAGACACAGTCAAGAGTTGGAAAGTCCTAAATGAACATTCCTTTTCTGACCACAGGTACATCGAGATGATACTATCTCTCGAGAGCCCAAAACCCACTGACTACATTAATCCCAGGAAAGCCAACTGGGAAAAATATAGTACAGAAATGGAAAAACTTCTTCCCCCGAAGCACCAGTATGCCCGAACACAGAGGACGACTTAAACCGTCTATTGGAAAGGCTCACTGAAGCATGCAACCAAGTCTTTACGGCAGCATGCCCCCCAAACAGACATAAGGGAAAAAATAAACCCCCCTGGTGGTCAAAACAAATAGATATCCTACGGAAAAGCTGCAGGACTCTCTTCAACAGAGCCAAAAGCGCTAACGGGGAGGAACACTGGGCAGACTATAAGACCAGTCTGTCCCTTCACAAAAAAGAAACAAGGAAGGCAAAAAGAGCCTCTTGGCAAAAATTTTGCTCTGAAATCGAAGAAACGTCAGAAGCCGCAAGGCTACGCAAGATCCTCTCCAAAACGACCCCCGCGGTGGGGTACCTCAAAAGAAGTGATGGTACGTGGACTAACTCAAGTAAGGAGTCCCTAAACATTCTTCTCGACACTCACTTTCCCGGGTGTATTACCACCGAGCCGGCACGCCTCTCTAGTGGAGGCTCGGCAACTTTGATGACGCACATCCTTACAAAACGGAACATCAGCTGGGCAATAAACAGCTTTCATCCATTCAAATCTCCAGGCCCGGACCGGATCATTCCGGCCCAACTTCAAAAGGCAGGCGATATGGCCATCAAATGGCTGCAATGTATCTTCAAGAAGATACTAGTGGTGGGAAAAATACCACATGCCTGGCTTAAGGAAAAGATAGTCTTCATTCCCAAAGCGGGAAAAGCCCCACATTCAACTCCAAAGGACTTCAGATTAATTAGCCTTTTTTCGTCCTTTTTTCTCAAAACTTTTGAGAGACTTGTCGGGCTACAACTGAGGACAACTATAAGTCCCCAGTTGTTATCAGGCTCACAACATTCCTACCGAAAAGGAAAATCCACGGAAACGGCACTTCACGCAGTAGTCTCAGTGATAGAGAAATCTCTTCACCTAAAAGAATACTCCTTAATAGACTTTCTCGATATCGAGGGAGCTTTCAACAATGTCGTGCCGGATGCCATTACGGAAGCGCTGACTGATCTGGCGGTGGACCGTCACTTGGTGATGCTCATCGATCAATTGCTCACATGCAGGACGGTGACATCATCAATGGGATCGTCCACCCAGTCATCCTGTCTCCTCTTCTATGGAACATAGCAGTCAACAAGATCCTATGTGACCTGGAGGGAGGGGGCTGCAAAGTTGTGGCATACGCGGATGACGTTGCGGTTATCTTTTCGGGGAAATACCCGCAAACACTCTGCGACCTAATGACCGCTAAGCTCGCGAAACTGTCTGAATGGACGGAATCTCGAGATCTGGGAGTTAACCCCTCGAAAACGGAACTTATGTTATTTACAAATAAATATAAGATTTCGCCTCTCAACCCCCCCTCACTAAACGGCTGCAGGCTCTCCTTCAGCGACAGTGCCAGTTACTTAGGGTTGGTAATTGACAAGAAGCTAAAATGGAACCTGAACACAAAGGACAGAGTAAAAAAGGCTACGATAGCCCTCTATACATGCAAAAAAGCTATTGGCTTAAAATGGGGCATGAACCCAAGCATAGTCCAATGGATATATCTAGCAATAGTTAGACCTATACTACTCTATGGAGTTACAGTGTGGTGGCCGGCCCTATCAAAAAGGACGATCACCAAACAATTGAGCAAAGTCCAAAGAACTGCTGCCTTAAGCATCAGTGGAGCTCTTTGCACCACACCGAATGATGCATTAAATGCCATCCTATGCCTCCAGAGCCTCGACCTGGCAGGAAAAGAGCGTGCAGAAATTGCAGCTATACGTCTGAGAGACTCTGACCAATGGGCTCCACAGCTCATGGGTCACTCATCAATATTGAATAGCGGTACTGTTTCCACAAAAACAGACTACTGCGTCACAAGGGAGCACACAGACACCCCCTTCAATATAATCATCCCCAAAAGAGACGAATGGCTCCAGGGACATCCAGGCCCACAAAGGGCCATAAACATCTTCACAGATGGATCGAAGCTGGATAACAAAGTCGGAGGAGGAATCTACTCCGAACAGCTAAACATACGGCACTCCTTCAGGCTTCCAGATCACTGCAGCGTCTTCCAGGCGGAGGTCATTGCAATCAGGGAAGCACTGAACTGCCTTCAGGAAGTGACCATCTTGGTAACCAATGTAAACATATACAGCGACAGCCAAGCCGCGATCAAATCGCTAAATGCGATTTCCTCGAGCTCGGCCACCGTGGCAGACTGCCGCAAATCTCTTCACGAGATGGCTCAGCAATTTGCTATCAACCTTATATGGGTCCCGGGTCATCGGAACATCGAAGGTAACTGCATAGCCGACGAGTTGGCCAGATCTGGCACAACTATCCCCCTCCTTCAAGATAAGGAAGATATTTGAATGCCTATGGCCACCTGTAAGCTCATCATAAAAGAGCAATATAAGCAACTAAGAGAACACATGTGGCAATCGGTACCACGATGTCGAATAACCCGGCAAACATGGCCGACTATAGACAGAAAGCGCACCTCTGAGCTATGCAGGCTCGGCAGAAGAAAGTGTAGCGCAGTCATACGCTCCCCTACGGGACACTGGCTAATAGGCACCCATGCAAACAGGCTGGGCGCCCCATATAACGATTTTTGCCGAAGCTGCAGAGACGAGGAAGAAGAAGAGACGGTGGAGCATCTGTTCTGCTCCTGTCCAGCTCTCAGAAGAAGAAGGCTACAACATATAGGCTCGCGCTTCATAGCAGACATTTCAGAAATGTCCACAATCTGTCCCAGGAAGATAGCAAACTTCATAAGAGCAGCCGGATAGGATAACTGCTGACATTAAGGTCTCACGACGCGGAAAGGGAAAAGATTCTCTTGCGGTATCACAACGGGCCGTAATCGGCCTATGTGTGGTGGGCTCCTGGCGAGCCTGGCAACCGCTTCTACCTAACCTAACCTAGCAGCATTAAAGAAAGTTGTCCGCTGTGTAAAATGGCAGGCCATAGAATAATGCAATGCTATAGGTTTAGAGCGAGGTCCGATACAGAGAGGCCAGGTTATTCAAAAGCAGCGCCTGTACAAAAGATGCTGTAGGCACGACATGAATAAGAAATGCTCCTCGGAAATGTTTTGTGCGATTTGTAAAAAATCCCATCACACGATGCTCCATATTCCCTATGAAAAAAAGGAAAATGTTAACACTTGTTTCACAAAGAAACAAGCGTTTTTAGCCACAACACTTATAAAATTAAGAGCGGTGAGTGGTGGCTATGAAAACCTTAGAGCTCTAATTGATTGTGGGTCACAATGTACCATCATTTCAGAGGAAGCAGCACAAATATTAAAAGTGGCGCGCAAAAGGAAAAACAACGAGGTGAGTGGAGTATCATCGACAGACTCTTCAACTTCAAAGTATAAGGAAACTTTAACGATTAAAACTCGGGATGCCGATAAAAACCTCTTAAAATTGAAGCAATCATTCTCCCAAAATTTATGATGGCTTTGCCTGTAAAGTCGTTCAAGATTGATAAATCGAAATGGAAAGATTATGTGTTGGCTGACCCGAACTTTAATAAACCAAGTAGGGTGGATATAATAATTGGGGTAGATTTGTATGCCCATATTGTAAAAGACGGAGTAGTGAAAATAGATGGACTACTTGGTCAAAATACAGAATTCGGATGGATTATATCCGGTTGCACCAAGTCAAAAGGTGATAAATTGATTGTAGCGACAACAATTGAAGTCGGGGACTTAGAGCGTTTCTGGGAAATGGAAAACGAAAGTACTGACGTGGAAGAAGATGTTTGTGAGAAGAATTTCTTGGAAACTACAAAAAGAGATGAAAATGGAAGGTATGTGGTGAAAATATCAAAAGAGATAAGGATCTAGGAGATTCAAAGGCACAAGCTATAGCGCGATTTTACAATTTAGAAAAGAAACTCGGCAAAAATAAAGAAATAAAAGAAAATTACATAAAGTTTATGCATGAATATAAAAATTTAGGACATATGGTGGAGTCCAAGAAAGAGGGAAAATATTATTTACCCCATCAGGGAGTCATAAGAGATTCCAGTCTAACGACAAAACTCAGGGTGGTTTTTGATACGTCAGCAAAAACCACAAATAATAAAAGCTTAAATGATATCATGTGGGTTGGACCAAGAGTCCAAAAAGATATCTTCGATATTATGGTAAAATGGCAAAAGTGGCCATTTGTAGTATCATCGGACATTGAAAAAATGTACCAGCAAATTATAGTTGATGAAGAAGATCAGCATTATTTGCATATAATCTGGAGAGACGATCCAAACGAAAAATTAAGAGAATATAAACTAATAACCGTTATGTACGGTACAGCTTCAGCACCCTACTTAGCTACTAGGGTGCTTGTTGCAATAGCAGATAATTGCGGAAATAAAGCAATTAAAGAAATCATAAAAAATGATTTTTATATGGACGATCTGATGACAGGTACTGATTCCATATTAGATGCCAAATGGCATGTAAAGGAAGTTACCCAGGAGTTTGATAAGGTTGGGTTTAACTTAAGAAAGTGGATAACAAATATCCAAGATATTGTTAAGGACTTTAGAGATAACGAAAAAAATAAAGTATTAACCATTGAAGAGAATGAATCCGTCAAAACATTAGGACTTCAATTGGAGCCAGTTAAAGACGAGTTTAGGTTCAACTTCCATTATGAACCCACTAAAATAACTAACAAACGAAAAGTTTTATCTACATTAGCAAAGATGTATGACCATTTAGGCTGGTTGTCTCCAGTTAAAATTATAGGTAAATGTGCAAAAATCTTTTCGGATAATGGAACCAATTTTGTGGGAGCTTCGCGTAAATTAGACGAAGAATACCAGAGAGCCCTTAAGGACAATATAAAAGTGGTTCCAATATTAGAAAGAGAACAAATCAAGTGGCACTTTATCCACCCGGCAGGACCTCACTTTGGAGGTATTTGGGAAGCTGGGGTAAAATCGGTGAAATATCACTTAAAAAGAGTGATTGGGGACAATAATTTAACGTACGAGAAAATGGCAACCCTCTTATGTTAAATTGAAGCTGTACTGAATTCACGCCCGTTGTATACCGCTTCAAATGATATTGACGATTTGGATGTATTAGTCTCTGAGATCTAGGCGCTCATCTGGACGAATGGGCACAGCGCCCAACCCTGCGTGTGAGAGAGAGCGAGAGGGAACGATGCATTTCGAAATGGTTTTCTTCATTGTGGCTATATTTATAAGTCGATCTGATCCAGATTCAACGCTCTGATAGATATGGTCATTCTCTACGATTCTGCGTTTTTAGTTTTCTCGTATCTTTAAAATTGTGCATGCCGCAGATTTTCGTCCTTGGAGTGGGCAGAAGGGGGCGGGGCGAAATTTAAAAATACACTTGCAACAGGACAGGAGTCTGGATACACAATTGTGTTCCTCTAGCTTTTATAGTCTTTGAGCTATAGGCGCTAATGAAGACAGACAGACGGACGGACAGACAGACATAGCTATATCGACTCGGCTATTGATGCTGATCAAGAATATATATACTTTATGGGGTCGGAAAAGCTTCCTTCTGGGTGTTACACACATACATTTTTTGCACAAATCTAATATACCCCTTTACTCTTCGAGTACCGGGTATAAAAATGGAGAAAGACTTCTGGATTAAATGGAAAGAAGATTATTTACACACTCTTCAACAAAGAAATAAATGGAAAATAGGAATACAGAATATTAAAAAGGGACAGATAGTTTTAATAAAAGATGAAAGCTGTCATCCAGCTAGATGGCCGTTGGGGAAAAAAGAAGAAATACATAAAGGTAGGGACGATAGAGTCAGAGTAGTCACCATCTAACATCAGGATGAGTCGATTAAAAGACCGATTACCAAAAGTTTGTCCATTAGCTGGAATTGAGTCTGAAGAAAAGGACTCAGAAATGCCTCGAAAAGAAGCAACAAGTACTCGCGGTTGACCTCGAATACCCAAACTAGGACTCATGGCAGTAATGTTAATGTTTATATTATTTTGCCAAGTATCAAATGCAAGCATAGCTGCCAGAGGAAAAGAGAAGTGGTCAATTAAAAAAATGAACAGTTCCACTTCAAAATATTTGGACCCGATGGGAGACGTAGAAATAGTCGACTCATTTTGGGATCTAATAGTTTATTATAATATGGATCCGTATTTTCAAATGATAAAAAAGGGAAAATGAGAGTAGTGTGCGGTAAGCTTTACACTTTTGAAGAGCAATGCAGCAATGTTTTCGATAACACTGACAGACAAATTGCAGATCTAGAAGAAAATAATAAACTTTTTATGACTCAAGATAACAAAAGAAAAAAACGAGCACCCTTCGAGTTTATGGGCTCCCTTTATCGTATATTGTTCGGAATAATGGAAGCCGAAGATAGGGAAACTTTGGAAGGAAATATGAAAAATTTGTTAGAAAACCAACATAATATAGACGATTTAATTAAAAGACAAACGTCAGTAGTAGAGTCAACGGTAAATATTCTCAAAAGAACTACCGAGGAAATAAACGTACATTTTAGAAGTATGAGCACTAGAATAGAAAACATAACGGAAGTGTTAAAGGAAAGTTACTATGTATAAAAAGGATTTAAAAACTTCTTTATGGTAACAAAGCAATTAAGTTCATTGATTGATGAATGCGAGAAAATCCAAGCAGGAGTAATAAGTCTACTGATAGATATTAATCATGGTAGACTGAATCCAAATATTTTAAAACCTATGCAGTTAAGAGCAGAGATATCAAAAATAAAGGATAGGTTATTAGAAACATTAGTTCTTCCAGGAAAAAGAACAGGTACGGAGTTGAAGGAAATTTATAGCCTATTAACCGCGAAAGGGATTTTCGTGGATAACAAATTAATTTTGAATGTGAAGATTCCACTGTTTGGTAGACACCCATCCCATTTGTTTAGGATTATTCCAATGCCAGTTGAGCACGATAGGGAATTGGTCAAGGCAGAGTTGAGCTCTAGGTACTTAGTATATAACTTCGAAATTGATTCCTATCATTCGATGACTGAAGCTACTTTAAGCAAATGTCAAAAATGGCAAGCAAATAAAAGAGTATGTGAAGGTAATTGGCCTTGGAGCAGTGCCAATGACAATTCTTGTGAGATAACTCCATTCAAACCAAATAGTCATTCAAATTGTGTTTATAGAAAGATATCAGAGACAAGGTCATTTTGGGTCGAATTAGAAAAGAAAGGTAGCTGGCTCTTCAAAGTTCCAGTCAACACTAATGCTAGAATTCAATGTAGTTACTCAAATCAAAACTTGATTAATCTCCCTCAACAAGGAATTCTAACAATAATAAATGGTTGTTCTGTGCGAACCGATGATAAAATATTAGTACCTCATCACAGTCTTCATACAGAAACCTACGAGACAATTTCATCCTCTTATGTAAGTAATATGAGTAAGATACCAAAAATTGCTTGGAATCCTTTGAATGTACCATTAATTTACCATACTGAAGAAATTGATAAGTTGAAAAACGAATTAAAATTGTTGAAAGAGGGTCATCATGAATTAAAAGGACTTAAGCTCCATTATGTATCTGGACATGCAGCCTTGATTATCGAAATAATAATGATGTTAATATTAATAATCTATGCCATAAGAAGAATTAAGGTAGCGCGAAGACTGCAAACAATAGCACTTCCCTATCCACTGTAATTTACTTTAAAAATGATCATCGGTAATTGTAATTATAACTATAAAGAAAATATATACAAATGTAAAATAAAAACAAAACCATGCCACTTCCGGCCCCTTTTCAGAATGTTTAAGCAGAACATAATTATATTATCACACTGAACTGATCTATATATAACGGACATAAAATAAGTAATTTATGACTGCTAGGGTGTGTGTTCATAGAACATGAACAGGAACCGACAAAGGCCAACCAATAAACAATACAGTCCACTTGAGAAAAAGGTCACATAGAGTTCGACCATAAAATCATATACATGGGCACGTCGAACCCAAATCTATTAACACATGTTGTTTGCATGTAGTAGGTGTCATTAGAAGGGATGAGCGTGGGAACAAGTGCCGCACATACCTCCTTTTCTTAGCGTTGGTCTTAGTCTTAATTACCTTATATTTTCCTATATATAGTGCATAAGTTTTGAAAAAAAAACAGTTTGAATTTACAACTCAACTCGCAAGTGTTTTGACATTTTCTTTAAGGTCTTAACAACAGTAAGTTTTAATAATAAATCAGTTTGGAAATAAAATTTAATTTGATTGTGAGTCCTGGAACACGATACTTAAACAACAAATTACTTTCCTTCACTATAATAATATTATTCCCAAGTGTGTAGCCTTACAAAAATTTGATGTTCAATTATCTGATTTAGACGGTACCTATGACAGAAATGTTCAAATAGATTTAACCCGTTTATGGTTTGAAATTTCAAAAAAAATGTGTACCCAAATAAAACGCTATTTACTTGAGTATAAACAATCACTTTTAAATAAGCAATCATCTCAACATAATAATAAACGAGAGGGAACGTTGTAAGCTGCGTCTACGGCCGCGGCTCTACTTTATACCCCGTACTCAGTCAGTATATATGTATGTGAGCTTGTTGTAATTTATTACATGTTCGCAAAAAGGACAAATTTAATTTTAGCCAAAAAAGAAAAAAGTAATTAAATCGAACCTTTTCGGAGATTTTGATCTATTAGATGTTTCCATATTTGTTTACATACATTTTTTACATCTGCCTTTTCTACAAGTCTTTATCTACTTCCTACATATACATACACGGCTGTGTGTGAGAGAGAGAGTGAATGAGTCTGCGCTTGGAAAGCCACTGAAATTTCGGAAACGCTTCCTTCTGGGTGTTACAGACATCCATTTTTTTAACAAATCTAATATACCCCTTTACTCTTCGAGTACCGGGTATAATGAGTAAGCAACAAGCTGTTAATGAAATACATAAGCCTGCTAGAAAAAACTTTTTTCGTCTTAATTTCGTTCAAAAGGGAATTAATGACACGTGGCAAATCGACTTAGTTGAAATAATACCCTTTTATAAGGAAAATAAAGGATTTAGATATTTGCTAACAGTGATTGACACGTTCTCAAAATATGCATATAGTTCCCGTGAAATCTAAGACATCTTTAGATGTGTTATCAGCATTGAAGAAAATATTTAAAACATAAACACATAAACCTAAAAATATTCAATCTGATCAAGGAAAGGAGTTTTACAATATCGCCTTTGGGAAGTTAATGAAACTAAATAAAATAAACCATTACCATACATATACACATCTCAAGGCCTCTATTTGCGAACGTTTTAATAGAACATTAAAAAATCGTATGTGGAAAATGTTTAGTGTGCAGGGTAATCATGTATAGATTCATACCTTGCATGACTTAGTATATGATTACAATAATTCATATCACCCAACCATAAAAATGAAACCTATAGATGTAAACAAATAAAATGAAGAGTTTATTTTAAAAGCAGTTTATAATATCTGTGAGGTATTCCCTAAACACAAGTTGGTCATTGGTGACCCTGTAAGAATAAGTAAATATAAAGGCATTTTTACGAAGGGATTTGAACCAAACTGGACAGCAGAAATTTTTAAAATTGTAAAAGTGAAGTCTACCAATCCTGTAACCTATGAACTAAAGGACTATAAGGGGAATATTATCAAAGGCTCATTTTATGATCAAGAGCTCCAAAAAGTGAAAGATGAAAATGCTTTCTTAGTGGAGAAAATAATCCGAAGAAAAAAGGGTGAAGTTTTTGTTAAATGGTTAGGATTTGATGAAACGCACAATTCATAGATAGATAAAGAACTTTTATTGAAATAATTAAACCACAAAATAGTATTCAGACTTTTTTTTATTTTTTATACCCGGTACTCGAAGAGTAAAGGGGTATATTAGATTTGTTGAAAAAATTGATGTGTGTAACACCCAGAAGGAAGCGTTTCCGACCCCATAAAGTATATATATTCTTGATCGGCATCAATAGCCGAGTCGATATAGCTATGTCTGTCTGTCCGTCCGTCTGGCCGTCTGTCCGTCCGTCCGTCTTCATTAGCGCCTATAGCTCAGAGACTATAAAAGCTAGAGAAACAAAATTTTGTATCCAGACTCCTGTCCTATCACACTGTTACAAGTTTATTTACGTTTTTTATGTTTAATGCGTTCAATATAATGAGCATGCGATAATCTCTTTACTAATGACTTTTTAACTCCTTTAACCTTTTTATACCCGGTACTCGAAGAGTAAAGGGGTATATTAGATTTGTGCAAAAAATTAATGTGTGTAACACCCAGAAGGAAGCGTTTCCGACCCCATAAAGTATATATATTCTTGATCAGCATCAATAGCCGAGTCGATATAGCTATGTCTGTCTGTCCGTCCGTCTGTCCGTCTGTCCGTCTTCATTAGCGCCTATAGCTCAAAGACCATAAAAGCTAGAGGAACACTATTTTGTATCCAGACTCCTGTCCTATCGCACTGTTACAAGTGTATTTCAAAATTTCGCCCCGCCCCCTTCCGCCCACTCCAAGGACGAAAATCTGTGGCATGCACAATTTTAAAGATACGAGAAAACTAAAAACGCAGAATCGTAGAGAATGACAATATCTATCAGAGTGTTGAATCTGGATCAGATCGACTCATAAATATAGCCACAATGAAGAAAACAATTTCGAAATGCATCGTTCCCTCTCGCTCTCTCTCACACACAGGGGTAGGCGCTATGCCTGATCGAATTTTTTGACGCCTAGTTCTCAGAGACTATAAGAGCTAGAACCACCAAACTTTCTATCCAAGCTCCTGTGATATCAAACCGAGACGAGTTTGTTTTAAAATTTGGCCACGCCCCCTTCCGCCCCCACAAAAGATGAAAATCTACAATTTTGAAGATACGGGAAAACCAAAAACGCAGAATCATAGAAAATTACTATATCTATCAGAGTATTGAATTTGGATCAGATCGGATCATAAATATAGTCAGAAGGAACAAATGAAATTTCAGTGGCCTTCCAAGCGCAGACTGATTCCCTCTCTCTCTCGCACACAGCCGTGTATGTATATGTAGGAAGTAGATAAAAACATGTAGAAATGGCAGATGTAAAAAATTTATGTTAACCAATATGGAAACATCTAATAGATCAAAATCTCCGAAAAGGTTCGACTTAAATTGTTTTTTTTTGGCTAAAATTTAATTTTTTCCTTTTGCGAACATGTAATAAATTACAACAAGCTCACATACATATATACTGACTGAGTACCGGGTATAAAGTAGAGCCGCGGCGCAGACGCGGCTCATAACGTTCCCCCTCGTTTATGTTATAGTCAGTGTTATCATCCTTAGCAACTAAATAGGAGTATGCTTTCGCCTTTAAACCTGCAAACGAGGTCATTATTCGACCTGCATTCGTCTTCCATTAGTTCTTTGTTATTAGTGCGACTTATACCGATTGACGATTGATAATTTGATGTATCAAAGCGACAAGGATTGTCTTTAATTAAATCATAAAAATCTTCCTCTGATGATATAATAACTGAATCTGTATCCATATAGGGTATTTTGAAAATTATAGAAATAGTCATACATTAACCATTTTGACAGTTCTAATACACTAACTCCAATGTATATAGGCTTATCATAAAAATGTTTTTTTTGTTGACTCAATTGCAGCTAATTCATCCCCAAAGATTTCAACACTGTGGAAATTATGTCTAGTTATTCCTTGTCTAAGCCCTACTGAATTCTGCCTTGACTCATAATGTTTAACTAACGAAACCTGACGACGCTTTTCTACATTTTCCATCGTTTTTCCATAGACGGCATTAATCATTAATTTGAAAAAGTTTATCTCGAACTTATTCCTAGATAATTTTCTACGTGATGTATTCAGGTCAATATAGGGTTTTAACCAACTGGACTGCTTAAAAGATAATATTAGGGATATTTTTTCTAAAATCATACCTTGCTCTATACATAACTGCAGTTGTTTTAAATGTATTATATAATTATTTTTTTCTGATAAATCAGCTATTAGTTTTGGCTGCTTTCCTCCTGGTGGAATTTTATTTTTAGGTAAACTATTATGTTTATTATGAATGTCATTTGGATATTTAAGATCTACTTCTAAGATGTATTCTACATCACCGCATGCCGATAGATTTACAGCGTTGAAAGATAAAATTTCATCGTTAGTTAGAAATTTAAAATTAAAATGTGGAAGTGGCTGACTCATAGCCCAACCATATAAATTATTGGCGTCAATATATGTTAGATAGTTTATACACTCCCCGAAAATTAATTAAAGGCACTACATTTTTGCATGAAAAATCGTGATTGGAGATAACGGTACCTTGTATTTCTTATCTCTTTTTGTTATTCTTATTCGTAGTCTATTTTAAGCTTCAGACATGTATTTACCGTTCGATTTCAGATTGTTATCGCAGAATTGTCTGCTTAGTTGAAACTTTCGATGCGAAATTCAATTAAAGGCAGTGTCTTTGTAGCTGTTCCAGTAAAAGATTGTGGAGTCAAATAAATTTTGTCCGCACTAATTTCAAGTGCTGAGTCTATTTATGACCAGAAAATAACCTAAAAACGCTAACTTCTATTCAAAATTTAAAATGGGAAAGGGGACAACACTTTCATCTGAAGAAATTGCTAAGGTCCTTGCTTACAATGATACTGGCATTTCCAACCGGAAAATTGCACTAAAATTAAAACGTTTAGCCTCAGCGGTGGACAATGTGATCAAACTAAAGGAAACGAGGGGGAACGTTGTGAGCCGCGTCTACGCCGCGGCTCCACTTTATACCCGGTACTCAGTCAGTATATACATGTATGTATGTATGTATGTGAGCTTGTTGTAATTTATTACATGTTCGCAAAAGGGACAAATTTAATTTTAGCCAAAAAAGAAAAAAGTAATTAAGTCGAACCTTTTCGGAGATTTTGATCTATTTGATGTTTCCATATTTGTTTACATACATTTTTTACATCTGCCTTTTCTACATGTCTTTATCTACTTCCTACATATACATACACGGCTGTGTGCGAGAGAGAGAGGGAATGAGTCTGCGCTTGGAAGGCCACTGAAATTTCATTTGTTCCTTCTGGCTATACTAATGATCCGATCTGATTCAGATTCAACACTCTGATAGATATGGTCATTTTCTATGAATCTGCGTTTTTAGTTTTCCCGTATCTTTAAAATTGTGCATGTCACAAATTTTCGTCATTGGAGTTGGCGGAAAGGGGCGGGGCGAAATTTTTAAATACACTTGTACCAGTGTGATAGGACAGGAGTCTGGAGACAAAATTGTGTTCCTCTAGCTTTTATAGTCTCTGAACGATAGTCGCAAATGAAGACGGACGGACAGACGGACGGACAGACAGACATAGCCATATCGACTCGGCTATTGATGCTGATAAAGAATATATATACTTTATGGGGTCGGAAACGCTTCCTTCTGGGTGTTACACACAGCCATTCTTTCAACAAATCTAATATACCCCTTTACTCTTCGAGTACCGGGTATAAATATAACAAAAATTGGTCGATAAAAAACAACCTAAAAATTTCTTCAAGGACAAAAATTGCAATTATTCGCTCCGGTTGAAAGGAAAACGCAACAGCTTCCAAAATTAAAACGGATCTGCAGCTTCCAATAACTACACGTCCTGTGCAGCAAATTTTATCGGGCAGTAACCGACTAAAGTGGAAGAAAATGAAGTCGAAGCCAGCTCTTACTAAAGTCCATAAATTAACAAGGCTGATTTTTGCAAAAAACCATATGGCGTAGACATAAGACTGGAAGAAAGTGATGTTTTCGGATGAAAAAAATTTAATCTTGATGGACCAGATGGTTTTAATTATTATTGGCATGATTTGCAAGGATCTGAACGCTTTTCAACAAGAGAAACTCCGGAGGTGGCTCGTTAATGTTTTGGGCTGGATTCAGTTTTTACAATGGGACGCCTATTTGCAAGATTACTGGCAGAATGAAATCAGATGGTTATACAAACTTACTGGATGAAGTCCTTGTAAGCTTTGTGGAGCAGCAGCCGGACCAAGAAACCATTTTCCAACAGGATAATGCCCCGATACATGTATGGCGAGCTAGTCGTCAATGGTTTCAAGCAAGGGAAATTGAGCTTTTGGAGTGGCCAGCACGTTCCCCAGACTTGAATCTCATTGAAAACACGTGGGGAAATCTAGCTAGACGTGTTTACGCCGGTGGAAGAAAATTTCAGTCGTTAGAGGAGTTACGGACTACTGTCAACAAGGAGTGGGCTGAAATTCCCCAATCAGAGTTTCAGAAGGTAGTGCAATCCATGCCAAAAAGAATTTGTGAGGTGATTTCCAATGCAGGGGGTTCGACTATTTATTAATTAGCCATAAATCGATCAAAACTGCCCAATTACTATTTTTATAATACTTTTTGAAACACTGCATTTAATTGAATTTCGCTGTGCAAAACTACATTTTTTGAAAAAAATATTCTGAAAACGTCACTCATTTTTTCTTAATTTTATAAATTGCATTGTAAAACAACTATTAAAGAATTAAACAGTCAAAAATAAAAAATAAATGTTTCCCTAATTTTTAATATGAAATACGAACGAAAAATGAGGTGCCTATAATTAAATTTCGGGTAGTGTACGCTCGCTAGACCTAAATTTTTCATTTAAATATTTATTATTTGCTCTAGCTATCCGTAGAGTACATTGAGTTTACCCTCATCGAACTGCACTTTTTAAAAAATTATAAATATCAGGATCACTTATGAGTTTCAATTCTACCTGTGTGTATTTAAGCATTGCATCCCATGAAACTGAAGGAGCAGTTACATAATTAATAGGGTCTAATCTGTATACTCCTGAACAAACATTCCTAAAATTTTCAAATACATCAGCAAGAATTAGAACATCGCATTTCAGGTATAATCTTAAGTAATCTCTAATACTATTACAATTAAACGTTCTCCAATCCTTCTGAGCAAAGTTATAGTCTTCAACACTGCATTCCTCATCATTCAGAGAATTAAAAAAATATTCTCTTGAAGGAAGCTGAGGTTCATCAAATTTTTGAAAACTATCTAAATAATCATAGGGAAATACTCCTTTTCGTCGAAGCATATCAAATTGTTCATCTTGGTATTCAGTTTTTAAAATTTTAAAATTGGATATATCCATATAACAGCTAGTTTTTCTAAACTTGAATTTAAAAATCTATTTGAATCTATGTATCTTATTTTGTATTGGTGAAGGTTTGATTCGAGTTTACAAGTTTGAGTTAACGCAAGGAATGGGTTTCAGTTCATCTTTTATAGATGTTACAAATAAATGTATATCATAACGAGACAAGTTATGAAAAACAACAGGGAAAAAGGGATCGCTTAATCTAAATGTTTGTTTACACACCTTATGAATAGGTCCTACATACCGACCAGTAAATTGATTGAACAATTTTTCACGATCATCAACCGGAATTTGTTTCTCGCAGGCATAGCACTCGTCGTGTTCCTGAGAGTCCTCATCCCAAATTTTGAACTCGTAGATGGGTTTTTTTATTAGATTTCCAGTACTTCTCATAAAGTCCATCAGTTATCGTTCGAAGCACTTCGCAAAATTTTTCGATGCAATCTGGTCCTGAAATAACGAAATCGTAATGTTTAAGAGTTTGTTACCATTAGATTGTATTAATATATACCTTCATATGTCCACATATAATTTAGATGAGGATTGTATTTATGTACAACATAAAATGCTGCTACACATGCTGCGCCTCTGCGCCATAGTTGTCGATGATTTTGAGGATCATTAAGGTTCTGGGTTGCTATTTGGTTCTGGGTATATAGCAGCAACTTTTCCACACTCCTTAGTGTTTGTTGAGGTATAAAATTGCAAATAGTTTTCGCAAAAATATGCAGCACTATGAGATTTACTATGTTGTGAATAGCATAACTTCCTCATACACGTTATATAGGCATAATGCATCATTGATTTACTGTTACTATTAATTCCTAGTAAGTTTATGTGATGAGTCCGAATTTTTTTGCTCCTCACTGTGGGTCCTACAACTTTTTTTCCATTGTCATCGATTTCATATATATTTATGCTGAAATCCTCATAAGCTAGTTCGAATCGTTTGATTCCTTTGCTTGATATTGGAAACTCAATTCCAGAAAAATCCAATCTAACGCCTTCATAATAAATGATGTTCTGCCTTATGTTTCCACACTGATAGAATGATGGGTTTGTTAAACTTTCTCGGGCCAATTTTTTCATTGCCGCTGTTGGAAAAGTAGTTCTTAAGTGTTTTCAACAGTCGAATGATGATAATACACACCACTTGAAACAAAAATCATCTTCATTTTTAACATTTATAATAGCATTTCGTGATTTTATTGTTTTGGGTGCTGGTATGAATCTAGTTGCAGCTATATGCTCCAATTTAATTATTGTTAGCTCAAAATATGTACATTTTTTTATAGCCAAACCTGAATCCTTTTCCTGGAATTCACTGCTCAAAGTTATTAAATGCTCAAGAGCATCATTTAGTTGTTCATCAATGAATTCATTTTCATATAAAGGCTTGTATGACGTTACAAAATGTTTCATTGTTTCTGCTAATGTTCCATCGTCTGTTCTTGTATATTTTTTGTCTAACCACTTTCACTATTGTAATACGACTAAGGGTTTCTTTACTAAATGACACTCTAGTTATCAGCCAAACACCTACTTGGTATTTTGTATACAAAACCTGTTTAAACGATTCCTACTGAGATTATGTAATAATAGAATGTGAAATTGAACCAATAAATACACCTGTACCTGGACCTGTATTCTACCTGAAATCCATTTATTCTTTTTGTGAAATCCTAACTTGGAAAACCAGTTTAAAACGAGGGGGAACGTTGTGAGCCGCGTCTACGGCCGCGGCTCTACTTTATACCCGGTATTCAGTCAGTATATATGTATATGTATGTGAGCTTGTTGTAATTTATTACATGTTCGCAAAAGGGACAAATTTAATTTTAGCCAAAAAAGAAAAATGTATTAAGTCGAACCTTTTCGGAGATTTTGATCTATTAGATGTTTCCATATTTGTTTACATACATTTTTTACATATGCCTTTTTTACATGTCTTTATCTACTTTCTACATATACATAGGCGGCTGTGTGCGAGGGAGAGAGGGAATGAGTCTGCGCTTGGAAGGCCACTGAAATTTCATTTGTTCCTTCTGGCTATACTAATGATCCGATCAGATCCAAATTCAACATTCTGATAGATATGTTCATTCTCTATGATTCTGCGTTTTTGGTTTTCTCGTATCTTAAACATTGTGGATTTTCGTCCTTTGTGGGGGCGGAAGGTGGCGTGGCCAAATTTTGGAACAAACTCGTCTCGGTTTGATATCACAGGAGCTTGGATAGAAAGTTTGGTTGATCCACATAAGGTAATATTTATTTCACGACTTCAATCGAGGAAAGTAAAGTCCCAATTGTGGGAGCTATAAAGTACACTTAAGTGTTCGAGTATAATGTATGTATTCACTTAGCATCTGCAAAACCCACACGGTCGTTGCCCATGTCGAACTCTGTGTAGTATTTTCCAATGAAGACATCACCCAGAATCCAGAGCGGTCCATTTGGTAGGGGGATGTCAATGCCCATGAAACCAGACAGACAAATGGTCTTGCCCATTTGCGCCACACGCAGAATATAGTCCTTCCCCTCCAAAGGTCTTGCCACCCAGCACGAACTTGATGACCGGCAGTTTGGGGATCAGGTCGCAGGAAACGATATACTGTCCTCCAATAATGGGGGTGCCGCCTATCTTCTGATTGATCGAGGTCGCCTCAGTCATCGGAGCAGCAATAAGAGAGGTGCCAGTGTCGGCAATTACTTGGCAGCCACCTTTGCACAGCTCCAGATCGCCAAGGGCGGCAGAGTCCCTCTTGATTTGCCAGTAGGCCTTGCGAGTGACGGGCAAGTATGTGAAGTCTCCAGTGTAATGCTTGGGATCGGAGCCTCCGAAAATGATTTCGCCACCTTCAGGGCTAGCTGGATCGCGATTCAGGTAGAAGGAGAACACGGGCGATGAGATCAGGCCCTGTTCGTACATGGCGTAGAATAGCAGTTTGACCCCATCCACAGATATCGAGCTGTAGCCGAGTCCGAGAATGCCGTCGAACTTTGCAGCGACAAACACCAGACCGGGCTCGCTCAGTGCCTCAGCAAAAGTCTGGCCACCCATCGAGAGTGTGTCGGTGGACAGGTAGCCGGAAAGACTGCCTGATCCGTACTGGATGGCAAAGGTGGTTCCGTTCTTCGCGTAGGTCGACGACTTGCTGGCATCGTACTTGTTATGCATCAGACAGGCAATGTTGGTCAGATGACACTTCTTCGACGGCACCCACAGATTCGAAGAGCCCGTGTCGAAGACCAGCCTGAAGCTTTGAGGCGGGGAGCCGATCGATATGGGTCCGGAGTATTGGGCATCCATGTAGCTGGAGAGGGGCTGGGGCACATCGCCTCCTCCATATCGAATGCGCAATTGCTGCAGTTCTGTGCCCACATCGGCAAAATGTCTGCGAGCCGACTGGAATTCATTAAGCGGCACTCGCAGCAAACGCGAGTTGGAATCGGCCACGGCCAAGGCCAGGCAAGCGGCCAGCAGCAGTAGAACCTTCTGCATTTCGGCTGCTACGTATCAAAATATAAAATTGATTTTTAGAGCTGTACACCTCCACTGACACTGCAAAAACAACCGTTATAGCTCTTTAGCTCTTATAGTCTCTGAGATCTAGGCGTCAAAAAATTCGATCAGGCATAGCTCCCACCCCTGTGTGTGAGAGAGAGCGAGGGGGAACGATGCATTTCGAAATGGTTTTCTTCATTGTGGCTATATTTATGATCCGATCTGATCCAGATTCAACACTCTAATAGATATTGTCATTCTCTACGATTTTGCGTTTTTTGTTTTCTCGTATCTTTAAAATTGTGCATGCCACAGATTTTCGTCCTTGGAGTGGGCGGAAGGGGGCGGGGCGAAATTTTGAAATAAAATTGTAACAGTGTGATAGGACAGGAGTCTGGGTACAAAATTGTGTTCCCTTTAGCTTTTATAGTCTCTGAGCTATAGGCACTAATGAAGACGGACGGACGGACAGACGGACGGACGGACGGACAGACAGACATAGCTATATCGACTCGGCTATTGATGATGATCAAGAATATATATACTTTATGTGGTCGGAAACGCTTCCTTCTGGGTGTTACACACATCAATTTTTTCAACAAATCTAATATACCCCTTTACTCTTCGAGTACCGGGTATAATAAAAACAAAACCATACCACTTCCGGCCCTTTGCAGAATGTTTAAGCAGAACATAATTATTGTATCACACGTTCACTGATGTAAACACAAAAACCGATCTATATATAACTGAGGAACGTACATAAAATAAGTAATTTATGATTGCTAGGGTGTGAGCGGAGAAATAATCTGTGAACTCAAGCCACACAAGACAAACCCGAGTCAAGTGGACTAGAGCCACTTATGTATGTAGCTAATGTAGTCCACAAATACTTATAATTGAACTCAAATTTACGATGTACCCGTTCCGTGGGTCTAGCTATAAGAATAGAATTGTACCCCAAACATGCTGTAAGATATACATATAAGGTCAACATCTGAGAAATGAAAATCAGTTTGAATTTACAACTCAACTCGCAAGTGCTTCGACTTTTTTTTTAAGGTCATAACAGGTTGATAGTCCAGATTAATTGGTGATTCCGGTTGTGAATCAACAAAAATGATCTTGAGGTCATCCATCTTTGTTTACGGTTCACTAGTTTTTGTAATAGCCTATAGCTGTGATTAGCTATTATATAGGCAACCAGCTATAGGACAGTGTGAGGAAAAAAAATAGTCAAAGAAATGATAAGGAAAGTAAAAACGAACCAAGGACATTGAGGACTTCTACAGAAAATACATTATAAAACTACCTGTAGACTACCATCAGATTCATTTCAAAAGGATGAAATACCTTTTTTGAATCGCCACATGAAACTTATCGAACATGCAGGCCCATTAGAAATTAGAGGGAGGAGAGAGAGTATGAGGATTTGACAGGGGTGAAAGAGGATTGAGATCAAGGAGAGAGAGTATGAGTGAAAGGATCGATATCGATTTGAGAGGATTTGACACGAGTGAAAGAGGATTTTAGTTCACATTTTGGCCGATAGGTGGCACCAAGTAGTAAGGATATAGGACGGGAATATTTACTATAAGTAGCATTAATTAATTTTAGTTATTTCATTTTTCATCGTATATTTTTATGCTTTGATTGTTCTTCATATATATTATCCATTTTTTATGTGAGCTCTTTTCAATCCTCAATACGGACCCTTACCTTTCTATAGGATTATTTAAATACTAGATACTACAAAAACGTATTTTTAATAATACTATATTAATAAAATATTCTGTAGGTATTTTAACATGATCCTGTAGGTAACATATTTTTGTACGGCAACATGATCATGCTAGAAACATTTTGTACTTGATAGCAACATGTTGCACTTGGTAGCAACTTTTAGTTCACCGATAGTTCACCTGATATCCGAACCACACTTTTAGTTCACCAATAGATAGCGCTAAAAATGCGTTCCCACGCGGCCGCCCCATATCCTACTACTACTGGTATTGAGTGTAATAAAGGTTTACAATAGTTTTTGTGTGGTTTTGAATATGATGTAATAATAATCGACTTACAACGTATCGCTCGCTGAGACGACAGGTAACAACTCAATGATGCTGGTTCGGCTCTCTCGCGTCGGCTGGCTCTCTCGCTGACGACCGCTCTTGCTGACGACCGGTCTCGCTGTCGTGATCGACTCTCCGCTCCCTCGCCATCGGGATAGTGGGCGTGAGCTCACAGTGGGACCCGACTTCTTATATACATATATGTACATATGAATTTAATGGGGTCGGAAACGCTTCCTTCTGGCTTTTACATACATTCGACTCACAAACCCCACCATCTAGGATACCTATACCAAACGTCCCCTGAACTTTGAAATATCAATCACAAGTCTCATATTATAGCAGCGAAAGTCGGATATCTAACATGACCGAGAGACAGGAAAAATACAAGGAAAATACAACGCTAGGAAACTTCGTTGGCGAAGAGTTTACCTGGAACTTTATAGCTGGCACCTTCGACGGGGAGTTATACAGCATTATTGTAGAGATTGTGGCTCAAAATCTCCTTATTGCAATCGCTGTAGCCATGGCCGCGAAATGCCTGAGACGGGGCCTCATCCGCACAGCAGAGCACTCTATTTATTGCATCCTCGGATTGTTTCTAGCCGCTGGCGAGGCGCTGCTTATGAGACACAGCTGGTGGCTGGTTCGGATGATTGGGATGCCCAGTCTGGATCTGATGCACAGCGCTTTAGGCTTGCTGGGGCTCTGGAGCGGATGCATTGGGGTGCTACCCAAGTTTCGGCAGTGTTGCGAACTGAAACGACGGCATGGACATACGTCGGGCATCTGTATCAAACACTGTCTGACCAAGCATGGATTCTGTGGCCTGATGGGCCTTCTGCTAACCTTAGGCTGTCTCCTTTCGGGTCTGGCCTTGCTTGGGATCAGCAAATTTTCCCTGAACTTATCGCACCGTATTTTGGGGCTTTCGGGCTTCTTTTGCTCGATGTGCAGTCAATGGTTTGCCTACAACTCTGGGTTCGCTCGACGAGAGTGTCTCGAACATCAGATCAAACTATTTAAGCTGGGATCTCTGGCCACCATTATTACGGTGGCCCACTATGAGCTCTGGAGTCTTGCGAGGGACATTGTTCAGCTCATGCCCAAGGCTACATTCGGGTCGATTGGCATTAAGCCAGCATAATTAGCATAATTGACTAACTTCAAGTTATTAGAACAGAGTACATTTCGTTACTAAATTTAAGTTTTGAGGCATTTGTTTAAAACTCGCTATTTAAGGTTGTTCAGAGGAGCCAATATTTTAGGATTCATTTTTATGCAAATAAAACCGAAATTAATAACGTCATGCCATACTACATGTCCCCTTGACCTTGATAGATTTGAGGCTAAAACAATTTTTAATGCATTTTTATATCCGGTACTCGAAGAGTATCGGGGTATATAAATTAGATTTGTGATGGATGTGTATAACACCCAGAAGGAAGCGTTTCTGACCCCATAAAGTATATATATTCTAGATCAGCATCAATCGCCGAGTCGATATAGCCATGTCTGTTTGTCCGTCCGTCTATCCGTCTTCATTAGCGCTTAGATCTCAGAGACTATAAAAGCTAGAGCAACAAAATATTGTATCCAGACTCCTGTGATATCACACTGATACAAGTGTATTTCAAAATATCACCCCACCCCCTTCCGACCACTCCAAGGATGAAAATCTGTGGCATGCACAATTTTAAAAAATTAAGTCGAACCCCTTCGGAGATTTTTATATATTAGATGTTTCCATTTTTGTTTACATAAATTTTTTACATCTGTCTTTTTTACATGTCTAAATCTACTTCCTACATATACATACACGGCTGTGTGCGAGAGAGAGAGGGAATGAGACTGCGCTTGGAAAGCCACTGAAATTTCATTTGTTCCTTCCGATCTGATCCAGACTCAACACTCTGATAGATGTGGTCATTTTCTATGATTCTGCTTTTTAGGTTTTCTCGTATCTTAAAAATTGTCGATTTTCGTCCTTTGTGGGGGCGGAAGGGGCGTGGCCAAATTTTAAAACAAACTCGTCTCGGTTTGATATCACAGGAGCTTGGATAGAAAGTTTGATTGATTTAGCTCTTATAGTCTCTGAGAACTAGGCGTCAAAAAATTCGATCAGGTATAGCGCCCACCACGGTGTGTGAGAGAGAACGAGAGGGAACGATGTATTTCGAAATGGTTTTCTTCATTGCGGCTATATTAATAATCCGATCTGATCCAGATTCAACACTCTGATAGATATGGTCATTTTCTACGATTCTGCGTTTTTGGTTTTCTCGTATCTTAAAAATTGTGGATTTTCGTCCTTTGTGGGGGCGTGGCCAAATTTTAAAACAAACTCGTCTCGGTTTGATATCACAGGAACTTGGATAGAAAGTTTGATTGATTTAGCTCTTATCGTCTCTGAGAACTAGGCGTCAAAAAATTCGATCAGGTATAGCGCCCCCCCCGGTGTGTGAGAGAGAGCGAGAGGGAACGATGCATTTCGAAATGGTTTTCTTCATTGCGGCTATATTAAAAATCCGATCTGATCCAGATTCAACACTCTGATAGATATGGTCATTCTCTATGATTCTAGTTTTCTCGTATCTTTAAAATTGTGCATGCCACAGACTTTCGTCTTTTGAGTGGGCGGAAGAGGGCGGGGCGAAATTTTGAAATACACTTGTAACAGTGTGATATGACAGGAGTCTGGATACAAAATTGTGTTCCTCTAACTTTTATAGTCTCTGAGCTAGAGGCGCTAATGAAGACGGACTGTCGGACGGACAGAGAGACATATGTAGCCATATCGACTCGGCTATTGATGCTGATCAAGAATATATATACTTTATGGGGTCGGAAACGCTTCCTTCTGGGTGTTACACACATCCACTTTTTGCACAAATCTAATATACCCCTTTACTCTTCGAGTACCGCGTATAAAAAAAAACATTTTGTGTGTTTTTCAAAAAGAAAGCCACAACAAAATCAAAAAAGCAACAACGACAGCAGCATCCCTGGCAGCGTCAACTACGGCATCAAGCAGCAGCAGAGACAGCAGCGGCAGCAGCAGCAGCAGAAGAAGAAGTCCTCAGTTAAGGCACAACATTTTTGTTATAAATAGATATTACTTCTAATTTACTGAATAAGATGTTGTTGGAAAAAATCATTAAGCTACTATAGGCTCAGGCCATAGTAGCAAATGAAGTTAAAGGGATTGAAGCTTGTATATTGACCAGTGACGTAATCTGTAGGCTAGAAAGGCTACAGCAAATACCACTGCATTATCTATATGTGGAGTAGTCGATCATGACTACTTCAAGAAGGAGGGGCAACGTTGTGCTTTATACCCGGTACTCAGTCAGTATATAGTTTATTAATATTTAATAGTATAGTAAAGTATATTATTTACTCGTATGTAACTTATAAAATATATTTTTTACGTAAACGCCGCTCGAATTAGCTACCAATTTAATACATTCAACTTTATACATTAAATTGGTACCCAGGGAACACCACGGGGAGGCCATCGAATTGCAATGGGGTCACTTTAGCCAAAAAATAGTCTTGGGGACCTACGAGTCGACTTGAACTTCTTTAAAAAGCATTTTTAAGCTCCATATTCCCCAAACATTTAAAAATAGGATTCCAATCCTTCATACAAAATATCTATACTAAAATGAATACCTAAATACTTAAAAATGATTAATAATAAACATATTACGGATTGAGTAAACAATCGAAGTGGGTGTGAAGTAACTTAGCGGAACGTAAGTTCTCCATCTCCTTCGCGACATGACAGTCCCGCTTGGGTTTCGGAGGAATGAATGGTCCAACGATATAAAATCCATTCGCACTGGTGGCCCTACTACAAGCTACATACAGCGCTTCTCTTTGCATATTGAATGAAGTGTGGACGACCACTTTGCTGTATGTAGCTCCCTGACTCTTATGAATGGTTATAGCTTCTGCAGCTACAATCGGAAACTGTTTTCGGTCAATAGTAACTTGTTCGTTTTGATGGTATTGAAAACTTTTTGTAGTTTTCTGAATTGGCGTCCATGAAGATTCGTTACTATGGCTGCGTTTCGACCGTGCGTTACCTCCTACGCTTTCCTCGAGAAAATGTATCCAAAGAAGTTCGGGAGTATTGGTTGAGCTGAGATCTATCTGCATTAAAACACCGGTGGCTCCGTTAACAAGACCATCTGATGTGTCTACATTGACTGTCATCATATATGTAGCCGTGGTTTTGAGAACCAATGAAGTACACAAACCTTGTGTATTCGAAGTTTTGAAACTCTTAACAGAGTCCAGATATTTTTTTTTATTTCTTCGTTTAGATGTTCGGCTTTGATGCAGTCTAAAGCTATTAAAGTATATTCTGCAGTCATTATCGATGATAGCTTCTCCTTATTGTACTTATTTGTTTCGCTATTGCTATAAAATAAGTGGATCGCATCTCTTGGAGCTTGGAGCTGGGTTAGATCCTGGTCTACGATTAAACTCCTGGGATATGGTCTGAAAAATGCTAGATGTTGTTCTACTCTTGCCGACGCCAGCGCCGCGACCTACAAACTCATAAAAAACTGCCTTATTTCTCACATTATGCAGAACATGGGTGAGATAAGCTTTTTGCTTCAAATTAAGCGATCTAATTAAATTGGCTAACAAAGTAAGGGAAACAATCGGAGGAAGCTTAATTAATCGAATACTCCTATCTTGATCCGTTGCCTGGTCATTCAAGTTCAGAACATTTATTTGAGAACTTATTTCGGGAATCGCTAAAGCCCTAAACTCCTCATCAGTTGCCTCATCAGCTGCCTCTTCACCTAAGTTTTCCTCCCTATTGGCTTCAGCTTCCATGGCCCTCCTAAGCACGTCTTCTAAGTCTGCTAACGCATTGTAATTTTTAAAAATTGAAATAACTAAATCCTGATTAATGTTATAAACTTCCTCGCAATTTTCGTTCACTAAATCTATTTCTTCATCTGTCCGCGGATAAAACAGTTTTCAAGCAGAACATAATTATATTATCACACTGAACTGATCTATATATAACGTACATAAAATAAGTAATTTATGACTGCTAGGGTGTGTGTTCATAGAACATGAACAGGAACCGACAAAGGCCAACCAATTAACAATACAGTCCACTTCAAGGAGGCCACTTGAGAAACCCACGTCGAACCCAAATCTATTAACACATGTTGTTTGCATGTAGTAGGTGTCATTAGAAGGGATGAGCGTGGGAACAAGTGCCGCACATCCCTCCTTTTCTTACCGTTGGTCTTAGTTTTAATTACCTTATATTTTCCTATATATAGTGCAAAAGTTTAGAAAATAACACAGTTTGAATTTACAACTCAACTCGCAAGTGTTTCGACTTTTCTTTTAAGCACTCTATTTATTGCATCCTCGGATTGTTTCTAGCCGCTGGCGAGGCGCTGCTTATGAGACACAGCTGGTGGCTGGTTCGGATGATTGGGATGCCCAGTCTGGATCTGATGCACAGCGCTTTAGGCTTGCTGGGGCTCTGGAGCGGATGCATTGGGGTGCTACCCAAGTTTCGGCAGTGTTGCGAACTGAAACGACGGCATGGACATACGTCGGGCATCTGTATCAAACACTGTCTGACCAAGCATGGATTCTGTGGCCTGATGGGCCTTCTGCTAACCTTAGGCTGTCTCCTTTCGGGTCTGGCCTTGCTTGGGATCAGCAAATTTTCCCTGAACTTATCGCACCGTATTTTGGGGCTTTCGGGCTTCTTTTGCTCGATGTGCAGTCAATGGTTTGCCTACAACTCTGGGTTCGCTCGACGAGAGTGTCTCGAACATCAGATCAAACTATTTAAGCTGGGATCTCTGGCCACCATTATTACGGTGGCCCACTATGAGCTCTGGAGTCTTGCGAGGGACATTGTTCAGCTCATGCCCAAGGCTACATTCGGGTCGATTGGCATTAAGCCAGCATAATTAGCATAATTGACTAACTTCAAGTTATTAGAACAGAGTACATTTCGTTACTAAATTTAAGTTTTGAGGCATTTGTTTAAAACTCGCTATTTAAGGTTGTTCAGAGGAGCCAATATTTTAGGATTCATTTTTATGCAAATAAAACCGAAATTAATAACGTCATGCCATACTACATGTCCCCTTGACCTTGATAGATTTGAGGCTAAAACAATTTTTAATGCATTTTTATATCCGGTACTCGAAGAGTATCGGGGTATATAAATTAGATTTGTGATGGATGTGTATAACACCCAGAAGGAAGCGTTTCTGACCCCATAAAGTATATATATTCTAGATCAGCATCAATCGCCGAGTCGATATAGCCATGTCTGTTTGTCCGTCCGTCTATCCGTCTTCATTAGCGCTTAGATCTCAGAGACTATAAAAGCTAGAGCAACAAAATATTGTATCCAGACTCCTGTGATATCACACTGATACAAGTGTATTTCAAAATATCACCCCACCCCCTTCCGACCACTCCAAGGATGAAAATCTGTGGCATGCACAATTTTAAAAAATTAAGTCGAACCCCTTCGGAGATTTTTATATATTAGATGTTTCCATTTTTGTTTACATAAATTTTTTACATCTGTCTTTTTTACATGTCTAAATCTACTTCCTACATATACATACACGGCTGTGTGCGAGAGAGAGAGGGAATTAGACTGCGCTTGGAAAGCCACTGAAATTTCATTTGTTCCTTCCGATCTGATCCAGACTCAACACTCTGATAGATGTGGTCATTTTCTATGATTCTGCTCTTTAGGTTTTCTCGTATCTTAAAAATTGTCGATTTTCGTTCTTTGTGGGGGCGGAAGGGGCGTGGCCAAATTTTAAAACAAACTCGTCTCGGTTTGATATCACAGGAGCTTGGATAGAAAGTTTGATTGATTTAGCTCTTATAGTCTCTGAGAACTAGGCGTCAAAAAATTCGATCAGGTATAGCGCCCACCACGGTGTGTGAGAGAGAACGAGAGGGAACGATGTATTTCGAAATGGTTTTCTTCATTGCGGCTATATTAATAATCCGATCTGATCCAGATTCAACACTCTGATAGATATGGTCATTTTCTACGATTCTGCGTTTTTGGTTTTCTCGTATCTTAAAAATTGTGGATTTTCGTCCTTTGTGGGGGCGGAAGGGGCGTGGCCAAATTTTAAAACAAACTCGTCTCGGTTTGATATCACAGGAACTTGGATAGAAAGTTTGATTGATTTAGCTCTTATCGTCTCTGAGAACTAGGCGTCAAAAAATTCGATCAGGTATAGCGCCCACCCCGGTGTGTGAGAGAGAGCGAGAGGGAACGATGCATTTCGAAATGGTTTTCTTCATTGCGGCTATATTAAAAATCCGATCTGATCCAGATTCAACACTCTGATAGATATGGTCATTCTCTATGATTCTAGTTTTCTCGTATCTTTAAAATTGTGCATGCCACAGACTTTCGTCTTTTGAGTGGGCGGAAGAGGGCGGGGCGAAATTTTGAAATACACTTGTAACAGTGTGATATGACAGGAGTCTGGATACAAAATTGTGTTCCTCTAACTTTTATAGTCTCTGAGCTAGAGGCGCTAATGAAGACGGACTGTCGGACGGACAGAGAGACATATGTAGCCATATCGACTCGGCTATTGATGCTGATCAAGAATATATATACTTTATGGGGTCGGAAACGCTTCCTTCTGGGTGTTACACACATCCACTTTTTGCACAAATCTAATATACCCCTTTACTCTTCGAGTACCGCGTATAAAAAAAACATTTTGTGTGTTTTTCAAAAAGAAAGCCACAACAAAATCAAAAAAGCAACAACGACAGCAGCATCCCTGGCAGCGTCAACTACGGCATCAAGCAGCAGCAGAGACAGCAGCGGCAGCAGCAGCAGCAGAAGAAGAAGTCCTCAGTTAAGGCACAACATTTTTGTTATAAATAGATATTACTTCTAATTTACTGAATAAGATGTTGTTGGAAAAAATCATTAAGCTACTATAGGCTCAGGCCATAGTAGCAAATGAAGTTAAAGGGATTGAAGCTTGTATATTGACCAGTGACGTAATCTGTAGGCTAGAAAGGCTACAGCAAATACCACTGCATTATCTATATGTGGAGTAGTCGATCATGACTACTTCAAGAAGGAGGGGCAACGTTGTGCTTTATACCCGGTACTCAGTCAGTATATAGTTTATTAATATTTAATAGTATAGTAAAGTATATTATCTACTCGTATGTAACTTATAAAATATATTTTTTACGTAAACGCCGCTCGAATTAGCTACCAATTTAATACATTCAACTTTATACATTAAATTGGTACCCAGGGAACACCACGGGGAGGCCATCGAATTGCAATGGGGTCACTTTAGCCAAAAAATAGTCTTGGGGACCTACGAGTCGACTTGAACTTCTTTAAAAAGCATTTTTAAGCTCCATATTCCCCAAACATTTAAAAATAGGATTCCAATCCTTCATACAAAATATCTATACTAAAATGAATACCTAAATACTTAAAAATGATTAATAATAAACATATTACGGATTGAGTAAACAATCGAAGTGGGTGTGAAGTAACTTAGCGGAACGTAAGTTCTCCATCTCCTTCGCGACATGACAGTCCCGCTTGGGTTTCGGAGGAATGAATGGTCCAACGATATAAAATCCATTCGCACTGGTGGCCCTACTACAAGCTACATACAGCGCTTCTCTTTGCATATTGAATGAAGTGTGGACGACCACTTTGCTGTATGTAGCTCCCTGACTCTTATGAATGGTTATAGCTTCTGCAGCTACAATCGGAAACTGTTTTCGGTCAATAGTAACTTGTTCGTTTTGATGGTATTGAAAACTTTTTGTAGTTTTCTGAATTGGCGTCCATGAAGATTCGTTACTATGGCTGCGTTTCGACCGTGCGTTACCTCCTACGCTTTCCTCGAGAAAATGTATCCAAAGAAGTTCGGGAGTATTGGTTGAGCTGAGATCTATCTGCATTAAAACACCGGTGGCTCCGTTAACAAGACCATCTGATGTGTCTACATTGACTGTCATCATATATGTAGCCGTGGTTTTGAGAACCAATGAAGTACACAAACCTTGTGTATTCGAAGTTTTGAAACTCTTAACAGAGTCCAGATATTTTTTTTTTATTTCTTCGTTTAGATGTTCGGCTTTGATGCAGTCTAAAGCTATTGAAGTATATTCTGCAGTCATTATCGATGATAGCTTCTCCTTATTGTACTTATTTGTTTCGCTATTGCTATAAAATAAGTGGATCGCATCTCTTGGAGCTTGGAGCTGGGTTAGATCCTGGTCTACGATTAAACTCCTGGGATATGGTCTGAAAAATGCTAGATGTTGTTCTACTCTTGCCGACGCCAGCGCCGCGACCTACAAACTCATAAAAAACTGCCTTATTTCTCACATTATGCAGAACATGGGTGAGATAAGCTTTTTGCTTCAAATTAAGCGATCTAATTAAATTGGCTAACAAAGTAAGGGAAACAATCGGAGGAAGCTTAATTAATCGAATACTCCTATCTTGATCCGTTGCCTGGTCATTCAAGTTCAGAACATTTATTTGAGAACTTATTTCGGGAATCGCTAAAGCCCTAAACTCCTCATCAGTTGCCTCATCAGCTGCCTCTTCACCTAAGTTTTCCTCCCTATTGGCTTCAGCTTCCATGGCCCTCCTAAGCACGTCTTCTAAGTCTGCTAACGCATTGTAATTTTTAAAAATTGAAATAACTAAATCCTGATTAATGTTATAAACTTCCTCGCAATTTTCGTTCACTAAATCTATTTCTTCATCTGTCCGCGGATAAAACAGTTTTCAAGCAGAACATAATTATATTATCACACTGAACTGATCTATATATAACGTACATAAAATAAGTAATTTATGACTGCTAGGGTGTGTGTTCATAGAACATGAACAGGAACCGACAAAGGCCAACCAATTAACAATACAGTCCACTTCAAGGAGGCCACTTGAGAAACCCACGTCGAACCCAAATCTATTAACACATGTTGTTTGCTTGTAGTAGGTGTCATTAGAAGGGATGAGCGTGGGAACAAGTGCCGCACATCCCTCCTTTTCTTACCGTTGGTCTTAGTTTTAATTACCTTATATTTTCCTATATATAGTGCAAAAGTTTAAAAAATAACACAGTTTGAATTTACAACTCAACTCGCAAGTGTTTCGACTTTTCTTTTAAGGTCTTAACAGTTTGGTCCTTTGAGACTCTCCGTTGTTTCCCCCCTGAGGTAAGAGCACGGAGCTCTTAAAGCTCCTTAAAGACTGTAAAAAAAACTCTGGTTTTCCCTCTTGTAGTAAGAAACCGAATATAAAATTAATGAAACGTAAGTTTAAATTAATAAACAAAAATACATGCTATACAGGCAGTATTTTTAATAGATAATAAAAATATCTTTTTTTTGTCGTGTAAACCAAAATATTACGCGAAAAAATATAAATCCCCAACATCGGAAGTGCAAGGTGATGTGGAGGCCAGCGATAAAAAAAAAAAATCGCAAACGGCCGAATAATAAAAAAAAACAAAAGCAGCAGCGGCATCAACAACGACGGCAGCGACCAACAGAAGCATACACGGCAGCGTCAACTACTTCATCAAGTAGCAGCAGAGACAGCAGCGGTAACAGCGGCAAACAACAGCAGCAGCGGCATCAACAACGACGGCAGCGACCAACAGCAGCATCCCCGGCAGCGTCAACTACGGCATCAAGCAGCAGCAGATACGGCAGCGGCAGCACCAACAGAAGAAGAAGTCCTCAGTTAAGTCAGAAATTTTTTTATATATAGATATTACTTCTAATTTACTTAATAAGATGTTGTCGGATAAAATCATTAAGCTACTAGAGGCTCAGGCCGTAGTAGCAAATGAAGTTAAAGGGATTGAAGCTGGTATATTGACCAGTGACGTAATCTGTAGGCTAGGAGAGCTTAAAAAAAAGGCTATAGTAAATAACACTGCATTATTGCTAAGTGGAGTAGTCGATCGACTACTACAAGAAAAATCAATTTGTTAAAATGATGAAAAATATAGAGGACATAGAAAAGAGCTATGATGAAACTACTACTGAAACTTCGATGAAAGGGAAAGTAGAAAAAGCAAAGTTAGAACCAGTGGTGACTGGAACTTTGAAAGAAGATATGGAGCCAAAAATAGACCAGAGTTTTGAGAAAATATCGGACATTTGTCCGATACATTTGTGGAAAATCTAAAAACGTATTTAAAAGAAAGTATAGAGAGGTTAGATCAGGCTAAAACAAGGGAGTGTAACCTGAGAAAAGCCAAAATTGAATTCTTTAGTAACAGACTAAACAAAAAAGTTGAGGAATTCTATAATGTTTATGAAACAAATGACAGCTTCGACGAACAGATCGCCGAGCAAGACTTTGATTTTCAGAACACGTTAAGCAACTTAGAAATAAGGATGCAGGAAGTTATGGAGGAAAAAGCTAGCGTTAGTAAAGCGTCAGTAGCATGGAAGGAAGATGAAGATTTTCCGGTTCTACCGAATGCAAAGGTACCCACATTTTCGGGAAAAGAAAAAGAATGGAATGGGTTTTCTCAATTATTTTGTTAAATAATTCATAATAGAGATGGGCTGAGTACATCTCTAAAATTAAATTATTTAAAAATGGCAATAAAAGGTGAAGCAAGGAGTATGGTTGCTCACTAATTAACGGGGCCATTGGAAAATTATAATGCCGCTTGGGAATTGCTGACCAAGCGGTATGAAAATAAAAGAAAAATATTTTCAGATCAGCTGAATCGGTTGCTAGATATGCTAATGCTAGACAAAGATTCAGCAAAACATATTAATTAATTGTTTTCTGACTCGATAAATGAGTCAATACATTTAATAAAGTTAAAGTCACAATTAACAGAAGAAGTTGATGTGATTTTTGCCCACATAATTTTGAGAAAATTTAATAAAGATGCCCTTCAAATTTATGAAAGTCATGAAAGTCGTTCAAGATTGATAAATCGAAATGGAAAGATTATGTGTTGGCTGACCCGAACTTTAATAAACAAAGTAGGGAGGATATAATAATTGGGGTAGATTTGTATGCCCATATTGTAAAAGACGGAGTAGTGAAAATAGATGGACTACTTGGTCAAAATACAGAATTCGGATGGATTATATCCGGTTGCACAAAGTCAAAAGGTGATAAATTGATTGTAGCGACAACAATTGAAGTCGGGGACTTAGAGCGTTTCTGGGAAATGGAAAACGAAAGCACTGACGTGGAAGAAGATGTTTGTGAGAAGCATTTCTTGGAAACTACAAAAAGAGATGAAAATGGAAGGTATATGGTGAAATTACCATTCAAAATAGATAAGGATCTAGGAGATTCAAAGGCACAAGCTATAGCGCGATTTTACAATTTAGAAAATAAACTCGGCAAAAATAAAAAATCAAAAGAAAATTACATAAAGTTCATGCATGAATATAAAAAATGAGGGCTTATGGTAGCGTCCAAGTGTTAAAAATGTAATCGATAGTTCCCATTTAATAAGCAACAATAATCTGCCCACACTGCTTTGTATGTACGTATAATGTATGGTTCTCATTTCCGGACACACTCAAATAAATGTTCAACCGAACCACTACGCGTCTCTCAAATAAACCCAACATTGGTTATGGGCCCAGAGTTCGTTGTTTTCGGTTTTATAACTGACTAGAAAGCGTCTAAGTTTGAGTGTCGGTTGTGCTTAATTGTCAATAGTTAGTATCGTTTGCGAATTAACACGGAACAATAAGCCAACATGAATTTGTCAAATCAAATCGAAAAACTTGATGAAAACAATTACGGTGTGTGGAACATGGCCATGAAAAGTGTTTTGGTAATGGCAGACTTATGGGATGTAGTGTGTGGAAAAAAGATTGGAGAAGATGACGCATCTGTTCAGAAATGGAAAAAATTTGATCAGAAAGCAATGGCGTACATAACCTTAAATATTAAGGCATCGCAGTTTGTGCACATAAAGACGTGCGTAACATCTGAAGCTATGTGGAAAAAATTAATGGAGCTTCACATGCCAAAAGGCCCCATTCAGAAAGTGCAACTTTATCAAAAACTAATTCGACTAAATATGCAGCAGGGCGATGATGTGTCCGCCTATGTGAATTCTTTTGTAGAGACAATTCAAAAATTGTCAGAATTGGATATAAAACTCAACGACGAGCTAAAAGTAATTATGTTACTAAGCAGTTTGCCCGATTCATGGGAAAATTTTGTAGTCGCGATCGAAACGCGTGACGAGCTGCCAAAATTTGAAGCTGTTAAAGTAAAAATGATAGAAGAAGGCACTAGAAAACAGGAAAAAGCAGAACGCGAAAATCATTCGACCACACAAGCAGTATACACACATACACAGCGCTGATCGCGAGAAGACGAGAATGTCGAGAAGAACGGAAGAAAGAACGACGGGAACATAGGCGCAAAGCAGTATTTCAATGGAAAATGTTTCAAATGCGAAAAAACTGGTCATCGAGCAAGCGAGTGCAGATCCAAGAAAAAGGGTAGCAAATCAAGTGGACAAAGAGAACAGGCAAGCAGCTTAATGCACTGTTTTGTCGGAGAGCAGCAAAAAAGAGTTTGGTGCGTAGATAGTGGCGCAACATCTCACATGTGTTGCGATCGCAACATTTTCTTTAACTATGCTGAGAAGGAAACATCGATAATGTTGGCTACAAATAAATTCGTCTCATCACCCGGATCTGGCAATGTTAAAATTCAAAGTGAAAATATGATAATAAACTTGCAAAATGTGTTATATGTCCCTGAATTACATATGAATTTTTTCTCAGTGAGCACAGCAGCTAAATTCGAGAATTCCACTACATTTATTGGAAAAGTGGCACTGATTAAAAATAAAGAAGGAGAAACCATTTTAAAAGCCAAGCAAGAAAACAACTTGTATGTGTACAAACAGTGCTCAGAAAAAAGTGCAGTTTGTTTGTTGAACACAGTTTCGCCGGAAATGAAGTGGCATAATAGATTTGGCCATCTTAATTTCCAAGATTTAAAACAGCTGAGCAAAAAGCAGCTTGTTCATGGCATGAGTGTTGAAAAATTTAAAATGGAAATTAATTGTGATACATGTAACAGGGCAAAAATATGTACATTGCCTTTCCAACAGAAGTTAAATCGTACAACGAAGCAAGTGCTTGAGCTAGTGCACACAGATGTATGCGGCCCAATGAATGTAAAATCGATCGGTGGCAATCGCTATTTTGTGACATTTATTGATGACTACTCGCGCAAGATATTTGTTTACATTATGCACGCGAAAAGCCAAGTTTTTGAAAAATTCAAAATATTCAAAAGTTTTGTGGAATGCCAAACGGGCAACAAAATAAAGGCTGTGCGCAGCGATAATGGAACAGAGTATGTAAACAAGGATTTTTCAGATTTTTTGAACGAGTGCGGAATACAAAGGCAATTGACGGTTCCCTACACCCCTCAGCAAAACGTTGTAGCCGAGAGAGCCAATCGAACAATTGTAGAGATGGCAAAGAGTATGCTTATCCATGCAAATCTGGATGAGTTCTTGTGGGCAGAGGCTGTTACTACGGCAGCTTACATCCGCAATAGATGCCCCACAAAGGCCTTAAACGGCGGTATACCATTCGAAGTCTGGAAAGGACGCAAGCCGTCAGTAAAACACCTGCGAGTATTCGGATCTCGCGCATTTGCTTTGGATAAGACCAGAAGAAGCAAATTCCAGCCAAAGGGCAAAGAATATATTTTTGTTGGCTACTCCTTAGCTGCAAAAGCTTACCGGCTGTTCGATCGAGAGAAGCGGACAATAATTGAAAGGCGTGATGTCAAATTTGTAGAAGGTGAGTTTGACACAAAAAGCATTGCGAATTGTGATATTTCAGATAGAAATGACAATTTCATGACAAACATTCTTCGCCTTGAGTCAATTGAAGTTCCAGATCAAAACTCAGATGTACCTTTAATAGTTGATCATTCAGACTCAAGCAGTGACTCCGGCGAAGAAGAGGAGGAGTTTTTGAGCGCAAGTGAACCAGACGAAAATTACGTGAGCGGCCAAGCACCGCCACAAGAGAATGCAGTACAGCGTGGGCGTGGCAGACCCAAAATCATCCGCAGCGGTCAACCTGGACGACCGAGAAAACAGTACCAGGCAGTGCTCAATAGTCTTCTCAATCAGGTGGATGACACTGAGACACCGCAGTCAGTTGCTGAAGCTTTGCAAAGCCATTACTCTAAAGATTGGATAGAATCAATGCAAACGGAATACGACGCTCTACAGGAAAATAACACGTGGTCATTGTGTGAACTGCCTCCAGGACAAAAAGCCATTGGCTCAAAATGGGTTTTTCGAATCAAGAGAAACAAGGATGGTCTCCTTGAGAAGTTCAAATCTCGATTGGTTGCTCAAGGCTGTGGGCAACAATTTGGAGTAAATTATTGGGAAACATTTTCACCTGTAATTCGGTATGAGACCATTCGCATGTTGTTCGCGATAGCTGTAGAAAAACAGCTATATATGCACCAACTGGATATATCAAATGCTTACCTAAACAGTAAACTTCAGGAGACTGTGTACATGAAGCAGCCTCAGAATTTTGTCGACAAGCATCATCCAAAAAAAGTTCTGAAGCTGCGTAAAGCACTTTACGGACTCAAGCAATCCGGACGTGTCTGGAATAAAACGCTGGACGAAGTATTGTCTTCCATGGGCTTCAAGAGATGCAAGAACGAGGCATGCTTGTACGTCAAGAAAGATAAACAAACATACAGCTATATTGCAGTATACGTCGACGATTTAATTATTGCGTGTCCAAACAGAAAAGATATAGCCGTAATTAAGAAGAAGATCGCATCAAACTTCAAGTTGCACGATGGCGGCCCCATAAACTATTTCCTAGGAATGGAAATCGAGCGAGACGGTGAACAGGGTTCGATTTCGCTTTGCCAGAAATCGCATATTCAAGGACTATTGGAGACGTATGGCATGAGCAAGTGCCGTCCAGTCAGCACACCGCTCGACCCAGGTTATCAAGTTGACTGCATTAACGATAATTGTGTCAAGGTGAATATAACACAATATCAGTCATTAATTGGTTCCCTTATGTATTTAGCCGTCTTGAGCCGACCGGACATTTTGCACGCAGTAAGCAAACTGTCGCAACGAAATACCGATCCCCATGCAGAACACGAGACTGCTGCAAAACACATTCTAAGGTATCTGGCTGGTACGAAGAACTTGGGCATCACATATCGCAAGTGTGGCGAACCAGTAAGAGGCTTCGCAGATGCAGATTGGGCCAATGACAGGCTCGATAGAAGATCTTATAGTGGCTACGCATTCTTTCTAGCAGGCTAGACTTCAACTAAGCAAACTGTTGTCGCATTGAGCAGCACTGAAGCTGAATACATAGCTCTATCTATGGCTGCTAAGGAGGCCGCTTATTTACGAAGACTTCTGAACGAGATTGGTTGGTCAACTGTTGCAGAGCCGCTAACCATCTATGGCGACAACATAAGCTCGCAGCATATTGCCAAAAATCCGGTACACCACAAACGCACCAAGCACATTAATATTAAGTATCATTTTGTTCGCGAAAAAGTAGAATGTAATGAAATAATACTGGAATACGTATTCACAAACGGCAATGTTGCAGATCTACTGACAAAATGTTTAAGCAAGCAAAAGCACGACGATTTTGTTAAATTACTTGGAATGACAAAGATAAACATGCGTTAGTTTAAAATGATTATATGTAGCTTAAGAAGAAGTATTAAAAATGTAATCGATAGTTCCCATTTAATAAGCAACAATAATCTGCCCACACTGCTTTGTATGTACGTATAATGTATGGTTCTCATTTCCGGACACACTCAAATAAATGTTCAACCGAACCACTACGCGTCTCTCAAATAAACCCAATATATTTCAATCACCAAGAAAGAGGGAAAATATTATTTACCCCATCAGGGAGTCAGAAGAGATTCCAGTCTAACGACAAAACTCAGGGTGGTTTTTGATGCGTCAGCAAAAACCACAAATAATAAGAGCTTAAATGATATCATGTGGGTGGGACCAAGATTCCAAAAAGATATCTTCGATATTATGGTAAAATGGCGAAAGTGGCCATTTGTAGTATCAGCGGACATTGAAAAAATGAACCGGCAAATTAATTTTGATGAAGAAGATCAGCATTGTTTGCAAATAATCTGGAGAGACGATCCAAACGAAAAGTTAAAAGAATATAAACTAACAACCGTTACGTACGGTACAGCTTCAGCACCCTACTTAGCTACTAAGGTGCTTGTTGCAATAGAAAATAATTGCGGAAATAAAGCAATTAGAGAAATCATAACAAATGATTTTTATTCGTAAAGCCGAGTTTGCGAAGCTTAATAACCTCATTAGGGATTTTGATTGGTCCGCTTTGTATTTGTGCACTGATGTTACGATATGCACAAACATTTTCTACGATGCATTTGACTCACTTTTTGAGTCTTGTGTCCCACTTTCCTGTCCTATTAGATCTGGGAAGCCCCCTTGGTTTACCAAAGAGTTATCCAGTCTAAAAAACTTAAAATCAAGACCTTACAAAAAATTTCAAGAAGTTGGCTCTCCTTTTTCTCTCTCTCGTTATGTAATGGCTCGGTCAAACTTTTCAGTTCTTAATTCCCAGTGCTATAAGAACTACCTATCTAGATGCAGGATACTTTTTTCTCAGGACCCTAAGCAGTTTTACAGCTTCGTAAAGAGTAAGCGTAAAACGTCCGCTCATCCATCCTCGCTATCATTTCTTAATACGTCGGCAAATACTGATCAGGCAATGGCCGATCTTTTTGCTCAATTCTTTCAAACAACCTATTCACAGGAATGCTACTCCGGGCAGCCGTACCCATACGGTTTACCCAGGTCGAACGGCATCTTCAGTCCCTTGCTAAATGAAAGCTCTCTGCTTCTTGATCTCCGAAAATTTAAGCCTGTGTTTTCACCGGGTCCGGACGGAGTTTCCGGCTGTGTACTTAGGTACTGCGCCGAGTCTCTGTGTGGACCGTTGCTTAAACTATTCAGCCTGTCCATTAACTCTTCATGCGTCCCCTCCACTTGGAAGGAGTCGTTCATAATTCCTCTCCATAAGAAAGGTAGTAAGTCTGACGCGAAGAACTACAGAGGTATATCAAAGTTATCCGCAATTCCTAAAGTGTTTGAGAAAATTTTAACTCCGCACCTGCAGCATCTTTGCAGATCACTTATATCTCCTGCCCAGCATGGATTTATAAGGCGGAGATCAACAACCACGAATTTATTGGAGCTCACCTCCTTTATCATGAAAGGCTTCCAAGGTAATCTACAGACGGATGTCATTTACACAGATTTCAGTAAAGCATTCGACTCTGTAAACCACACTCTCCTAGCACAAAAACTTGACCTTTTAGGGTTTCCACCCAATCTCTTGAGATGGATTTCTAGCTACCTTTGTTCCAGGTCCCAAAGAGTCCTCTTCAAAAACTCCCTATCTTCACCAGTTATGGTTACTTCGGGCGTACCACAGGGCAGCCATCTAAGCCCCAAACTCTTTACACTCTTCATTAATGACCTGCCTTCGGTATTAACATACTCTCGAGTACTTATGTATGCGGATGATGTTAAGCTGTGTGTCCAGTTCAAGGACAGCTTATCTCACTCCAGGTTGCAATCCGATCTTAATAGCTTTCAGTCATGTTGTGTTCAGTGTTGTGCAAATTTGTTATATCTTAATGCTTCGAAATGTAAAGTAATGACATTTCATCGCTCCAGCGCCTTTCTGGCTACTTACACACTTGGCGGGGGTTCTCTCGAGAAAATTACCCTAGTTGATGATCTTGGTGTTCTTTTAGATCCCAAGTTAAAGTTTTCTGAACACATTTCTACCATTGTAAATAAGGCCATGGGCGTGCTTGGGTTTATAAAGATGTGGTCAAAGGAATTTGACGGCCCCTATATAACAAAGACTCTCTATATATCGCTTGTTCGTCCGATTTTAGAATATGGTTTTTGTGTATGGTGCCCTCAGTACAAAGTACACCAGGACCGTATAGAATCAGTACAGAAAAACTTTTTAATTTTCACTCTACGCGGCCTCAACTGGGATGCGAAAGTGAGACTACCGTCTTACTCTAGTAGATCGCTTTTAATAAACCATCCATCTTTAGTTAACCGTAGAAAAATGCTTGGTGTGATTTTTGATCTCTGGTACTGTTGTTCTTCTTCACACGCTTTACACTCTGTGATATTTTTTTTTTAATTTCGCGGTTTTTTCGTCTTCTTTCCACAAATTGAGCCGAGTTTTGAGTGGCGTGGCTTTTGAGATGTGGGACGACGACAAGAATTTAATCTTTTTTATTTTACCCACGGCGAAGGTTCGCTGTCGCTCGGATGTTCGGATGTTTGTGAGCACCTTTTGTTTTGGTTATCAACAGCTGATCTCTTAATTTTCGCAGGTATCTTTAAAAGATGATTTTATGGGTGGAGCTCGTTATTGACACGTCTGTGCTTTTCGACTCTGAAACTCTCCTCACGCTACCAAATTCACAACCGAGGAAGTACACATTTAGAGGTTTTAGCATATATTATTCAAATACGCCAAAGAATCTTCGGTGTTAATAAAGTCCACAGTAAAAGATATTAAGAAAAAACCATTCATGTCAATTTTGAATTTTTCCTTACAAATGATTGATGGAAAAGTACTTAACGAACTAACTAATACTAAATCTACTTTGAAATTTTGCAAAAAAACCCAAAAGGATTGAAGAAAAATATGGAATATGGTATTTCCGCACTGCATGTAAGAATAAGATGTATGGAGTTCATTTTAAAACTTGCATATACCATTCCACGAGAGGAAGAATCTTTTGACAACAGCACGACAGCCAAGAAAAGACAAAACAATAGGAAACAAATTATTCAAGAAAAATTCGTGGATAAGCTATCACTTAAGGTGGACTGCCCTAAACAAGGATATGGAAACACAAACGATGGAAACTCATCACGGACATTCTTTGAAAATGTTGAAATTACTGCTTGCTTACTGGATATTGACATAATCAAAAGATTGGGTGTCATTTTAAATCTTTTAAACTGCAAGGAAAAAATTAACACCCACAAATTTGGTGAATATGCCTCGAAGACTGCAGAGCTGTTACAGGAAAAATGTCCTGAAAAGAAGCTTACTCCTACGCTTGATAAAATTTTGACAGTACTTTATAGATCCATTACATTACATTTGGCTTTTTATAGGTAACTTCTAAGCAATGTAGCGCAATGTAATCTTGCATACTACATTTTGGAAGATTTATCTTTCAAATTCTGTTTATTTCATGGAGATATCTTCATTCGTTCAGAAGTAATTAATTTAGCAAGCTGAAATGGCAGAATGTCCCAATGTGCGACGTCTGTGTATATAAGTGGTTTATTCAGAACTGAAGAGATGAGATGTGTACATGCATACATACGAATAAGAATCCAAAGAGAGGCGAGAGATAACAGAGGCTCTCGCTGTTCATGTACATTATGTTAACAGCGTTGCCAGAAAGATTATATTATGGTTACAATTCCAATTTCAACAATATATAATAATTTAATAAATAATTATATAAATATATAAATCAAAGAAATATTAGATAAATTATTAACAATTATCTTTTTACATGTAGTTATTTTATGTAGCTATTTTTGGATTGCGAAGTTTTGTATTTTAATTGTTCACTATATAATAATATATTAAAAATGTATATACATATATATTATCTATTAATCTAGAACTAAGTATATACATTTTTTTTTAAAGTTATAAATTCCATATTTTTAAAATATTTATTAAAAAAAAAAATTAAAAATTACTGTTGTTTTTCTTAAATTTAATATATAATAAAGAAATTAATAAATAAATATATTTTCTTTTTTTTTTTTAAACATTGTTTATGATTGTTATAAAATTAGGGGGAGGTAAAATATTTAATTATTGTAACACAAATAAATTTATTTAAAAAAAAAAATGGTTTTATGCTATTAAGATTAATAAAATTATTATGTTATTAAACTAACATTAATATTTTTTGTAGGAAATATATTGGGTTTATTTGAGAGACGCGTAGTGGTTCGGTTGAACATTTATTTGAGTGTGTCCGGAAATGAGAACCATACATTATACGTACATACAAAGCAGTGTGGGCAGATTATTGTTGCTTATTAAATGGGAACTATCGATTACATTTTTAATACTTCTTCTTAAGCTACATATAATCATTTTAAACTAACGCATGTTTATCTTTGTCATTCCAAGTAATTTAACAAAATCGTCGTGCTTTTGCTTGCTTAAACATTTTGTCAGTAGATCTGCAACATTGCCGTTTGTGAATACGTATTCCAGTATTATTTCATTACATTCTACTTTTTCGCGAACAAAATGATACTTAATATTAATGTGCTTGGTGCGTTTGTGGTGTACCGGATTTTTGGCAATATGCTGCGAGCTTATGTTGTCGCCATAGATGGTTAGCGGCTCTGCAACAGTTGACCAACCAATCTCGTTCAGAAGTCTTCGTAAATAAGCGGCCTCCTTAGCAGCCATAGATAGAGCTATGTATTCAGCTTCAGTGCTGCTCAATGCGACAACAGTTTGCTTAGTTGAAGTCCAAGAAAACGCACTGCCTGCTAGAAAGAATGCGTAGCCACTATAAGATCTTCTATCGAGCCTGTCATTGGCCCAATCTGCATCTGCGAAGCCTCTTACTGGTTCGCCACACTTGCGATATGTGATGCCCAAATTCTTCGTACCAGCCAGATACCTTAGAATGTGTTTTGCAGCAGTCTCGTGTTCTGCATGGGGATCGGTATTTCGTTGCGACAGTTTGCTTACTGCGTGAAAAATGTCCGGTCGGCTCAAGACGGCTAAATACATAAGGGAACCAATTAATGACTGATATTGTGTTATATTCACCTTGACACAATTATCGTTAATGCAGTCAACTTGATAACCTGGGTCGAGCGGTGTGCTGACTGGACGGCACTTGCTCATGCCATACGTCTCCAATAGTCCTTGAATATGCGATTTCTGGCAAAGCGAAATCGAACCCTGTTCACCGTCTCGCTCGATTTCCATTCCTAGGAAATAGTTTATGGGGCCGCCATCGTGCAACTTGAAGTTTGATGCGATCTTCTTCTTAATTACGGCTATATCTTTTTTGTTTGGACATGCAATAATTAAATCGTCGACGTATACTGCAATATAGCTGTATGTTTGTTTATCTTTCTTGACGTACAAGCATGCCTCGTTCTTGCATCTCTTGAAGCCCATGGAAGACAATACTTCGTCCAGCGTTTTATTCCAGACACGTCCGGATTGCTTGAGTCCGTAAAGTGCTTTACGCAGCTTTAGAACTTTTTCTGGATGATGCTTGTCGACAAAATTCTGAGGCTGCTTCATGTACACAGTCTCCTGAAGTTTACTGTTTAGGTAAGCATTTGATATATCCAGTTGGTGCATATATAGCTGTTTTTCTGCAGCTATCGCGAACAACATGCGAATGTTCTCATACCGAATTACAGGTGAAAATGTTTCCCAATAATTTACTCCAAATTGTTGCCCACAGCCTTGAGCAACCAATCGAGATTTGAACTTCTCAATGAGACCATCCTTATTTCTCTTGATTCGAAAAACCCATTTTGAGCCAATGGCTTTTTGTCCTGGAGGCAGTTCACACAATGACCACGTGTTATTTTCCTGTAGAGCGTCGTATTCCGTTTGCATTGATTCTATCCAATCTTTACAGTAATGGCTTTGCAAAGCTTCAGCAACTGACTGCGGTGTCTCAGTGTCATCCACCTGATTGAGAAGACTATTGAGCACTGCCTGGTACTGTTTTCTCGGTCGTCCAGGTTGACCGCTGCGGATGATTTTGGGTCTGCCACGCCCACGCTGTACTGCATTCTCTTGTGGCGGTGCTTGGCCGCTCACGTAATTTTCGTCTGGTTCACTTGCGCTCAAAAACTCCTCCTCTTCTTCGCCGGAGTCACTGCTTGAGTCTGAATGATCGGCTATTAAAGGTACATCTGAGTTTTGATCTGGAACTTCAATTGACTCAAGGCGAAGTATGTTTGTCATGAAATTGTCATTTCTATCTGAAATATCACAATTCGCAATGCTTTTTGTGTCAAACTCACCTTCTACAAATTTGACATCACGCCTTTCAATTATTGTCCGCTTCTCTCGATCGAACAGCCGGTAAGCTTTTGCAGCTAAGGAGTAGCCAACAAAAATATATTCTTTGCCCTTTGGCTGGAATTTGCTTCTTCTGGTCTTATCCAAAGCAAATGCGCGAGATCCGAATACTCGCAGGTGTTTTACTGACGGCTTGCGTCCTTTCCAGGCTTCGAATGGTATACCGCCGTTTAAGGCCTTTGTGGGGCATCTATTGCGGGTGTAAACTGCCGTAGTAACAGCCTCTGCCCACAAGAACTCATCCAGATTTGCATGGATAAGCATACTCTTTGCCATCTCTACAATTGTTCGATTGGCTCTCTCGGCTACACCGTTTTGCTGAGGGGTGTAGGGAACCGTCAATTGCCTTTGTATTCCGCACTCGTTCAAAAAATCTGAAAAATCCTTGTTTACATACTCTGTTCCATTATCGCTGCGCACAGCCTTTATTTTGTTGCCCGTTTGGCATTCCACAAAACTTTTGAATATTTTGAATTTTTCAAAAACTTGGCTTTTCGCGTGCATAATGTAAACAAATATCTTGCGCGAGTAGTCATCAATAAATGTCACAAAATAGCGATTGCCACCGATCGATTTTACATTCATTGGGCCGCATACATCTGTGTGCACTAGCTTAAGCACTTGCTTCGTTGTACGATTTAACTTCTGTTGGAAAGGCAATGTACATATTTTTGCCCTGTTACATGTATCACAATTAATTTCCATTTTAAATTTTTCAACACTCATGCGATGAACAAGCTGCTTTTTGCTCAGCTGTTTTAAATCTTGGAAATTAAGATGGCCAAATCTATTATGCCACTTCATTTCCGGCGAAACTGTGTTCAACAAACAAACTGCACTTTTTTCTGAGCACTGTTTGTACACATACAAGTTGTTTTCTTGCTTGGCTTTTAAAATGGTTTCTCCTTCTTTCTTTTTAATCAGTGCCACTTTTCCAATAAATGTAGTGGAATTCTCGAATTTAGCTGCTGTGCTCACTGAGAAAAAATTCATATGTAATTCAGGGACATATAACACATTTTGCAAGTTTATTATCATATTTTCACTTTGAATTTTAGCATTGCCAGATCCGGGTGATGAGACGAATTTATTTGTAGCCAACATTATCGATGTTTCCTTCTCAGCATAGTTAAAGAAATTGTTGCGATCGCAACACATGTGAGATGTTGCGCCACTATCTACGCACTAAACTCTTTTTTTGCTGCTCTCCGACAAAACAGTGCATTAAACTGCTTGCCTGTTCTCTTTGTCCACTTGATTTGCTACCCTTTTTCTTGGATCTGCACTCGCTTGATCGATGACCAGTTTTTTCGCATTTGAAACATTTTCCATTGAAATACTGCTTTGCGCCTATGTTCCCGTCGTTCTTTGTTCCGTGCTTCTCGACATTCTCGTCTTCTCGCGATCAGCGCTGTGTATGTGTGTATACTGCTTGTGTGGTCGAATGATTTTCGCGTTCTGCTTTTTCCTGTTTTCTAGTGCCTTCTTCTATCATTTTTACTTTAACAGCTTCAAATTTTGGCAGCTCGTCACGCGTTTCGATCGCGACTACAAAATTTTCCCATGAATCGGGCAAACTGCTTAGTAACATAATTACTTTAAGCTCGTCGTTGAGTTTTATATCCAATTCTGACAATTTTTCAATTGTCTCTACAAAAGAATTGACATAGGCGGACACATCATCGCCCTGCTGCATATTTAGTCGAATTAGTTTTTGATAAAGTTGCACTTTCTGAATGGGGCCTTTTGGCATGTGAAGCTCCATTAATTTTTTCCACATAGCTTCAGATGTTACGCACGTCTTTATGTGCACAAACTGCGATGCCTTAATATTTAAGGTTATGTACGCCATTGCTTTCTGATCAAATTTTTCCCATTTCTGAACAGATGCGTCATCTTCTCCAATCTTTTTTCCACACACTACATCCCATAAGTCTGCCATTACTAGGACACTTTTCATGGCCATGTTCCACACACCGTAATTGTTTTCATCAAGTTTTTCGATTTGATTTGACAAATTCATGTTGGCTTATTGTTCCGTGTTAATTCGCAAACGATACTAACTATTGACAATTTAGCACAACCGACACTCAAACTTAGACGCTTTCTAGTCAGTTATAAAACCGAAAACAACGAACTCTGGGCCCATAACCAATGTAGGAAATATATTGGGTTTATTTGAGAGACGCGTAGTGGTTCGGTTGAACATTTATTTGAGTGTGTCCGGAAATGGGAACCATACATTATACGTAAATACAAAGCAGTGTGGCCAGATTATTGTTGCTTATTAAATGGGAAATATCGATTACATTTTTAACATTTTTATAATTTATTTAAAATTTTTATTTATTGCAGGTAAATAATTATCAGATTTAGTAATTAAAAATATTTATTTAAGTTAATAATTTATTACTATTATAATACGTCCCTCAGCGGGGACTATCATAGGCCAGTATGGCCCTTAGTGATCCGGATGTAAATATACCTTTACGGGGGTATTGGAAGTCCGCGAGTATCGTGGTGTGTTTAGCAAAGGCAAGTAATTCCCTGGGCGTCCTATTGGAGGCACCTTCTGGTTATGCCATCTCCGGTGCGCCTACGCTTCTTATCCTTGCCCGTGAGAGAGCCGGGCAGTTGCAGATGAGATGTTCCAGGGTTTCGATAGCCCCGGGTTCATCACATTTCCTACAGCTGTCTCTGTTGGTGATGCCTAGCTTGGCTGCGTGCGCCGCAGCCAGACAGTGACCAGTGAGTTTTCCCACTAGCAGTCTACAGTCTTTCCGTGGAAGATGCAGTAGATAGTGAGCTAGTTTTCCATTGCGCTCCTTGCACATGGTTCTCGAGGTTCTGCAGGTGGTTGTGTTCCTCCATCTGTTCTCGGTTTGTAGAGCGGCCTGCTTCTCTAGATCGTTTTGTAACGTTCCAAGGGAGATAGGCACGTTTTCGGTTCTTTCGTTCGTCAGCCCGACGCCTTCCTTAGCCAGAACGTCCGCAGCGTCGTTTCCTTCGATGCCCTGGTGGCTGGGAGCCCAGCAGATTCGTACTGACTTGGTCGTGCATAGTGAGTCTAGTGCCTCCCTGCTTGCCAGGACACTTCTGGAACTAACTCCGAACGACTGCATGGATTTAATCGCCGCTTGGCTATCGACGAATATGTTCACCACGTTGTGTGGTCGCTCTGTTAGCTGAGCGACCTCTGCTGCCTTCTTGATGGCTCCCGTCCTTTTTTCCAGTCTTCGGGTCCCATAAATGTGTTAGTTTTGACCTCGAGGCAAGTTTGGGGGGTCATGTAGTCTGTATGACTGGTCATGTCCCTCCCAATTGAACTGTGCCCGTATCCTTGGGGTGACATGTTCCCCGATGCAATCAGTCGCTGTGCTGCTTTGCCCGCAGTCAGCCGAGCGTGGATGTCGAGGGGATCGATTCCGAGTATGGTTTCGAGTGCTATAGTTGGGGTTGACCTCAGCGCCCCTGTGATACATAGCAGAGCCTGTCGCTGGGTCCTTTCCATAAGCTTGTGGTACGTCTTCTTTTCAGTTGCTTGCCACTACACTAGGACTCCATACAGCAGAGTTGGTCGCACCACCGAGATGTAGATCCAATGCATTAGGGTGGGTGTGCTGCTAAGCATCCTCTTGGATGCATAAAGCGCAATGGTGGCCTTCTTCACCCTTTCCATTACATTGGGTTTCCATGCCATTTTGCTATCCAGTACTGTGCCGAGGTATTTGACCTGTGTTTTCGGGGTTAGCCTTGTTTGGTTGATTTTTGGGGGGATCCATGCCGGTACCTTGCACATCTTTGTAAAGAGGATGATGTCCGTCTTGTCCGCGTTGATTTCGAGTCCTACTTCGTCCGCCCACTCGCATATCTCCCTGAGTGTTCGTTCCATTTTGGAGCTGAGGGTCGATGGACATACACCCGTAATAATTATGCTTATGTCGTCTGCATAGGCTGTTATTTTTGGGGCCTTTCTCTCGAATCTCTTGATGAGGTCGTCGACCACCAGATTCCACAGGAGGGGCGACAGGACTCCACCCTGAGGTGTGCCTCTGTGCGCTCCCGTTATCGTAGAAGCGGTGCCACACTCTGATTGCACCCGTCTACAACTCAGGAGGTTCTTTATCCATAGGTTGATCTGGGTGTGTGTGGGTCGCTTCAAGGCGATCCATTATTGCGTTCGTGGCTACGTTGTTAAATGCTCCGGATATATCTACGAATACTCCCAGTGCATACTTTTTATTGTTGAGGGCCTTTTCGATGGTAGCTACTAGCGAATGTGGAGCTGTTTCCACCGATTTCCCTTTGGTATAAGCATGCTGGTTGGTTGACATCAGTCCTCCCACCTTCTTCCTGATGTGTCCATCCAGCAGCTTTTTCAGTGTTTTTAGCATAAAAGAGGTAAGGCTTATCGGTCTGTAGTCCTTGGGACTAAAATGGCTGCACTTTCCTGCCTTTGGGAGGAAGACAACTCTAGCTGTTCTCCATTGGATATGGATATAGCCGGTGCTTAGACATGCCGAGTATATTGCGAAAAGCCATGGGATGATCGTCTCTCTGGTTGCTTGCAACATGGCTGGGAATATTCCGTCCAGTCCCGGTGCTTTTATGCTCGCAAAGGAGTCTATAGCCCATTGGATTTTCTTGTGGGTTATTAGATCTGTCGGGGAGGTTTGTTCCTCGGTTGCTAGGTCCTGTTGCGTTTCGGCATCAGTGACTTCGGTGCATCCTGGGAAGTGGGCCTCCATTAGTGAGTAGCGTTTTGTATTCATTGTTGATGATCTCTTCATTCGCTACTCTGGCGAGCTTAAAGAGTTCCCTGAGGTTATTTCTCTTGAGAGAAAGGTCCCGGTTCCACCAGAGTGGTTTGGTCCTCTTTCTCGTTCTCGATGGCGGGCATGCTCCTTTATAGGCAGCCAGTAGTTCCTTGGAGAGGGTCTCCAAGGATTTCTCTATGTCTTCCGCGGATTTCACTGTGCCCGGATTCGCGAGCTTCGAGGTACCGGTCTTCCTAAACTTCTCCCAGTTTGTGTTCCGGGGGTTTCTGAAGACTGTTACCTTCGGCGTGTATTTAAATTCGCACTTGAACTGAATGTTCCTATGGTCCGAGAAGGATGGTCTTTCGAGGACTCTCCATCCAGATACCAAGGTACTCTTTCCCGTTACGAGGGTTAGATCTACCACGTTGGACGAGGTGGTTGATATCGGGGCTTCCCCACACACTGTGGTGGGCATTGGCGTCCATACCAATGATGAGTTCTTGGTCTTTGGAGTCGGCTTCTTCCACCAGACTCCTTAGTTCTTCAGGTGGTGCAGGCCTGTCGTGTGCCATGTAGCAGGAGGCTACCAGAAGGCGCTTCTCCTCACTCTCCAGCATCACTACTGTCAGGTCGTCTGTTCTGTAATGAGACATAAGGTAAGCGTGGATTCCCTTTCGTACTAGTACGACGGTTCTATTCCTGCTTACCGATGTTGAGTAGAACGAGTTGTAATTTGCGAACTTTAGTCCGCCCACTGTATTGGCTGACGCAATCCAGGGCTCCTGGACTAAAGCTATGTCAGCGGGCCCTTGCTCCATGGCCATTAGGAGCTCCGCCGATGCTACCTTGCTTTTATGCAAGTTGAGTTGCAGCACACTCAGTGTCATGGGCGGCTGGCTCAACTGCATACGACGGGTTGACTATAGTTGTCAGGTCACCATCCTCTTCTTCCTGGGAGTCTTCTAGCGCCAGACCCTGGGCGGCCGCCACGATGGTGTCCAGACCGAGGTCCTTCTCCACCTCGCCTGCTTGCAGGGTGTGTGTGTCTGTGTCTGTGGGGTGGCGCTTCTTGAGGCGCAGGTACACACTGCCCATGCCCCGCGCCATTTTCCCGTATCTGGGGTAGAGGATGTCCTCTGCGTCTTTGGTGATCTGGAGGATCACATGCTGGCCCCCCTCGTTGGGAAGTGAGCTACCAGCGTGCAGTACCTTCCAGTCTGCGGTTGGTATGTCAGGGTTCTGCCGCTGAAGGAGCTTCAGCGCGCGGTCTCCTTGGATGACGATGGGGAAGAGTACTTTCGCCTTTGGTATGGACGGGATTAGCTCCCTGTCCACCACCTCCAGCTTGGCCCCCTCCCACAACGCCTCCAATTGGCAGACCGTCTGCGTCAGCCACCTCAGCATCGGGTCGTCTTTGCATTTCAGGATTTTGACCCCATTCAGCCACCCAGCGCCATTAAAAGTGGGCATGGGTACTGTAGGGTCTTCCTCCATCCATGCAAGCAGGGAGTCGACGAGCCGCGCGTGGACCAGTTTCTACTGCGCCGCCGTCATCTTCCCGTTCTCATCACGTCTGTCGATGAGAGCTACAATCAGGTGTCTCCTGGACACAGCACTGATCTTTGAAGCATTGACCGACCTCTGCTTCGTTGTTTTCGGTGTTGGTGGTGGTGGTGGTGGTGGTTCCGCTCTCTTGGGCCCGCGCTGCAGCTTGCCTGCCGGGGTGGCGGTATTGTCGGTCGAGCGCTGCCTCTTGGTAGCTAGCAACTCCTCCACCTTATTGGCGTGTTCGCTAGTGGAAGCCTTCATTTGAGGCAACCTTGCGTAGGTTCTACGGCCCTCCTATACCTTTAGCTCGGTCCAAGCTCCCGTCACGTCAGAGGTGTGACCGCTGGCGACACGCAGAGAGGATTGCTCCTCTCCGTACCCGCCGGTAGTAGCAGCCACGCTTCCCACCGACGTTTGGGTTGACATCCCAACCCTTGCTTCATCTTTTAACCCCTCCATAGTTGGCCCGAAGGTCCATACGGCTGATGTTTTTCAGGGGAGCCACCCCCTAGCGTTTTAGGCCTGACCGCCAGGCACCTCTAGCCATGGCCTTGACCCAGCTCCCCCGACTCGAGATCGAGAGGACGCTGAATCATTGCCTTAGCTAGACACTGCATTGCCTCGGACAGAGCAACCGACAATGCATTACCCTTGTCCGGGATAATGCAGTGCCCATTGTCCAGCCGGCACCCTCGGGGAAGGTTCAGGTAGAGGGTTTTTGTAAGCCAATGTTATTATTTAATAATAATAAAATAGTTTTTATTATTTATTTTTGTATTTTTATTAAAAGTTTTATTTTGGCTTGAAAGTTTATTATTGATTTGATTTATATGTAAATTTTTTTATTTATTTTAAAATTAATTATAATTTATTTATTCGCAGTAATTAATATTATAAATTAAAGAAATTTAGAAATAGCAATATTGAAGATTATTGACCAAATTGGTGCCAGCAGTAATGGTTACACTAATAATACAAATACATTTTTTTTAGTATTGGTTAAATTTATTTATAAAAATAAAATTGAATTTATGAAGTGAAATTTTAAATTTAAAATATTTTTTTTAAAGTAATTGAAGCTTAACAGTTTTTGATAAAAACTAGGATAAGATACCCTATTATTTAAAATGTAATTTATAATACTAAAGTAGTTATAGTTATATTCTTGAAACTTAAAAAATTTGGCGGTATTTTAGTCTATCCAGAGGAACCACGATGGACCTTACTTAAGTTTGTAATCAGTTTATATACCGTTGTTATCAGAATATTTTATGAGAACAATAATATTCAATAATTTTAATAAGAATTTATATCAGATCAAGGTGTAGCTTATATTTAAGTAATAATGGGTTACAATAAAATTATTTATACGGATAAAATTATGAATACATTTTTGAAGGTGGATTTGGTAGTAAAATTATAAAAATTAATAATTTGATTTTAGCTCTTAAATATGTACACATCGCCCGTCGCTCTTATTATTAAGTTAAGATAAGTCGTAACATAGTAGATGTACTGGAAAGTGTGTCTAGAATGACAATTTAAAGCTTATTTAGTAAAGAATTTCATTTACATTAAAAAGAATTTTGTGCAAATCATAACTGTAAAATTTAATGTTTTAGTATTGTTAAAAGAAACGAGGGGGAACGTTGTGAGCCGCGTCTCTACTTTATACCCGGTACTCAGTCAGTATATATGTATGTGAGCTTGTAATAAATTACATTATTACATGTTCGCAAAAGGGATAAATTTAGTTTTAGCCAAAAAAGACAAAAAAAAAATTAAGTCAACCTTTTCGGAGATTTATATATATTATTTCCATTTTTGTTTACATACGTTTTTTACATCTGTCTTTTCTACATGTCTAAATCTACTTCCTACATATACATACACGGCTGTGTGCGAGAGAGAGAGGGAATGAGTCTGCGCTTGGAAGGCCACTGAAATTTCATTTGTTCCTTTTGACTATATTTATGATCCGATCTGATCCAGATTCAATACTCTGATAGATATGGTCATTTTCTATGATTCTGCGTTTTTGGTTTTCCCGTATCTTCAAAATTGTAGATTTTCGTCTTTTGTGGGGGCGGAAGGGGGCGTGGCCAAATTTTGAAATACACTTGTACTGACGTGATATCACAGGAGCATGGATAGAGAGTTTGGTTGCTCTAGCTCTTATAGTCTCTGAGATCTAGGCGCTCATCTGGACGAATGGGCACAGCGCCCAACCCTGTGTGTGAGAGAGAGCGAGAGGGAACGATGCATTTCGAAATGGTTTTCTTCATTGTGGCTATATTTATGATTTGATCTTATCCAGATTCAACACTCTGATAGATATTGCCATTCTCTACGATTCTTAGTTTCTTTTTAGTTTTCTCGTATCTTTAAAATTGTGCATGACACAGATTTTCGTCCTTTGAGTGGTCGGAAGGGGGCGGGGCGAAATTTTAAAATACACTTGTAACAGTGCGATAGGACAGGAGTCTGGATACAAAATTGTGTTCCTCTAGCTTTTATAGTCTTTGAGCTATGGGCGCTAATGAAGACGGACAGACGGACGGACGGACAGACAGACATAGCTATATCGACTCGGCTATTGATGCTGATCAAGAATATATATACTTTATGGGGTCGGAAACGCTTCCTTCTGGGTGTTACATACATAAATTTTTTGCACAAATCTAATATACCCCTTTACTCTTCGAGTACCGGGTTTAAAAAAAATTTTAATAATAGTTTAATAGTATTGTCAAAGAAAATTTAAATAATTTGAAAAAATTTTATATATAAGAAAATTTAATTTATTGTACCTTGTGTATCAGCGTTTATTAAATAAAAAAAAATGTATATGTTTTTTCTCGATTTTAAAAGAGTTTATATTGTTTATTGTTTAAAATTGTTTAAAGTTTAACAATGCGCAGTTTAACTGTAGGGGGAAAAATTAAATGATAAGTGTGTATCCTACGAGGCTAAGGTAAGATACAAGATAAACTTAAGATATAATTTAAAATTATTACAATATGTTATTCATTAGGATAGATTTGACCGTGTTAGAACTAGAATCAAAGGAGAACAGATAAACAAATTTGTTATAATTTCGGCAAAGGCTACGGAAAGATTCCTGATCTGAGTAGTTAGAAAGGCAGAGTTGAAGGTGGAGAGGAAAGTAATGCCTAGTCGGACGGGATGGGACAGCAAAACTAATAAGACTAATAAGGGGAGATGATTCAACCTCACCGGAGAGAAGCTTGTGGAGAAAAAGAACTCCATGACAGATCCTACGGGACTTCAGAGATTGGAGATTAATGAGGCGCAGCCTGCTAGGAAGGGAGATGTATCACAGGGTCCCAATTAAGTGCACGGAGTGCAAAGATGAGGAATTGTCTCTGCACGGATTCAAGCATTTCTTGAAATGTTTGGTAATGTGGTGACCAGACACAGGAACCATATTCCAAGATAGGCCGGACCAGAGAAACGTATAAGACTTTAGTGGTGTAAGGGTCAGTAAATTCCTTAGACCATCTTTTGACAAAACCAAGAACTCCTTTGGCTTTATTTGAGATGGAGAAGATATGAGAATTAAAATAAAGATTTGAAACAAAGATGACGCCTAGGTCATTAACTTTGAATTGGCGTTCTAAGATACACCTATTGATGGAGTAGTCAAATAGGTATGGCTTGATGCGGTGGAAAGTCATGACATTACATTTAGAAATGTTCAGTGGAAGAACGTTAATAAGGCACCAGTTATTAAGAGCGTCAAGATCCGATTGCAGAGATAACGGGGACGTAGTTTCTTTATAGGAAAAACATACTTTAACATCGTCAGCGTACATAAGGACACGGGAGTGAGATAAGACTAGAGGAAGATCATTAATGAAAAAATTAAATAACAGGGGGCCCAGATGGCTACCTTGAGGTACACCCGATGTAACAAGAACAGGTTTAGAGAAAGAGGAGTTGAAGCGGACACGCTGAGAACGATTACAAAGGTAAGAGTTGGTCCAGAGGAGGAGATTAGTCGGAAACCCAAGGAGAGATAGTTTATGGATAAGGAGATTGTGATTAACAGAGTCAAAGTCTTTACTAAAATCAGTGTAAACTACATCAGTTTGGCACTGATTAGCAAATCCAGTAGTTACGAAGGAGGAAAATTCAAGGAGGTTAGACGGAACTGAGCGACATTTTACAAATCCATGCTGGGATTCCGAGAACAGGGAACTACAAAAGTGCTGCAGCTGAGAAGTAATGATTTTTTCAAAGAGTTTAGGAATGGCAGATAAATTAGATATACAAAGATAATTACAAACATCTGATTTCGAGCCCTTTTTGTGGACAGGGATTGTGTAGGACTCCTTCCAGATGATTGGAAAATCGCTTAACTCTAGCGACAAGGTGAAAAGTTTTAGAAGGGGCACGCAAAGAGAATCAGCACAAAGTTTAAGAACGGCACTGGGGACCAAATCCGGGCCAGTGGAGAACGAGAACTTACTCGATTTTAAATTGGTTAGCAGGCAGTTTTAATCAATGAAGGGGGAATAGATACAATTTGAGCTCTTTAGGGGAAAAGGATAAGAGTACCTGGTACGATGGTAGGATGTGGAGACCAGAATAGAGGGAAGGTTCATTGAGGGGACAGAGTAGCAACGTTGAAAAAAGGAAGCGAACAGATCCGCAATGTCACAATCATTGTCAGCAAAACTACTATTTATGGTTAGAGATGAAGGAAATTGAGAAGAGTTACGTTTAGAGTTAAAAAACCTGAAGAATTGTTTAGGATCGCGTTTGAAGTTAAGCTTGCACTTGGCCAAGTACTTATTATAGCATAAAGTATTACATAGGGAAAATTTAGATTTAGCAATTAAGTATTTAGAAAAGTCCGATTGAGAACCGGATTTTTAAAATTTTTTATACATGCGGGATGTAAAATTCCTCAGGTTGATTACCCTTGGGGTGAACCAAATGGGGCCAGAAGGATTTTTCAAGGGGGTGACTAAAGGGACATAAGTAGAAAAGATGGAAAAAATGGTGGTATAGAATGCCTTAGTGGCAGGCTCGTTTTCGAGGTAGTCGTCGAGGAATGACCAATCGATCTTGGAAAGAGCAATATTCAGAGAGGGAAAATCGGCCTTTTTAAAGCAATAGATAGGCGAGGGCTTAGGGAACGATTTGATGGGCCCAGAAGAAGGCAAGTGAAGTTCAATATCAAGTGTGGGATGATAAAGGTCTTCAGGGAATGCTAGAGGCGATCCTCTACTAACCAGAGTCATCGACGTATCGGAGGTGAAGACGAGGTCTAAGATCCTGCCAATGTTATTACAAATGCCATTAACCTGACCCAGCAAAGTATAGGACAAGGAGTCAATAAAATCATGCTGCATGGAGGGGAGCATGAGGTTAGAGTCAACAGAAGGAGTCCACGTAATGTTTGGGAGATTAAAATCCCCAAGGACAATAAGGCGATCGGAATCATTAAGTTGGGACGAAAGGGACTGAAGATGACCAGTGTGAAGCATATAGGTTGCGAATTCAGCAGACGGAGGGATGTATGAACAAGAAATGAATAAACTAGAAGAGCGCAGACGAATTTTAACTATGACTATTTCTAAATTGTTACACTCTTCGATGGAAAGGAGTTGAGAAGTTAAGTCAGAGCGAACGGCTATCAGAACTCCACCACCTCGAGATGGACGGTCAAGTCTATATATGTTATACTTGTCTACAAAAATCTCGGAATCCGAAATTGAGGAATTGAGCCAGGTTTCAGTAAAAGCGATAATATCAGAATCAAAAGTTGCACTATCAGAATATAGTTTGTTGAGCTTACTGCACAGGCCACGTACATTCTGATATGAGATCTTTAGTGGAGGGGGGGAATTCAGTTTTTTGAAGCAGACGGAAGAGGAGTAGAAATTATACCAACTCTAGGTTCAGGGGTACGCTTAGAAAACAGGTGGCAAATCGTATGATTCGGCCAGAAGGAGGGATCAAGTAAACTATTTACGTGTTCATCCGGCACTAGAATTTTAAATGAAGAGATACTACGTTTTTCTTTAGAGTTAAATTTGGTAACTACTAGGCCAGAGAAATCATCAATATTTAGTTTAAACGAGGGGGAACGTTGTGAGCCCCGTCTACGCCGCGGCTCTACTTTATACCCGGTACTCAGTCAGTATATATGTATGTGAGATTGTTGTAATTTATTACATGTTCGCAAAAGGGAAAAATTTAATTTTAGCCAAAAAAAAAAAAAATGTAAGTCGAACCTTTTCGGAGATTTTGATCTTTTAGATGTTTCCATATTTGTTTACATACATTTTTTACATCTGCCATTTCTACATGTCTTTATCTACTTCCTACATATACATACACGGCTGTGTGCGAGAGATAGAGGGAATCAGTCTGCGCTTGGGAGGCCACTGAAATTTCATTTGTTCCTTCTAACTATATATATGATCCGATATGCTCCAGATACTCTGCTCAATACTCTGATAGATATGGTCATTTTCTATGATTCTGCGTTTTTGGTTTTCCCGTATCTTCAAAATTGTAGATTTTCATCTTTTGTGGGGGCGGAAGGGGGCGTGGCCAAATTTTGAAATACAATTGTACTGACGTGATATCACAGGAGCATGGATAGAGAGTTTGGTTGCTCTAGCTCTTATAGTCTCTGAGATCTAGGCGCTCATCTGGACGAATGGGCACAGCGCCCAACCCTGTGTGTGAGGGAGAGCGAGAGGGAACGATGCATTTCGAAATGGTTTTCTTCATTGTGGCTATATTTATGGGTCGATCTGATCCAGATTCAACACTCTGATGGATATTGTCATTCTCTACGATTCTGCGTTCTTAGTTTTCTCGTATCTTTAAAATTGTGCATGCCACAGATTTTCGTCCTTGGAGTAGGCGGAAAGGGGCGGGGCGAAATTTTGAAATACACTTGTAACAGTGCGATAGGACAGGAGTCTGGATACAAAATTGTGTTCCTCTAGCTTTTATGGTCTTTGAGCTATAGGCGCTAATGAAGACGGACAGACGGACGGACAGACAGACATAGCTATATCGACTCGGCTATTGATGCTGATCAAGAATATATATACTTTATGGGGTCGGAAACGCTTCCTTCTGGGTGTTACACACATTAATTTTTTGCACAAATCTAATATACCCCTATACTCTTAGAGTACCGGGTACTCTCTCTCTCTCTCTCTCTGAGCTATAGGCGCTAATGAAGACGGACGGACAGACGGACGGACAGACAGACATAGCTATATCGACTTTATGCGGTCGGAAACGCTTTATTCTGGGTGTTACACACATACATTTTTTCAAAAAAACTAATATACCCCTTTACTCTTCGAGTACCGGGTATAATAATAATATCTATTTTTTTGTTGTCGTGTAAAACAAAATATTACGCGAAAGTGGCGTGTTCGAGGCCTAAAACATCGAACAAAAATTGAAAAAAACATCGGAAGTCCTAGGTAAGATGGAGACCAGCGATAAAGAAGAAAAAAACGCAAACGGCCAAATAATATAAAAAAATAATATAAACGACTGAGTGAAAAAAAAAACATTTCGTGTGTGTTTGAAAAAGAAAGCGACAATAAAATCAAAAAAGCAGCGGTAGCAGCGGCAAACAACAGCAGCAGCGGCATCAACAACGACGGTAGCGACCAACAGCAGCATCCCCGGCAGCGCCAACTACGGCATCAATAAACTATAAAAAACCCCATCACACGATGCTTCAAATTCTCTATGAAAAAAGGGAAAATGTGAACAACTGTTTCAAAAAGAAACAAGCGTTCTTAGCCACAGCACATATAAAAGGAAGAGCGGTGAATGGTGGCTATGAATACCTTAGAGCTCTAATTGGAAGGTATGTATTGAAAATACCATTCAAAAAAGATAAGGATCTAGGAGATTCAAAGGCACAAGCTATGGCGCAATTTTATAATTAAGAAAAAAAAACTCAGAAAAAATAAAAAATTAAAAGAAAATTACATAAAGTTCCGGCATGAATATAAAAATGTAGGACATATGGTAGAGTCCAAGAAAGAGGGAAAATATTATTTACCCCATCAGGGAGCCATAAGATATTCCAGTCTAACGACAAAACTCAGGGTGGTTTTTGATGCGTCAGCAAAAACCACAAATAATAAAAGCTTAAATGATATCATGTGGGTGAGACCAAGAGTCCAAAAAGATATCTTCGATATTATGGTTAAATGGTGAAAGTGGCCATTTGTAGTATCAGCGGACATTGAAAAAATGTACCGGCAAATTAATGTTGATGAAGAAGATCAGCATTATTTGCATATAGTCTGGAGAGACGATCCAAACGAAAAATTAAAAGAATATAAACTAACAACCGTTACGTACGGTACAGCTTCAGCACCCTACTTAGCTACTAGGGTGCTTGTAGCAATAGCAGATAATTGCGGAAAAAAGCAATTAGAGAAATCATAAAAAATGTTTTTCTATGGACGACCTGATGACAGGTGCTGATTCCATATTAGATGCCAAAAGGCATGTAAAGGAAGTTACCCAGGAGTTTGAAAAGGTTGGGTTTAACTTAACTTTAACTTTCATACACATTTTTGAGGACGTTAGAGATAACGAAGAAAATAAAGTATTAACCATTGAAGAGAATGAATCCCTCAAAATATTAGGACTTCAATGGGAGCTAGTTAAAGACGAGTTTAGGTTCAACTTCCATTATGAACCCAAATAAAAAAACTAACAAAACAATAGTTTTATCTACATTAGCAAAGATGTATGACCCTTTAGGCTGGTTGTCTCCAGTTACAATTGTTGGAAAATTGTTTGTGCAAAAACTTTGGTTGTCAGACAAAAATTGGGATGAAGAACTATCAGATCAGGATACTCGTGAATGGAATGCATTTAAAGACAATTTAACAGCATTAGAGTGCAGTCGGATACCAAGATGGCCTAATTCTCAGCATAGTAATCCGATGCAAAGTCATGGTTTTGCTGATGCATATGAGAAAGCTTATGCTGCCGTAGTGTATGCCAAGGTAGATGGTTGTTCAATTATAATAGCCAGCAAAAGCAAGGTTAATCCGAAGAAGAATCGGAAAACCATTCCTAAATTAGAACTTTGTGCAGCTCATCTTCTAGCAAAATTGATTGAACGGGTGAAAATAGCGGTTGGAAGTGAAGCAGAAAGTTATGCTTGGAGTGATTCTACGATTACTCTAGCCTGGATAAAGAATGCAGACAATAAAGACAAGTTTATTAGGCGTAGAACTGACGATATTAGAAAAGTTAAAGAAATTAAACGGAGACATGTCAAATCTGAAGAAAATCCAGCAGATGTAGCATCAAGGGGCATTAGTGCAGATAAGCTGAAAGATTTTGAAATTTGGTGGCTGGCGAAATCTAAAAAAGATTGGCCAAAAAAGGAAATTGAAGAACAAATAATTGTAAGCACAACGTTTATAATCGATTAAGCTAACATAATTAATTATTACAGAAATACTCGTGTATGCATAAACTAGAAAATGTCATTGCATATATATAAAGATTTATTTAAATGAAAATCGAAAATAAAGAATTTCAATCATATTTGACAGTCAATGAGACTAAGATCGCCAAGATATTAATTTTGAAAAAACAACAAGCTAATCAATTCAGTTCTGAAATAGCTAGCCTAATAAATAAAAAGGAAATAGAAACAAAAAGTAAAATATTGGGCTTAAATCAGTTTTTAGATATAGAAAGATTACTGCGAGTTGGAGGAAGATTACAAAACTCCAGCGCAGAATTTGAGGTTAAACATCCCTTGATTTTAAATAAGTGTCACTTAACGTCTTTAATTATCAGTAATGCACATAAGGAAACATTACACGGTGGAATTAATCTGATGCGAAATTATATCCAGCGAAAGTATTGGATATTTGGGCTAAGAAACTGTCTAAAGCAAAAGCTTAAGAAGTGTGTTACCAGTGCTAGGCATCGGCAGAATACGGCAGAACAAATTATGGGAAATCTGCCGAAATGCAGAACAACAATGTCACACCCTTTTACAAATACAGGGGTAGACTTCGCCGGACCTTACCATATCAGATGTTCTAAAAGCGGTGGGCAGAAATCTTATAAGGGATATATTGCCGTATTTGTGTGCATGGCGACAAAGGCTATTCATTTGGAAGTTGTCAGCGATCTAACTTCGGATGCCTTTCTAGCTGCATTTAGAAGATTTTTTCAAGAAGAGGAAAATGTGCAAAAATCTTTTCGGATAATGGAACCAATTTTGTAAGAAAGTAAATTAGATGAAAAGTGGTTCCAGTGTTAGAAAGAGAACAAATCGAGTGTTACGTTATCCCCCCGGCAGGACCTAATTTTGGATGTATTTGGGAAGTTGGGGTAAAATCGGTGAAATATAATTTAACTGTATAATTTGGCTGTACTGAATTCACGCCCGTTGTATACCGCTTCAAATGATATTGACGATTTGGATGTATTAACACCAGGTCATTTTATTATTGGAAGGCCAATATTTGGCCCTATTGAAACAGTGTTAGATGAAACAATTGGAAATCTGAATAGGTGAAAATTAATTCAAAAAATGAAGAGAGACTTCTGGATTAAATGGAAAGAAGATTATTTACACACTCATCAACAAAGAAATAAATGGAAAATAGGAATGCAGAATATTAAAAAAGGACAGATAGTTTTAATAAAAGATGAAAACTGTCATCCAGCTAGATGGCCATTGGGGAAAACAGAAGAAATACATAAAGGTAGGGACGATAGTGTCAGAGTAGTCACCATCAAACATCAGGATGGGTCGATTAAAAGACCGATTACTAAAGTTTGTCCATTAGCTGGAATTGAGTCTAAAGAAAAGGACTCAGAAACGCCTCCAAAAGAAGCAAGAAATACTCGCGGTAGACCTGGAATACCAAAACTAGGACTCATGGCAGTAATGTTAATGCTTAATATTTTGCGAAGTATCAAATGCAAGCATACATGCCAGAGAAAAAGAGAAGTGGTCAATTGAAAAAATGAACAGTTCCACTTCAAAATATTTGGACCCGATGGGAGACGTAGAAATAGTCGCCTCATCTTGGGATCTAATAGTTTATTATAATATGGACCCGTATTTTCAAATGATAAAAAAGGGAAAAGAATTAATTGGGAAAATGAGAGTAGTGTGCGGTAAACTTTACACTTTTGCAGAGCAATGCAATAATGTTTTAAATAACACTGACAGACAAATTGCAGATCTAGAAAAAAATAATAATCTTTTTATGACTCAAGATAACAAAAGAAAGAAACGAGCACCCTTCGAGTTTATGGGCTCCCTTTATCGTATATTGTTCGGAATAATGGACGCCGAAGATAGGGAAACTTTGGAAGAAAATATGAAAAATTGATTAGGAAACCAACATAATATAGACGATTTAATTAAAAGGCAAACGTCAGTTGTAGAGTCAACGGTAAACATTCTCAAAATAACTACCGAGGAAATAAACGTAAATTTTAGAAGTATGAGCACTAGAATATAAAACGTAACGGAAGCGTTGAAGGAAAGTTAATGTTGGAAATATATTGGGTTTATTTGAGAGACGCGTAGTGGTTGGGTTGAACATTTATTTGAGTGTGTCCGGAAATGAGAACCATACATTATACGTACATACAAAGCAGTGTGGCCAGATTATTGTTGCTTATTAAATGGGAACTATCGATTACATTTTTAACACTTCTTCTTAAGCTACATATAATCATTTTAAACTAACGCATGTTTATCTTTGTCATTCCAAGTAATTTAACAAAATCGTCGTGCTCTTGCTTGCTTAAACATTTTGTCAGTAGATCTGCAACATTGCCGTTTGTGGATACGTATTCCAGTATTATTTCATTACATTCTACTTTTTCGCGAACAAAATGATACTTAATATTAATGTGCTTGGTGCGTTTGTGGTGTACCGGATTTTTGGCAATATGCTGCGAGCTTATGTTGTCGCCATAGATGGTTAGCGGCTCTGCAACAGTTGACCAACCAATCTCGTTCAGAAGTCTTCGTAAATAAGCGGCCTCCTTAGCAGCCATAGATAGAGCTATGTATTCAGCTTCAGTGCTGCTCAATGCGACAACAGTTTGCTTAGTTGAAGTCTAGCCTGCTAGAAAGAATGCGTAGCCACTATAAGATCTTCTATCGAGCCTGTCATTGGCCCAATCTGCATCTGCGAAGCCTCTTACTGGTTCGCCACACTTGCGATATGTGATGCCCAAATTCTTCGTACCAGCCAGATACCTTAGAATGTGTTTTGCAGCAGTCTCGTGTTCTGCATGGGGATCGGTATTTCGTTGCGACAGTTTGCTTACTGCGTGCAAAATGTCCGGTCGGCTCAAGACGGCTAAATACATAAGGGAACCAATTAATGACTGATATTGTGTTATATTCACCTTGACACAATTATCGTTAATGCAGTCAACTTGGTAACCTGGGTCGAGCGGTGTGCTGACTGGACGGCACTTGCTCATGCCATACGTCTCCAATAGTCCTTGAATATGCGATTTCTGGCAAAGCGAAATCGAACCCTGTTCACCGTCTCGCTCGATTTCCATTCCTAGGAAATAGTTTATGGGGCCGCCATCGTGCAACTTGAAGTTTGATGCGATCTTCTTCTTAATTACGGCTATATCTTTTTTGTTTGGACACGCAATAATTAAATCGTCGACGTATACTGCAATATAGCTGTATGTTTGTTTATCTTTCTTGACGTACAAGCATGCCTCGTTCTTGCATCTCTTGAAGCCCATGGAAGACAATACTTCGTCCAGCGTTTTATTCCAGACACGTCCGAATTGCTTGAGTCCGTAAAGTGCTTTACGCAGCTTTAGAACTTTTTCTGGATGATGCTTGTCGACAAAATTCTGAGGCTGCTTCATGTACACAGTCTCCTGAAGTTTACTGTTTAGGTAAGTATTTGATATATCCAGTTGGTGCATATATAGCTGTTTTTCTGCAGCTATCGCGAACAACATGCGAATGGTCTCATACCGAATTACAGGTGAAAATGTTTCCCAATAATTTACTCCAAATTGTTGCCCACAGCCTTGAGCAACCAATCGAGATTTGAACTTCTCAATGAGACCATCCTTGTTTCTCTTGATTCGAAAAACCCATTTTGAGCCAATGGCTTTTTGTCCTGGAGGCAGTTCACACAATGACCACGTGTTATTTTCCTGTAGAGCGTCGTATTCCGTTTGCATTGATTCTATCCAATCTTTAGAGTAATGGCTTTGCAAAGCTTCAGCAACTGACTGCGGTGTCTCAGTGTCATCCACCTGATTGAGAAGACTATTGAGCACTGCCTGGTACTGTTTTCTCGGTCGTCCAGGTTGACCGCTGCGGATGATTTTGGGTCTGCCACGCCCACGCTGTACTGAATTCTCTTGTGGCGGTGCTTGGCCGCTCACGTAATTTTCGTCTGGTTCACTTGCGCTCAAAAACTCCTCCTCTTCTTCGCCGGAGTCACTGCTTGAGTCTGAATGATCGGCTATTAAAGGTACATCTGAGTTTTGATCTGGAACTTCAATTGACTCAAGGCGAAGTATGTTTGTCATGAAATTGTCATTTCTATCTGAAATATCACAATTCGCAATGCTTTTTGTGTCAAACTCACCTTCTACAAATTTGACATCACGCCTTTCAATTATTGTCCGCTTCTCTCGATCGAACAGCCGGTAAGCTTTTGCAGCTAAGGAGTAGCCAACAAAAATATATTCTTTGCCCTTTGGCTGGAATTTGCTTCTTCTGGTCTTATCCAAAGCAAATGCTCGAGATCCGAATACTCGCAGGTGTTTTACTGACGGCTTGCGTCCTTTCCAGACTTCGAATGGTATACCGCCGTTTAAGGCCTTTGTGGGGCATCTATTGCGGATGTAAACTGCCGTAGTAACAGCCTCTGCCCACAAGAACTCATCCAGATTTGCATGGATAAGCATACTCTTTGCCATCTCTACAATTGTTCGATTGGCTCTCTCGGCTACACCGTTTTGCTGAGGGGTGTAGGGAACCGTCAATTGCCTTTGTATGCCGCACTCGTTCAAAAAATCTGAAAAATCCTTGTTCACATACTCTGTTCCATTATCGCTGCGCACAGCCTTTATTTTGTTGCCCGTTTGGCATTCCACAAAACTTTTGAATATTTTGAATTTTTCAAAAACTTGGCTTTTCGCGTACATAATGTAAACAAATATCTTGCGCGAGTAGTCATCAATAAATGTCACAAAATAGCGATTGCCACCGATCGATTTTACATTCATTGGGCCGCATACATCTGTGTGCACTAGCTCAAGCACTTGCTTCGTTGTACGATTTAACTTCTGTTGGAAAGGCAATGTACATATTTTTGCCCTGTTACATGTATCACAATTAATTTCCATTTTAAATTTTTCAACACTCATGCCATGAACAAGCTGCTTTTCGCTCAGCTGTTTTAAATCTTGGAAATTAAGATGGCCAAATCTATTATGCCACTTCATTTCCGGCGAAACTGTGTTCAACAAGCAAACTGCATTTTTTTCTGAGCACTGTTTGTACACATACAAGTTGTTTTCTTGCTTGGCTTTTATAATGGTTTCTCCTTCTTTATTTTTAATCAGTGCCACTTTTCCAATAAATGTAGTGGAATTCTCGAATTTAGCTGCTGTGCTCACTGAGAAAAAATTCATATGTAATTCAGGGACATATAACACATTTTGCAAGTTTATTATCATATTTTCACTTTGAATTTTAACATTGCCAGATCCGGGTGATGAGACGAATTTATTTGTAGCCAACATTATCGATGTTTCATTCTCAGCATAGTTAAAGAAAATGTTGCGATCGCAACACATGTGAGATGTTGCGCCACTATCTACGCACCAAACTCTTTTTTGCTGCTCTCCGACAAAACAGTGCATTAGACTGCTTGCGTGTTCTCTTTGTCCACTTGATTTGCTACCCTTTTTCTTGGATCTGCACTCGCTTGCTCGATGACCAGTTTTTTCGCATTTGAAACATTTTCCATTGAAATACTGCTTTGCGCCTATGTTCCCGTCGTTCTTTCTTCCGTTCTTCTCGACATTCTCGTCTTCTCGCGATCAGCGCTGTGTATGTGTGTATACTGCTTGTGTGGTCGAATGATTTTCGCGTTCTGCTTTTTCCTGTTTTCTAGTGCCTTCTTCTATCATTTTTACTTTAACAGCTTCAAATTTTGGCAGCTCGTCACGCGTTTCGATCGCGACTACAAAATTTTCCCATGAATCGGGCAAACTGCTTAGTAACATAATTACTTTAAGCTCGTCGTTGAGTTTTATATCCAATTCTGACAATTTTTCAATTGTCTCTACAAAAGAATTGACATAGGCGGACACATCATCGCCCTGCTGCATATTTAGTCGAATTAGTTTTTGATAAAGTTGCACTTTCTGAATGGGGCCTTTTGGCATGTGAAGCTCCATTAATTTTTTCCACATAGCTTCAGATGTTACGCACGTCTTTATGTGCTCAAACTGCGATGCCTTAATATTTAAGGTTATGTACGCCATTGCTTTCTGATCAAATTTTTTCCATTTCTGAACAGATGCGTCATCTTCTCCAATCTTTTTTCCACACACTACATCCCATAAGTCTGCCATTACTAGGACACTTTTCATGGCCATGTTCCACACACCGTAATTGTTTTCATCAAGTTTTTCGATTTGATTTGACAAATTCATGTTGGCTTATTGTTCCGTGTTAATTCGCAAACGATACTAACTATTGACAATTTAGCACAACCGACACTCAAACTTAGACGCTTTCTAGTCAGTTATAAAACCGAAAACAACGAACTCTGGGCCCATAACCAATGTTGGGTTTATTTGAGAGACGCGTAGTGGTTCGGTTGAACATTTATTTGAGTGTGTCCGGAAATGAGAACCATACATTATACGTACATACAAAGCAGTGTGGCCAGATTATTGTTGCTTATTAAATGGGAACTATCGATTACATTTTTAACAGTTACTATGTATACAAAGAAACTATAAACATCTTTATGGTAACAAAGCAACTAAGTTCATTGATTGATGAATGCGAGAAAATCCAAGCAGGAGTAATAAGTCTACTGATGAATATTAATCATGGTAGACTGAATCCAAATATTTTAAAACCTATGCAGTTAAAGGCAGAGATATCAAAAATAAAGGATAGGTTATTAGAAACATTAGTTCTTCCAGGAAAAAGAACAGGTACGGAATTGAAGGAAATTTATAGCCTATTAACCGCGAAAGCGATTTTCGTGGATAACAAATTAATTTTGAATGTAAAGATTCCACTGTTTGGTAGACACCCATCCTATTTGTTTAGGATTATTCAATTGGTCAAGGCAAATTTGAGCTCTAGGTACTTAGTATATAACTTCGAAACTGATTCCTATCATTCGATGAATGAAGCTACTTTAAACCAATGTCAAAAATAGCAAGCAAAAAAAGAGTATATGAAGGTAATTGGCCTTAAAGCAGCGCCAATGATAATTCTTGTGAGATAATTTTATTCAAAAAAAATAGTCATTCAAATTGTGTGTATAGAAAGATATCAGAGACAAGGTCTTTTTGGGTCGAATTAGAAAAGAAAGGTAGTTGGCTCTTCAAAGTTCCAGTAAACACTAATGCTAGAATTCAATGTAGTAATTCAAATCAAGAGTTGATTGATCTCCCTCAACAGGGAATTTTAACAATAATAAATGGTTGTACTGTGCGAACCGATGATAAAATATTAGTACCTCATCATAGCCTTCATACAGAAACCTACGAGACAATTTCATCCTCTTATATAAGTAATATAAGTAAGATACCAAAAATTGTTTGCAATCCTTTGAATGTACCATTAATTAACCATACTGAAGAAATTGATAAGTTGAAAAACGAATTAAAATTGTTAAGAGAAGGTCATCATGAATTAAAAGGACTTAAGCTCCATTATGTATCTGGACATGCAGCCTTGATTATCGGAATAATAATGATGTTAATATTAATAATCTATGCCATCAAAAGAATTAAGGTAGCGCGAAGACTGCAAACAATAGCACTTCCCTATCCACTGTTATTTACTTTAAAATGATCATCGGTAATTGTAATTATAGCTATAAAGAAAATATATACAAATATCAAATAAAAATGAGGCGGAATGTTGTGAGCCGCGTCTACCGCCGCGGCTCTACTTTATACCTTGTACTCAGTGAGTATATATGTATGTGCGCTTGTTGTAAAATATTATATGTTCGCGAAAGGGACAAATTTTAGCAAAAAAAAAAAAATTTAAGTCGAACCTTTTCGGAGATTTTTATCTATTCGATGTTTCCATATTTGTTTACATAAATTTTTTACATCTGCCTTTTCTACAGGTCTTTATCTACTTTCTACTTAAAAGTGCCGTGCAAAGAGGAACGCTTGCAATAAGCACAGCAAGAACCGTAAGCTGAAGGCAAAACAGACGACTCGAGCACCGTTTCTGTAGCTTGTGCACGAACGAAAAAAATTAACCGTGGCTCTAAACGAAATTATTAGCGACAGAATTTTTATGTTTTTTGTTTTTTTTTTTATTTTATCTACTATATAAAAATAAGTCGGGTTTTCCTTCCGGTTTTGCATTCGTTGGAAAGGGCTCGGGCTCCGTGAGGTTTATAGCAAAGAAAATTCAGGAAAAATTTCAACAGAAAAGCGGGAAAATCTTTTTTTATATACAGCGCCATCTCTGATACGCAGCATGTATTTCAAACCAATATTTTAAGTAGATGGCGCCGGTGCGTGATACATTGTTTGACAGCTACTCATTGTTCTCTGCTCAGTTAATTTCATGTGACAAACCGGTATTGTGTTCACTGTGAAATTGCGAAAAAAATTTAAAAAAATAAGTTGTTCGTTTCCTAACATTTCAATTGGAAACCATCAAATCAATCACGTGTATTGTGCAAATTTTTATTCAATTTCAACAGCAGGCATTTGTCTTTAAGGTGGAAAGTTGAACTGTGTAAATTATGTGGATCGTGCATTCGAGGTTAAATTCACCACTCTGTCCATAGTCCAAAATGCCTAGAGGACGACGTGCGAACATCGGCCGCCGCACAAGACATGCAAGCCAGCAACAAGTGTATTCACAGAACTTAAGCGAAGAAAGACAAAATACAATAAGAGAAAATTCCCGATTGGGACAACGCGTGAGGACACGAAGATCATTGGCATCATACAATCGCTTGGCATTCCAATATGATCCCACTGCGAACTACAGTGATGATGAAAATTTAGATATTGGACCAATGACGACTATATGCCGATATTGCAATGCGTTGAAGTTCAAAAGAGAAACGGCTGGATTGTGCTGCGCAAGTGGAAAAGTCAAACTGGATCCATTACTTACACCACCACAGCCACTGAAACCATTGTTCGATGGAAGTGATCCCGATTCCAGCCATTTTCTTCAACACATCCTTGAATACAATAACTGCTTTCGCATGACTTCCTTTGGAGCTAATATCATTCGAGAAGGCGGCTTCATGCCGACTTGCAAGGTAAAAGATACACACAAATAACCAATCACTCACACCAACACATTGAATTGCAACACATAACAACTACATATACACCACACACGACACCATCACACAGAAGTTACACCGTATTCTTCAACAAATGATTGTTTGCAATTACAGATACAAGGACAAATATATCATTTGCATGGTTCAATGGTGCCAACACCAGATGAACCGCATCAATTTCTGCAAGTATATTTCATTTCGTCTATGGTCGATCAGCTGAATGTGCGGTGCAATATACAGGGAATTATTGGCAAGGGCAAGACGGATACGACATCACGTTGAAGATGGTCGATCCAATTACAGGTACAATATTCACACACTAATTATTGCTATTATTGCTATTATTGGTTTCCATTAACAATTCATTTAATTTTGCATTTTCAGGCGTATCAACGAATAAAAATCTAAGCGCAATGAATTACTATGCGTATCGTATGATGATTCGTACACATGAGGAGAAAGTCATTCTGAAGTGCCGTCGGCTATTCCAGCAATTCGCCGTCGACATGTACATATGTCAAAGTCGAGACCGAACGTTTAGCCAAAGACAATATAAATAGTAAGATAAATCTCGCCATACAAAATTTTTGGAGTCAATTTTGGCTGTGTGGAATCTCATGTGGAACTTCACGAAAAAGAGAGAGACAGATAGTCAGAGAGAAAGAAAGCGAACCGCTCTCTCATCCCATACGTGAGGCTGATATTTAACTGTACGTGTGCACACATGTTAGGTCTGCTTGTTTGTATTGGTTTTTGACGACGCCGCGCTCAACGAAATACCCAATACCTTAGAATTCATTGCGGACTATGACACTATTTGAAGACGCTTGCTCATAATACAAAAAAAAGTAATATTTTGTATATCCCTTATATGCTAATTTTGTTTAATGTACTATACACGAATATAATGAAGGAATGTACCTATGTAAAAATACATAATCTATGTGATAAATGACTTCACATTCGATTAAATGTCTGTTGGGTATTTGTGGGTCGACTTAATATGCAAAGAATTTTGAAGTTCTTATGCATGCATGTATGTGCGTTTGTACGTAAATTTGTGCAAAGAAGACAGGACAATTTGATACAATTTCTTGAATAGCGAATTGCAGTATAGGGGTTGATTTTGCGATTGAACAGGTTGGATACATACATATATCCAAAAATTGTATTGTCTATTATCATATCAATATTTTACTGGATCATTTGAAAAGCATAATATTTATTACCTAATATGAAATGTTCAAAATGGGTCATATATGTATTTACATTGTATATTAAAGAATTATATTATTATTACTGATTAAATGAATAATGCACTTTTATTATCCAAATGTCAATCGCCAACGAATTTGTTTCCCTTGTTGTCGACTTATGTGGGTGTTCAGCCATTTGAAAGGGCTAATTCGCATGAAAGAATAGCAAAGACTGCTCGTTACGAAAGGAACATCGAAGTTGATTGCCCACAAATTATTCGCAAATATAACGCTCACATGGGTGGCGTAGACCTAATGGATGGACTTATGGCCCGCTATCATATCAGAGCTAAAACTCGGGATGCTGCCAATCGAATTTTTTACCACTTCATTGATATGGCAGCAACAAACGCTTATGTTTTATATAGGCGTATAGAAAAGGAAAGAGAGAACTTGGGCAAATTGCTTGAACTCCCGGAATTTCGCGAATCATTTGCTGAAGGTCTGGTGACATTTCAAACCAAAAACTTTTCAGGTCGTCCAATCAATCGATCTTCACAAGCACGGACAACACAGTCTCCATCCTCTCTATCAGGGCGGACAACACAGTCATCATCCTCTCAGACAGAGTGGACAATGCAGTCTCCACTCTCTCACAGACCTTCGCAGCGAAAACTCAAACTTTGCGCAAAAGCGAACCATCCAATATGGGACTTGCGGTTTGACCAGCTAAACCATTTTCCGGATTGGTTGGATCGAGATAATGGAAGAAAATGTTGCAAATACTGTAAAATTTCTCAAACGCAGTGCATTTGCACAAATTGTAAACTGCATTTGTGTTGCACATAAAAAAAAAATTATTTTTCAGAGTATCACAAAAATAAATAAAACTCAAATTCGTAATTTGGAAATGAAATTTTTTTACAATCGGAGCCCCAAGAGTGTCTTGAGACACTTATTCACTTTTTCTCACCTTACAGGTAAACGAAAGCTTTTGCACTATTTCTGGGTACATATTTAAGTTCAAGAGCCCCAATTCACTTTAGAAAATATTATTTGAATTCGTTTCTTTCATTATTCTGGAAAGTAGGCTTAGAGGGTAAAGCTTTTATTATTTGTGTTTTATGCTGACGCATCAAAAACCACCCTGAGTTTTCTCGTTAGACTGGAATCTCTTATGACTCCCTGATGGGGTAAATAATATTTTCCCTCTTTCTTGGACTCTAACATGTCCTAAATTTTTATATTCATGCACGAACTTTATGTAATTTTCTTTTAATTTTTTATTTTTGCCGAGTTTCTTTTCTAAATTGTAAAATCGCGCTATAGCTTGTCCCTTTGAATCTCCTAGATCCTTATCTTTTTTGAATGGTATTTTCACCACATATCTTCCATTTTCATCTCTTTTTGTAGGTTCCAAGAAATGCTTCTCAAAAACAACTTCTTCCACGTCAGCACTTTCGTTTTCCATTTCCCAGAAACGCTCTAAGTCCCCGGACTTCAATTGTTGTCGCTTAAATCAATTTATCACCTTTTGACTTGGTGCAACCGGATATAATCCATCCGAATTCTGTATTTTGACCAAGTAGTCCATCTATTTGCACTACTCCGTCTTTTACATTATGGGCATACAAATCTACCCTAATTATTATATCCACCCTACTTGGTTTATTAAAGTTAGGGTCAGCCAACACATAATCTTTCCATTTCGATTTATCAATCTTGAACGACTTTACAGGCAAAGCCATCATACGTTTTGTGAGAATGATTGCTTCAATATTAAGAGGTTTTTTATCGGCATCCCGAGTTAAAGTTACCTTATACTTTGAAGTGGAAGAGTCTTGCAATTATACTCCACTCACCTCGGTGTTTTCCCTTTTGCGCACCACTTTTAATATTTGTGCTGCTTCCTCTGAAATGATGGTACATTGTGACCCACAATCAATTAGAGCTCTAATGTTTTCATAGCCACCATTCACCGCTCTTACTTTTATAAGTGCTGTGGCTAAAAAAGCTTGTTTCTTTGTGAAACAAGTGTTAACATTTTCCCTTTTTTCATAGGGAATATGGAGCATCGTGTGATGGGATTTTTTACAAATCGCACAAAACGTTTCCGAGGAGCATTTCTTATACATGTCGTGCCTACAGCATCTTTTGCACAGGCGTTGCTTTTGAATAACCTGGCCTCTCTCTATCGGACTCATTCTCTTAAGCCTATAGCATTGCATTATTGTATGGCCTGCCATTTTACACAGCGGACAACTTTCTTTAATGCTGCTATATTGCACCACTTTTGTCAGCGGTTTTTTCTCTGCATCCTGCGATGAGTACAGAGAAGTATACCGTTGTTCCAGAAATTCCATTACATCGGGCAATGTTTGAATCTCTTCTGTCCTTTTTATATGACTTTTATATAATTGAAGGGCATCTTTATAAATTTTCTAAAAATTATGTGGGCAAAAATCACATCAACTTCTTCTGTTAATTGTGACTTTAACTTTATTAAATGTATTGACTCATTTATCGAGTCAGAAAACAATTAATTAATATGTTTTGCTGAATCGTTGTCTAGCATTGGCAAATCTAGAAACCGATTCAGCTGATCTGAAAATATTTTTCTTTTATTTTCATACCGCTTGGTCAGCAATTCCCAAGCGGCATTATAATTTTCCAATGGCCCCGTTAATAAGTGAGTAACCAAACTCCTTGCTTCACCCTTTATTGCCATTTTTAAATAATTGAATTTTAGAGATGTACTCAGCCCATCTCTATTATGAATTATTTCACAAAACAATTGTGAAAACCCATCCCACTCTTTTTCTTGTCCCGAAAAATTTTAAGTTGCTTAACGTGTTCTGAATATCAAAGTCTAGCTCGGCGATCTGTTCGTCGAAGCTGTCATTTGTTTCATAAACATTATGGAATTCCTCAACTTTTTTGTTTAGTCTTTTACTAAAGAATTCAATTTTGGCCTTTCTTAGGTTACACTCCCTTGTTTTAGCCTGATCTAAATGCCTGATTTAAATACGTTTTTAGATTTTCCACAAATGTATCGATACTGTCCGATATTTTCTCAAGACTCTGGTCAATTTTTGGCTCCGTATCTTCTTTCAAAGTTCCAGTCACCACTGTTTCTAACTTTGCTTTTTCTACTTTCCCGTTCATCAAGATTTCAGTAGTAGTTTCATCATAGCTCTTTTCTATGTCCTCTGTATCATCATTTTAACAAATTGATTTTTCTTGTAGTAGTCATGATCGACTACTCCACTTAGCAATAATGCAGTGTTATTTGCTACAGCCTTTTTTTTAAGCTCTCCTAGCCTACAGATTACGTCACTGGTCAATATACCAGCTTCAATCCCTTTAACTTCATTTGCTACTACGGCCTGAGCCTCTAGTAGCTTAATAATTTTATCCGACAACATCTTATTGAGTAAATTAGATGTAATATCTATATATAAAAACAATTTCTGACTGAACTGAGGACTTCTTCTTCTGCTGGTGGTGCTGCTGCTGCCGCTGCTGTATCTGCTGCTGCTTGATGCCGTAGTTGACGCTGCCGGGGATGCTGCTGTTGGTCGCTGCCGTCGTTGTTGCTTTTTTGGTTTTGTTGCGGTTTTATTTTTGAAACACACACCAATGTTTTTTTTTTCACTCAGTTAGTCGTTTTCTATTTATTTATTTTTTTTTTTTATATTATTCTGCCGTTTGTGATTTTTTGTTTTTTATCGCTGGCCTCCACTTCACCTTGCACTTCCGATGTTGGGGATTTATATATTTCTTTTTTCAAATTTTTGTTCGATGTATCAGGCCTCGAACACGCCTGATAGAAAAAATAATAGAAACTTACGTTTCATTAATTTTATACACGGTTTCTTACTCCAAGAGGGAAAACCAGAGTTTTTTATTTTACCTACCTTTAGCTGTAGGTGTACTTGACACTTCTGCAGTCTTTAAGGAGCTGGTTTAACTCCGTGCTCTTACCACAGGGGGGGAAACAACGGAGAGTCTCGAAGGACCAAACTGTTAAGACCTTAAAAGAAAAGTCGAAACACTTGCAAGTTGAGTTGTAAATTCAAACTGTTTTATTTTCAAAACTTCTGCACTATATATAGGAAAATATAAGGTAATTACGACTAAAACCAACAGTAAGAAAAGGAGGGATGTGCGGCACTTGTTCCCACGCTCATCCCTTCTAATGACACCTACTACATGCAAACAACATGTGTTAATAGATTTGGGTTCGACGTGCCCATGTATCGATATCGATACATCGTTGCTGACGGTCCTGTTTTACCTCGCTCCTACCAAATATTTTTAAATCTATAGCTTAAAGGAAAGTAATTGTGTCTTTTAGTTACTCCCTGTGTACATAACCGTGTGTGTATTTAGTTGATATCAGTGCTTACGCCTTTTGCCGTCTATTGTGTATTTTATTACCAATTTTCAATTCATTTTGTGCATTCCTCTTTCTCTGTACATTCTCATTAGCAGCTTTTTTGTTGTTAAGAAAAGGAGGGATGTGCGGCACTTGTTCCCACGCTCATTCCTTCTAATGACACCAACAACATGTGTTAATAGATTTGGGTTCGACGTGCCCATGTATATGATTTTATGGTCGAACTCTATGTGTACTCTTTCTCATGTGGCCTCCTTCAAGTGGACTGTATTTTTTATTGGTTGGCCTTTGTCGGTTCCTGTTCATGTTTTATGAACACACACCCTAGCAGTCATAAATTACTTATTTTATGTACGTTATATAAAGACCAGTTCAGTGTGACAATATAATTATGTTCTGCTTGAACATTCTGCAAAGGGGCCGGAAGTGGCATGGTTTTGTTTTTATTTTAAATTTTTATATATTTTCTTTATAGTTATAATTACAATTACCGATGATCATTTTAAAGTAAATAACAGTGGAAAGGGAAGTGCTATTGTTTGCAGTCTTCGCGCTACCTTAATTCTTCTTATGGCATAGATTATTAATATTAACATCATTATTATTCCGATAATAAAGGCTGCATATCCAGATACATAGTGGAACTTAAGTCCTTTTAATTCATGATGACCTTCTCTTAACAATTTTAATTCGTTTTTCAACTTATCAATTTCTCCAGTATGGTTAATTATAGTACATTCAAAGGATTCCAAACAATTTTTGGTATTTTGCTTATATTACTTATATAAGACTATGAAATTGTCTCGTAGGTTTCTGTATGAAGGCTATGATGAGGTACTAATATTTTATCATCGGTTCGCACAGTGCAACCATTTATTATTGTTAAAATTCCTTGTTGAGGGAGATCAATTAACTCTTGATTTGAGCTACTACATTGGATTCTAGCATTAGTGTTGACTGGAACTTTGAAGAGCCAACTACCTTTCTTTTCTAATTGACCTTGTCTCTGCCATCTTTTTATAAACACAATTTGAATGACTATTTTGTTTGAATGGAGTTATCTCACAAGAATTGTCATTGGCGATGCTCCAAGGCCAATTACCTTCACATACTATTTTATTTGCTTGCCATTTTTGACATTTGTTTAAAGTAGCTTCAGTCATCGAATGATAGGAATCAATTTCGAAGTTATATACTAAGTACCTAGAGCTCAACTCTGCCTTGACCAATTCCCTTTCGTGCTCAACTGGCATTGGAATAATCCTAAACAAATGGGGTGGGTGTCTACCAAACAGTGAAATCTTTACATTCAAAATTAATTTGTTATCCACGAAAATCGCTTTCGCGGTTAATAGGCTACAAATTTCCTTCAATTCCGTACCTGTTCTTTTTCCTGGAAGAACTAATGTTTCTAATAACCTATCCTTTATTTTTGATATCTCTGCCTTTAACTGCATAGGTTTTAAAATATTTGGATTCAGTCTACCATGATTAATATCTATGAGTAGACTTATTACCCCTGCTTGGATTTTCTCGCATTCATCAATCAATGAACTTAGTTGGTTTGTTACCATAAAGAAGTTTATAGATTCTTTGTATACATAGTAACTTTCCCTTAACGCTTCCGTTATATTTTCTATTCTAGTGCTCATACTTCTAAAATTTACGTTTATTTCCTCGGCAGTTCTTTTGAGAATATTTACCGTTGACTCTACTACTGACGTTTACCTTTTAATTAAATCGTCTATATTATGTTGGTTTTCTAATACATTTTTCATATTTCCTTCCAAAGTTTCCCTATCTTCGGCACCCATTATCCCGAACAAAATATGATAAAGGGAGCCCATAAACTCGAAGGGTGCTCGTTTCTTTCTTTTGTTATCTTGAGTCATAAAAAGTTTATTATTTTCTTCTAGATCTGCAATTTGTCTCTCAGTGTTATCTAAAACACTGTTGCATTGCTCTTCAAAAGTGTAAAGTTTACCGCACACTACTCTCATTTTCCCAATTAATTCTTTTCCCTTTTTTATCATTTGAAAATACGGGTCCATATTATAATAAACTATTAGATCCCAAGATGAGGCGACTATTTCTACGTCTCCCATCGGGTCCAAATATATTGAAGTGGAGCTGTTCATTTTTTCAATTGACCACTTCTCTTTTCCTCTGGCCCATCCTGATGTTTGATGGTGACTGCTCTGACTCTATCGTCCCTACCTTTATGTATTTCTTCTATTTTCCCCAACGGCCATCTAGCTGGATGACAGTTTTCATCTTTTATTAAAACTATCTGTCCTTTTTTAATATTCTGCATTCCTATTTTCCATTTATTTCTTTGTTGAAGAGTGTGTAATTAATCTTCTTTCCATTTAATCCAGAAGTCTCTCTTCATTTTTTGAATTAATTTTCACCTATCCAGATTTCCAATTGTTTCATCTGACACTGTTTCAATGGGGCCGAATATTGGCCTTCCAATAATAAAATGACCTGGTGTTAATACATCCAAATCGTCAATATCATTTGAAGCGGTATACAACGGGCGTGAATTCAGTACAGCTTCAATTTGACATAAGAGGGTTGCCATTTCCTCGTAGGTTAAATTATTGTCCGCAATCACTCTTTTTATACCCGGTACTCGAAGAGTAAAGGGGTATATTAGATTTGTGCAAAAAATTAATGTGTGTAACACCCAGAAGGAAGCGTTTCCGACCCCATAAAGTATATATATTCTTGATCAGCATCAATAGCCGAGTCGATATAGCTATGTCTGTCTGTCCGTCCGTCTGTCCGTCTGTCCGTCCGTCCGTCTGTCCGTCTTCATTAGCGCCTATAGCTCAAAGACCATAAAAGCTAGAGGAACACTATTTTGTATCCAGACTCCTGTCCTAAAGATACGAGAAAACTAAAAACGCAGAATCATAGAGAATGAGCATATCTATCAGATTGTTGAATCTGGATCAGATCAGATGATAAATATAGCTACAATGAAGAAAACCATTTCGAAATGCATCGTTCCCTCTCGCTCTCTCTCACGCACAAGGGTAGGCTCTATGCCTGATTGAATTTTTTGACGCCTAGTTCTCAGAGACTATAAGAGCTAGAACCACCAAACTTTCTATCCAAGCTCCTGTGATATCAAACCGAGACGAATTTGTTTTAAAATTCGGCCACGCCCCCTTCCGCCCCACAAAAGATGAAAATCTACAATTTTGAAGATACGGGAAAACAAAAAACGCAGAGTCATATAAAATGACTATATCTATCAGAGTATTGAATTTGGATCAGATCGGATCATAAATATAGTCAGAAGGAACAAATGAAATTTCAGTGGCCTCCCAAGCGCAGACTGATTCCCTCTCTCTCTCGCACACAGCCGTGTATGTATATGTAGGAAGTAGATAAAAACATGTAGAAATGGCAGATGTAAAAAATGTTTGTAAACAAATATGGAAACATCTAATAGATCAAAATCTCCGAAAAGGTTCGACTTAATTTTTTCTTTTTTTTGGCTAAAATTAAATTTTTCCTTTTTGAACATGTAATAAATTACAACAAGCTCACATACATATATACTGACTGAGTACCGGGTATAAAGTAGAGCCGCGGCGCAGACGCGGCTCATAACGTTCCCCCTCGTTAAGTGATATTTCACTGATTTTACCCCAGCTTCCCAAATACCTCCAAAGTGAGGTCCTGCCGGGGGGGATAAAGTGCCACTCGATTTGTTCTCTTTCTTATATTGGAACCACTTTGATATTGTCCTTAAGGGCTCTTTGGTATTCTTCGTCTAATTTACGCGAAGCTCCCACAAAATTGGTTCCATTATCCGAAAAGATTTTTGCACATTTTCCTCTTCTGGAAAAAAATCTAAGTGCAGCTAGAAAGGCATCCGAAGTTAGATCACTGACAACTTCCAAATGAATAGCCTTTGTCGCCATGCACACAAATACGGCAATATATCCCTTATAAGATTTCTGCCCACGGTTTTTAGAACATCGGATATGGTAAGGACCGGCGAAGTCTACCCCTGTATTTGTAAAAGGGTGTGACATTTTTGTTCTGTATTTCGGCAGATTTCCCATAATTTGTTCTGCCGTATTCTGCCGATGCCTAGCACAGGTAACACACTCCTTAAGCTTTTGCTTTAAACTGTTTCTTAGCCCAAATATCCAATACTTTCGCTGGATATAATTTCGCATCAGATTAATTCCACCGTGTAATGTTTCCTTATGTGCATTATTGATAATTAAAGACGTTATGTGACACTTATTTAAAAACAAGGGATGTTTAACCTCAAATTCTGCGCTAGAGTTTTGTAATCTTCCTCCAACTCAGTAATCCACCTTCATCTAAAAACGGATTTAAGCCCAATATTTGACTTTTTTTTTTCTATTTCCTTTTTATTAACTAGGCTAGCTATTTCAGAACTGAATTGCATAGCTTGTTGTTTTTTCAATATCAATATCTTGGCGATCTTAATCTCATGGACTGTCAAATATGATGGAAATTCTTTATTTTCGGTTTTTATTTGAATAAACCTTAATATATATGCAATGACTCTTTCTAGTTTATGCATACACGAGTATTTCTGTAATAACTCATTTATTATGTTAGCTTTATCGATTATAAACGTTGTGCTGACAATTATTTTTTCTTCAATTTCCTTTTTTTGGCCAATCTTTTTTAGATTTCGCCAGCCACCAAATTTCAAAATCTTTCAGCTTATCTGCACTAATGCCCCTTGATGCTACATCTGCTGGATTTTCTTCAGATTTGACATGTCTCCGTTTAATTTCTTTAACTTTTCTAATATCGTCAGTTCTACGCTTAATAAACTTGTCTTTATTGTCTGCATTCTTTATCCAGGCTAGAGTAATCGTAGAATCACTCCAAGCATAACATTCTGCCTCACTTCCAACCGCTATTTTCACCCGTTCAATCAATTTTGCTAGAAGATAAGCTGCACAAAGTTCTAATTTGGGATTGGTTTTCCGATTCTTCTTCGGATTAACCTTGCTTTTGCTGGCTATTATAATTGAACAACCATCTACCTTGGCATACACTACGGCAGCATAAGCTTTCTCATATGCATCAGCAAAACCATGACTTTGCATCGGATTACTATGCTGAGAATTAGGCCATCTTGGTATCCGACTGCACTCTAATGCTGTTAAATTGTCTTTAAATGCATTCCATTCACGAGTATCCTGATCTGATAGTTCTTCATCCCAATTTTTGTCTGACAACCAAAGTTTTTGCATAAACAATTTTCCAACAATTGTAACTGGAGACAACCAGCCTAAAGGGTCATACATCTTTGCTAATGTAGATAAAACTATTGTTTTGTTAGTTTTTTTATTTGGGTTCATAATGGAAGTTGAACCTAAACTCGTCTTTAACTAGCTCCCATTGAAGTCCTAATATTTTGAGGGATTCATTATTTTAAATGGTTAATACTTTTTTTTCTTCGTTATCTCTAACGTCAACCTCGAGAACCATGTGCAAGGAGCGCAATGAAAAGCTAGCTCACTATCTACTGCATCTTCCACGGAAAGACTGTAGACTGATAGTGGGAATACTCACAGGTCACTGTCTGGCTGCGGCGCACGCGGCCAAGCTAGGCATTACCAACATAGACAGCTGTAGGAAATGCGATGAATCCGGGGCTATCGAAACCCTGGAACATCTCATCTGCAACTGCCCGGCTCTTTCACGGGCAAGCACAAGATACCTAGGCGCACCGGAGATGGCATCACTAGAAGATGCCTCCAAGAGGACGCCGAGGGAATTACTTGCCTTTGCGAAACACACCTCGATACTCGAGGACTTCCAAATCTCAGCAATACCCCCGTAAAGGTCCATCTACATCCGGATCACTAAGGGCCAGACTGGCCTATGAAAGTCCCCGCTGAGGGACGTCCGGGTTAACCTAACCTAACCTATCTCTAACGTCTTTAACAATTTCTGGGATATTTGTTATCCACTTTCTTAAGTTAAACCCAACCTTATCAAACTCTTGGGTAACTTCCTTTACATGCCTTTTGGCATCTTATATGGAATCAGCACCTGTCATCAGGTCGTCCATATAAAAATAATTTTTTATGATTTCTCTAATTTCTTTATTTTCGCAATTATCTGCTATTGCAACAAGCACCCTAGTAGCTAAGTAGGGTGCTGAAGCTGTACCGTACGTAACGGTTGTTAGTTTATATTCTTTTAGTTTTTCGTTTGGATCGTCTCTCCAGATTATATGCAAATAATGCTCATTTTCTTCATCAACATTAATTTTCCGGTACATTTTTTTCAATGTCCGATGATACTACAAATGGCCACTTTCGCCATTTTTCCATAATATCGAAGATATCTTTTTGGACTCTTGGTCTCACCCACATGATATCATTTAAGCTTTTATTATTTGTGGTTTTTGCTGACGCATCAAAAACCACCCTGAGTTTTGTCGTTAGACTGGAATCTCTTATGACTCCCTGATGGGGTAAATAATATTTTCCCTTTTTCTTGGACTCTACCATATGTCCTACATTTTTATATTCATGCATGAACTTTATATAACTTTCTTTTAATTTTTTATTTTTGCTGAAATTCTTTTCTAAATTATAAAATCGCGCCATAGCTTGTGCCTTTGAATCTCCTAGATCCTTATCTTTTTTGAATGGTATTTTCACCACATACCTTCCATTTTCATCTCTTTTTGTAGTTTCCAAGAAATGCTTCTCACAAACATCTTCTTCCACGTCAGTGCTTTCGTTTTCCATTTCCCAGAAACGCTCTAAGTCCCCGACTTCAATTGTTGTCGCTTAAATCAATTTATCACCTTTTGACTTGGTGCAACCGGATATAATCCATCCGAATTCTGTATTTTGACCAAGTAGTCAATCTATTTTCACTCCGTCTTTTACAATATGGGCATACAAATCTACCCCAATTATTATATCCACCCTACTTGGTTTATTAAAGTTAGGGTCAGCCAACACATAATCTTTCCATTTCGATTTATCAATCTTGAACGACTTTAAACGTAAGGCCTTCATAAGTTTTGTGAGAATGATTGCTTCAATATTAAGAGGTTTTTTATCGGCATCCCGAGTTTTTACTGTTAAAGTTACCTTATACTTTGAAGTAGAAGAGTCTTTCGATGATACTCCACTCACCTCGTTGTTTTCCCTTTTGCGCACCACTTTTAATATTTGTGCTGATTCCTCTGAAATGATGGTACATTGTGACCCACAATCAATTAGAGCTCTAATGTTTTCATAGCCACCATTCACCGCTCTAACTTTTATAAGTGCTGTGGCTAAAAACGCTTGTTTCTTTGTGAAACAAGTGGTAACATTTTCCCTTTTTTCATAGGGAATATGGAGCATCGTGTAATGGGATTTTTTACAAGTCCCACAAAACGTTTCCGAGAAGCATTTCTTATACATGTCGTGCCTACAGCATCTTTTGCACAGGCGTTGCTTTTGAATAACCTGGCTTCTCTCTATCGGACTCATTCTCCTAAACCTATAGCATTGCATTAATGTATGGCCTGCCATTTTACACAGCGGACAACTTTCTTTAATGCTGTTATATTGCACCACTTTTTTCAGCGCTTTTTCTCTGCATCCTGCGATGCATACAGAGAAGTATACCGTTATTCCAGAATTTCCATTACATCGGGCAATGTTTGAATCTCTTCTGTCCTTTTTATATGACTTTTATATAATTGAAGGGCATCTTTATAAATTTTCTAAAAATTATGTGGGCAAAAATCACATCAACTTCTTCTGTTAATTGTGACTTTAACTTTATTAAATGTATTGACTCATTTATCGAGTCAGAACACAATTTAATATGTTTTGCTAAATCGTTGTCTAGCATTGGCAAATCAAGCAACCGATTCAGCTGATCTAAAAATATTTTTCTTTTATTTTCATACCGCTTGGTCAGCAATTCCCAAGCGGCATTATAATTTTCCAATGGCCCCATTAATAAGTGAGCAACCATATTCCTTGCTTCACCCTTTATTGCCATTTTTAAATAATTTAATTTTTACTGATGTACTCAGCCCATCTCTATTATGAATTATTTAACAAAATAATTGTGAAAACCCATTCCATTCTTTTTCTTTTCCCGAAAATGTGGGTACCTCTGCATTCGGTAGAACCGGAAAATCTTCATCTTCTTTCCTGCTACTGACGCTTTACTAACGCTAGCTTTTTCCTCCATAACTTCCTGCATCCTTATTTCTAAGTTGCTTAACGTGTTCTGAATCTCAAAGTCTAGCTCGGCGATCTGTTCGTCGAAGCTGTCATTTGTTTTTTATAAACATTATGGAATTCCTCAACTTTTTTGTTTAGTCTTTTACTAAAGAATTCAATTTTGGCCTTTCTTAGGTTACACTCCCTTGTTTTAGCCTGATCTAAATGCCTGATTTAAATACGTTTTTAGATTTTCCACAAATGTATCGATACTGTCCGATATTTTCTCAAGACTCTGGTCAATTTTTGGCTCCGTATCTTCTTTCAAAGTTCCAGTCACCACTGTTTCTAACTTTGCTTTTTCTACTTTCCCTTTCATCGAAGTTTCAGGAGTATTTTCATCATAGCTCTTTTCTATGTCCTCTATATCATCATTTTAACAAATTGATTTTTCTTGTAGTAGTCATGATCGACTACTCCACATATCAATAATGCAGTGTTATTTGCTACAGCCTTTTTTTAAGCTCTCCTAGCCTACAGATTACGTCACTGATCAATATACCAGCTTCAATCCCTTTAACTTCATTTGCTACTACGGCCTGAGCCTCTAGTAGCTTAATGATTTTATCCGACAACATCTTATTAAGTAAATTAGAAGTAATATCTATATAAAAAAATATTCTGACTTTACTGAGGACTTCTTTTTCTGCTGGTGCTGCTGCTGCTGCCGCTGCTGTATCTGCTGCTACTTGATTCCGTAGTTGACGCTGCCGGGGATGCTGCTGTTGGTCGCTGCCGTCGTTGTGGCTTTATTTTTGAAACACACACAAAATGTTTTATTTTTTTTTCACTACTCGTTTTTTATTTATTTTTTTATATTATTCTGCCGTTTGCGATTTTTTGTTTTCATCGCTGGCCTCCGCTACACCTTGCACTTCCGATGTTGGGGATTTATATATTTTCTTTTTTCAAATTTTTGTTCGATGTATGAGGCCTTGAACACGCCACTTTCGCGTAATATTTTGGTTTACACTACAAAACAAAGATATTTTTATTATCTATTAAAAATACTACCTGTATAGCATGTATTTTTGTTTATTAATAGAAACTTACGTTTCATTAATTTTGTACTTGGTTTCTTACTCCAATAGGGAAAACCAGAGTTTTTTATTTGTGCTACCTTTAGCTGTAGGTGTACTTGACACTTCTGCAGTCTTTAAGGAGCTGGTTTAACTCCGTGCTCTTACCACAGGGGGGAAACAACGGAGAGTCTCAAAGGACCAAAATGTTAAGACCTTAAAAGAAAAATCGAAACACTTGCGAGTTGAGTTGTAAATTCAAACTGTTTTATATAAGGTAATTAAAACTAAGACCAACGCTAAGAAAAGGAGGGATGTGCGGCACTGGTTCCCACGCTTATCCCTTCTAATGACACCTACTACATGCAAACAACATGTGTTAATAGATTTGGGTTCGACGTGCACATGTATATGATTTTATGGTTGAACTCTATGTGTCCTTTTTCTCAGTGGCCTCCTTCAAGTGGACTGTATTGCTTATTGGTTGGCCTTTGTCTGTTCCTGTTAATGTTTTATGAACACACACCCTAGCAGTCATAAATTAATTATTTTATGTACGTTATATATAGATCAGTTCAGTGTGATACAATAATTATGTTCTGCTTGCACAGCCTTACAAGACTTAAAGAATTTCAGTTTCGAGGTAAGTTGTTCAACCGGATAGGTATCGGCGCGTTTTTAACGACTTTAGTTTTAGGACAACTTTGCCGTTCTGATCCAAGATCAACACTGACTCTACTGATTCCATCTCCACATCATGACACCCCAATGGTTCTCTGCTCGATACCATTTTGCTATAAGCAAACGAACTGACTCGATTTGGTCATCCAGATCTAGAATTGTGAAATACCTAAAATGCAGAATCTGCAGAAAGCCGGGTGTTCGATTGTTTACCAGGAAGCCGGGTGTGGGCCGAAATTGGGCCCAGATTATTTTTCAATTAAGGCGGATGTGAGAAAAGTTTGTTTTCCACTTTAGGTGGGGTGTGAGAAAAGATTGTTTATAAATTATTTGGGAGCCAAAGATTTAAATCCAAAGATCGAGATTGAATCTGGGGATACCAAAGATTGTTTATAACTCGTATAAGAGTCCAATTTAATTGGTCGTTCTTAAATTTTTCGTCCCGAAACATTTTGAGGTTCTGATAGAACTCTGATTTTCAATTATATCTTGTGTAGGTTTCATGAATGCTTTAGAGTGGATTTATATGGTTAATTTGTAGCCGCAATAAAACAATGGTACTAATAAGAAAATTATTAATAATATAGTTGTTAATGGTAATCCAGTATTCCCGAATTTTATAAATGGATTTAAAATATTAACGTTGTCAAAGGAAAGTAACTTATCAGTGGATTGTTCATAATCAACTAAATCAAAATTACTATATCTATGAAGCGATACGTATTCCCAAATTTTATTCTTCTCATTTACATAGGTTTTGTTATTTATTATAATTGTATCGTTAAATATGAGAAGATAAGTATCTAACAACTTAGTGTTGTTTACGTTATTGATGCCTGACACTAATATGGCACCATTTTGCACAAAATCTTTTTCCCTGTTTTTTCCTCTTATTTTCAAGCAGTTGGCTTTAAGGCCATTTAGTAAATTTGTAAAACAATTATTTTTTAAACTTATTTTCGCATAATTGTTAAATGTTTCTGTTTTGAAATTATTCATTATATATTAACATATACATATTTTTGCTTATAACTAAATTTCCATCATGTTGTGAGATGGCTCTTGCGTGGTATAGTTTACAAACATTATTAATTTGGGGGTATTTTATATAAATAATTATTAAGTCTGCGTTTCGAACTATTTTAAAAGTTGCAATGTCAAGTAAATCTGATAACTCAAAAGGCTCTTTTTCGTGCTTGTAAATGTCATCTATTTTATTTGTATATACAATTTTTGTATTAAGAATGTTTTTTTCATATCAAATTATCTTTTCACTAAATATACAATTTTTTAGTGAGTTTAATAACAATTCAATTTCCTTAAAAAATTTTGAAATTTGTAATCAATTCGTTGACTTTATTCTGAATTTTCATAAAATCCTCATGATCAGGAGTACCTGCTACCCATTTCCAAATGGTACCCAACTCATTAATTCCCCTTCTATTTCTCTTTGGGGCTAATTCTGAAATCATCAAATTTAATAAGTTAATATCCATTTTAATTTCCCATTCATCGTCCGAATTTATGGATTTATTAACATATTTGGATTCTATATTTATTATCTCCTTATAAAAACTTAAGTTAGTAAGTGTAAACGTTCCTGTCGTCTCTAAGTAACAAGTAATCACTGTGCGTATAGTCAACGACTTCAGAAGTCGTATACAAAACGAGGGTCAATATTATTATATTTACATACATTTTCTTCAAAAATAAAAAAAAATTCTTAATGTTTTATATTGTCTTTATGTATTATTCGGTTTCTGTTATTGATCATGATTATGTTGTTATGATTTTCCTTAACTAGCTGTTTTTTGTAACGGGGTTGTAGTTTATTTCTTTCACCGATTTTTTTTCCATAAACTACTTCACCTACTGTATAGTTTTTTCCTCTCCTATCCTTATTGTGTACCTTAAGCATTTTATTTTGAGCTGCTTTAAGTAATAATGGAACATTTTCATGTTGGATTTTATTAAATAAGATGTCATAAGGCATTTGATTTATTGTTGAATGTATTGTGAGGTTATATTCTTGCGCTGCCCTCAATATTATTTCTGTATAGCTTGTTAAGTTTAGTTCCTCTTTAATACATCAGGCTATTTCTGTTAATGTGGAATGCACTCTTTCTACCTGGCCATTGGAAGTGCTATGCCTGGGATCAGCATAATAAATGGTTAAATTACTTCGATGTTTGAAAGATCTAAATTATGCTGAAATAGAACTTGCTTCGTTATCTGTCATTATTGATGTCGTTGCAATATTTACAATACCTAATTTTGAATCTCTTTTACCACCAAGTATTTTGAATAAGAATCAATACAGGTTATAAACGTCAGATTTTGGGCATAGAATATGTCTATTTGTAATTGCTCACCTTCTCTTGTCGGAATGGGAGTTTCGCCTATTGGAATTTTTACAGGATGTCTATTATATTTATTCTTGTTACATATCTCACAACCTTTCATATATTCTTTCAATTTTTTGTATAAATTTGGCCAATAATACATTTTAGTTATCTGCTTGTAGTTTTCATCTAAACCTCTGTGTGCTCTGCAATGTGTTTCTTCTATAATTAAGGCTTTATCTTCTGGATTCTCAATATCTTGGAGGAATTTCTTCGTGAAGAGAAATTTGTTTATGAAATTATCCTTTAGTACTTTTTGAATAACATATAGATCTTCTAATGTGCAATGTATTCCAGTGGTTAAGCTTGGCTGAATATATTCCTTTAAAATACGCAGTAAACTCTCAACTGTGTCAAAATCAATTAAATGCCGGGTATTTTCATGAATTCTTACTAGCTAATGAACTGTGATTCTAGCTTTTGCTATGAGTAACTGTTGCTTAAACTGATTTAAGGGCTTCCTGGTTTCTTGAATGATGTTTTCAAAACTGCTTTCTGCTGAATGTTGGGTATTTAAATCTGAATCTAATTCCACTTGTTCATCATCACTGTCTCTTATATTTGAATTCGAGATAAAGCGTCTGCTACTACACTCCTGCCCAAAACTATACGACACCTCAATAATTTTAGTTTCGACCCTCGTAGGAGAAGGGGAGAGCATAATGAAACAAAACAAAGTATGCAGATCAATAGCACAAAGAGTTCTGCATATAAGCTGATGTTTCTATCTCTCATTGCACCTCGCATTTTTGAGCAACGGGAAAAAAAGCAAAAAAGTTCCATTTTAGGCTTGACTGCAAGTGCAAATACTTTGTTAGTGGTTTGGCAATTGTCGCATAGTTCCGGATGAATTTTCCATAATACTCTGTTAATCGTAGGAAACTGCGTAGCTCTCGGGCATTTTTCGGAATTGGATATTTCTGTATTGTATCTATTTTTTCCGGGTCTGTTTTAATGACATTATGGGAAACGATGTATCCCAGGAATTTGGTCTCTAGTTGAAAAAATTTACACTTTTCAAGGGAAATTTTCATGTTAGCATTCTGTAAAATCTGTATTATTCTAATTATATCTGTATAGTGCTGATTAAAAGTCTTGAAAATATTATTATGTCATCCAAATAGACATGGCAGGTTTTCCCAACTTGTTCTCTAAGTATATCATCCATTGCCCTTTGGAAGATTCTGGGTGCATTTGTCAAACCCATTGGCATTCTTAAAATTCATATTTACCATTATTTATGGAAAACGATGTTTTTTCTATGCCTGATTCTCTCATCAATATCTGGTAGAATCCCGATTCTAAATCAATAGCAGATAAATACTTTGCCTTCCCCAAATTGGAAAGAATTACAGAAGGATCCTGCATGGGGTATCTGTCTGGTATTGTATTATCATTTAATCTATTACTAACCTATGTTTAGGAGTTCCATCTTCATTTACTCCTTTTTTTGGTACAACTATCACTGGCGAACTATATGGGCTCCTACTAGGTCTAATTATACCATCGTCTAACATTTTACTTATTTCTTTGTTAACGAAATCGTCAACCGAATAAGCATATGGATATTGCTTACTATATACCGGCCTATCATGTTCAGTATTTATTTCTCCTTTTATATCCGTTCTAAACGATAACTGCAAATCTATATTTGCATGGTCCTTTTGTATTATATCTATCATTCTTTCCCTGAGTTTCTCTAAATTTTCCGCTTCATGAGTGAGTGTGTTATTCAATCTGATCATTTCCGATTCAGAATTATTATGTTTACTTAAGTCGGATAATTCTACGACGCACAGTGGGACATTCTGCCATTTCAGCTTGCTAAACTAATAACTTCTGAACGAATAAAGATATCTTCATGAAATAAACAGAATTTGAAAGATAAATCTTCCAAAATTTAGTATGCAATATAACGTGGCGCTACACTGTTTAGAAGCTTACCTATAAAAAGCCAAAGTTCAACTTTGTTGCCGGTGCATATTTTCCTATGTAATGTGCTGAATTTAAATTTGTTTGGATCGATAAAGTACTTTTATTGGTCAATTTATTGATTTATTGTTTTCTGTAAAATATGCCTCCACTTCCAATTTAGAGGGAGGAATATCTAACAAACTTAACATTTCTAAAGAATAACTATTTTCCGATTTTTTTTGAGATCTCACATGTGTAATGGATGAAATATATGGATCTGGTCAATCCAGATCTAGAATTGTGAAATACCTAAAATGCAGAATCTGCAGAAAGCCGGGTGTTCGATTGTTTACCAGGAAGCCGGGTGTGGGCCGAAATTGGGCCCAGATTATTTTTCAATTAAGGCGGATGTGAGAAAAGTTTGTTTTCCACTTTAGGTGGGGTGTGAGAAAAGATTGTTTATAAATTATTTGGGAGCCAAAGATTTAAATCCAAAGATCGAGATTGAATCTGGGGATACCAAAGATTGTTTATAACTCGTATAAGAGTCCAATTTAATTGGTCGTTCTTAAATTTTTCGTCCCGAAACATTTTGAGGTTCTGATAGAACTCTGATTTTCAATTATATCTTGTGTGGGTTTCATGAATGCTTTAGAGTGGATTTATATGGTTAATTTGTAGCCGCAATAAAATAATGGTACTAATAAGAAAATTATTAATAATATAGTTGTTAATGGTAATCCAGTATTCCCGAATTTTATAAATGGATTTAAAATATTAACGTTGTCAAAGGAAAGTAACTTATCAGTGGATTGTTCATAATCAACTAAATCAAAATTACTATATCTATGAAGCGATATGTATTCCCAAATTTTATTCTTCTCATTTACATAGGTTTTGTTATTTATTATAATTGTATCGTTAAATATGAGAAGATAAGTATCTAACAACTTAGTGTTGTTTACGTTATTGATGCCTGACACTAATATGGCACCATTTTGCACAAAATCTTTTTCCCTGTTTTTTCCTCTTATTTTCGAGCAGTTGGCTTTAAGGCCATTTAGTAAATTTGTAAAACAATTATTTTTTAAACTTATTTTCGCATAATTGTTAAATGTTTCTGTTTTGAAATTATTCATTATATATTAACATATACATATTTTTGCTTATAACTAAATTTCCATCATGTTGTGAGATGGCTCTTGCGTGGTATAGTTTACAAACATTATTAATTTGGGGGTATTTTATATAAATAATTATTAAGTCTGCGTTTCGAACTATTTTAAAAGTTGCAATGTCAAGTAAATCTGATAACTCAAAAGGCTCTTTTTCGTGCTTGTAAATGTCATCTATTTTATTTGTATATACAATTTTTGTATTAAGAATGTTTTTTTCATATCAAATTATCTTTTCAGTAAATATACAATTTTTTAGTGAGTTTAATAACAATTCAATTTCCTTAAAAAATTTTGAAATTTGTAATCAATTCGTTGACTTTATTCTGAATTTTCATAAAATCCTCATGATCAGGAGTACCTGCTACCCATTTCCAAATGGTACCCAACTCATTAATTCCCCTTCTATTTCTCTTTGGGGCTAATTCTGAAATCATCAAATTTAATAAGTTAATATCCATTTTAATTTCCCATTCATCGTCCGAATTTATGGATTTATTAACATATTTGGATTCTATATTTATTATCTCCTTATAAAAACTTAAGTTAGTAAGTGTAAACGTTCCTGTCGTCTCTAAGTAACAAGTAATCACTGTGCGTATAGTCAACGACTTCAGAAGTCGTATACAAAACGAGGGTCAATATTATTATATTTACATACATTTTCTTCAAAAATAAAAAAAAATTCTTAATGTTTTATATTGTCTTTATGTATTATTCGGTTTCTGTTATTGATCATGATTATGTTGTTATGATTTTCCTTAACTAGCTGTTTTTTGTAACGGGGTTGTAGTTTATTTCTTTCACCGATTTTTTTTCCATAAACTACTTCACCTACTGTATAGTTTTTTCCTCTCCTATCCTTATTGTGTACCTTAAGCATTTTATTTTGAGCTGCTTTAAGTAATAATGGAACATTTTCATGTTGGATTTTATTAAATAAGATGTCATAAGGCATTTGATTTATTGTTGAATGTATTGTGAGGTTATATTCTTGCGCTGCCCTCAATATTATTTCTGTATAGCTTGTTAAGTTTAGTTCCTCTTTAATACATCAGGCTATTTCTGTTAATGTGGAATGCACTCTTTCTACCTGGCCATTGGAAGTGCTATGCCTGGGATCAGCATAATAAATGGTTAAATTACTTCGATGTTTGAAAGATCTAAATTATGCTGAAATAGAACTTGCTTCGTTATCTGTCATTATTGATGTCGTTGCAATATTTACAATACCTAATTTTGAATCTCTTTTACCACCAAGTATTTTGAATAAGAATCAATACAGGTTATAAACGTCAGATTTTGGGCATAGAATATGTCTATTTGTAATTGCTCACCTTCTCTTGTCGGAATGGGAGTTTCGCCTATTGGAATTTTTACAGGATGTCTATTATATTTATTCTTGTTACATATCTCACAACCTTTCATATATTCTTTCAATTTTTTGTATAAATTTGGCCAATAATACATTTTAGTTATCTGCTTGTAGTTTTCATCTAAACCTCTGTGTGCTCTGCAATGTGTTTCTTCTATAATTAAGGCTTTATCTTCTGGATTCTCAATATCTTGGAGGAATTTCTTCGTGAAGAGAAATTTGTTTATGAAATTATCCTTTAGTACTTTTTGAATAACATATAGATCTTCTAATGTGCAATGTATTCCAGTGGTTAAGCTTGGCTGAATATATTCCTTTAAAATACGCAGTAAACTCTCAACTGTGTCAAAATCAATTAAATGCCGGGTATTTTCATGAATTCTTACTAGCTAATGAACTGTGATTCTAGCTTTTGCTATGAGTAACTGTTGCTTAAACTGATTTAAGGGCTTCCTGGTTTCTTGAATGATGTTTTCAAAACTGCTTTCTGCTGAATGTTGGGTATTTAAATCTGAATCTAATTCCACTTGTTCATCATCACTGTCTCTTATATTTGAATTCGAGATAAAGCGTCTGCTACTACACTCCTGCCCAAAACTATACGACACCTCAATAATTTTAGTTTCGACCCTCGTAGGAGAAGGGGAGAGCATAATGAAACAAAACAAAGTATGCAGATCAATAGCACAAAGAGTTCTGCATATAAGCTGATGTTTCTATCTCTCATTGCACCTCGCATTTTTGAGCAACGGGAAAAAAAGCAAAAAAGTTCCATTTTAGGCTTGACTGCAAGTGCAAATACTTTGTTAGTGGTTTGGCAATTGTCGCATAGTTCCGGATGAATTTTCCATAATACTCTGTTAATCGTAGGAAACTGCGTAGCTCTCGGGCATTTTTCGGAATTGGATATTTCTGTATTGTATCTATTTTTTCCGGGTCTGTTTTAATGACATTATGGGAAACGATGTATCCCAGGAATTTGGTCTCTAGTTGAAAAAATTTACACTTTTCAAGGGAAATTTTCATGTTAGCATTCTGTAAAATCTGTATTATTCTAATTATATCTGTATAGTGCTGATTAAAAGTCTTGAAAATATTATTATGTCATCCAAATAGACATGGCAGGTTTTCCCAACTTGTTCTCTAAGTATATCATCCATTGCCCTTTGGAAGATTCTGGGTGCATTTGTCAAACCCATTGGCATTCTTAAAATTCATATTTACCATTATTTATGGAAAACGATGTTTTTTCTATGCCTGATTCTCTCATCAATATCTGGTAGAATCCCGATTCTAAATCAATAGCAGATAAATACTTTGCCTTCCCCAAATTGGAAAGAATTACAGAAGGATCCTGCATGGGGTATCTGTCTGGTATTGTATTATCATTTAATCTATTACTAACCTATGTTTAGGAGTTCCATCTTCATTTACTCCTTTTTTTGGTACAACTATCACTGGCGAACTATATGGGCTCCTACTGGGTCTAATTATACCATCGTCTAACATTTTACTTATTTCTTTGTTAACGAAATCGTCAACCGAATAAGCATATGGATATTGCTTACTATATACCGGCCTATCATGTTCAGTATTTATTTCTCCTTTTATATCCGTTCTAAACGATAACTGCAAATCTATATTTGCATGGTCCTTTTGTATTATATCTATCATTCTTTCCCTGAGTTTCTCTAAATTTTCCGCTTCATGAGTGAGTGTGTTATTCAATCTGATCATTTCCGATTCAGAATTATTATGTTTACTTAAGTCGGATAATTCTACGACGCACAGTGGGACATTCTGCCATTTCAGCTTGCTAAACTAATAACTTCTGAACGAATGAAGATATCTTCATGAAATAAACAGAATTTGAAAGATAAATCTTCCAAAATTTAGTATGCAATATAACGTGGCGCTACACTGTTTAGAAGCTTACCTATAAAAAGCCAAAGTTCAACTTTGTTGCCGGTGCATATTTTCCTATGTAATGTGCTGAATTTAAATTTGTTTGGATCGATAAAGTACTTTTATTGGTCAATTTATTGATTTATTGTTTTCTGTAAAATATGCCTCCACTTCCAATTTAGAGGGAGGAATATCTAACAAACTTAACATTTCTAAAGAATAACTATTTTCCGATTTTTTTTGAGATCTCACATGTGTAATGGATGAAATATATGGATCTGAAGAGGCTGCTAACATGTTGAAAAGGTCTACGTTTTGGTTTTTTCGTGATATATTGCACGTATTCATGTACCTGTATTTCTTGTAATCATTTTTTCTCGCTTCCTGTGCTTCCTCTGACATCTCTAAAATTGGTAAGATCTGATATTCAATTAAAATTTGACCATGTGTCAACATTTTATGAAGCGTAGGAGTAAGCTTTTGTTCAGTATATTTTTCCTGTAACAGCTCTGCAGTCTTCGAGGCATATTCACCAAATTTGTGGGTGTTAATTTTTTCCTTGCAGTTTAAAACATTTGAAATGACACCCAATTTTTTGATTATGTCAATATCCGTTATTTCTGCAGTAATTTCAACTTTTTCAAAGAATGTCCGTGATGAGTTTCCGTCGTTTGTGTTTCCATATCCTTGTTTGGGGCAGTCCACCTTCAATGTTAGTTTTTCAACGAATTTTTCTTGAATAATTTGTTTCCTATTATTTTGTTTTTCCTTATCTGTCGTGCTTTTGTCAAAAAATTCTCCCTCTCGCGGAATGGTATATGCAAGTTTTAAAATTAATTCCATACATCTTATTCTTGCATGCAATGGGGAAATACCATATTCCTTATTTACCTCTTCAACTATAGAATCATCCAAATTTTTAAAATCCTTTTGGGTTTTCTTGCAAAATGCACATTTCAAGGTAGATTTAGTATTAGTTAGTGCGTTCAGAACTTTTCCATCAATCATTGTAAGGAAAAATTCAAAATTTACATGAATGGTTTTTCTTCCTTGATTATTTTTACGGCCTTATATAAGAAATCTGGTTCTTAATATTGTTTACTGTGGACTTTATTAACTCCGAAGATTCTTTGGCGTCTTTGAATAATATAGGGCGGCAATAATGAGCAGACGAAGGTCGCGGATTTTCCCAATATTCCGATGTATCCGATTTCAGCCGCATAGGTACAAGAGAAGCCATAAACATTTTAGAATCTGTTATGGCTTTATCGTCTGTGGATATTGCTTGCTTATATTCACTTTGCCCAGAAGATCCATCACAGCCTCATTTGCTGATCAATGTGAGATTTTGCGGAAGATTCTCAATCTGATGGTAAACTCTCCATGAGCCGTTTCGCAGTGTGTTCCTCAGGTCTTGAAGTTTTACTTCCGCTGATATCTCTGTAGTTATTGTGGATTCCGACACTGCCTTTAGTTTTGCTTGTGTAATGTTTCTGTATTCAGGCAAAATGTATACATTATGATGGATTAAGGAATTCCGCAATATTGAATATTTCTCCTTAGACATTCCCAAATCCAAAAACAATGCTAAAGCCTCTTCAAATGTATACTTCCTCGGTTGTGAATTTGGTGGCGAAGGATGCTATCCTTGATCCTGTCAAGTCTCACCGGACTTGCATTAAAAACAGCTTTTGTAATACACGACATCTTGTTTTTCTTGTCGTTCGTATATTTGATTGACAGTGCCTCTGATAAATGATCCGTACGTATATGACATGTTGCATCTACAAGTTTTCTCTTTCTTGTATAATCTGAACAGTCATCCAAGGTTTATGTTGGTCTTCCTGTGTCTCGTCCTGTGGAGGTGGAGTGTCCATCATATAGCAAGCTGTTTCCAATCAACCAGTTTGCGTTTTTGCTATTAAAGAAGTCAGTTTTACGGAATGGGCCCTCCCATTTCTTTTTAATATTAAAATAAATAGTGGTAATTTTTTGTCTAATACTTGTATACTGCTCGGGGTTGTACGATACTAAATTCAATTCATTAAGAACAGATTCCACAAATTCGTTTAATGTGCTTGAAGTTCTATATATCTCCCATAACTTTGTATTATCCATACCCATTTTCACGTTAATTATGTTTAGAAATTGTATTCACTGCAACTTATACGCAACAAGATGCTTTAGAAGTCAAAATAAGACTAGAGTGCTAAAAAAAAGGAATGCAATGTATATATATATGAATTCATTATTAACCATCAACATCATTTTCTTTTACTTTTTTTTTTATATATATATATAGAGACCTTCAATTGATTGAAGAATGTGTATTATCGGACTTAGATATAGATTATGGTATTACAGATCGAACAGTCACTTAAAAGTCTACTAGATTGAGGCTTCTAGAAGCAGCGGGCAACCAGTTCGTTGATGGCATTTCCACGATAGCCATACTCCCCGACTGTATGGCCGTCTTCTTGCCCTCGATGCGAGCGAAGCCCTTTTTGAACACCAGCTCGCGTTTTGTGCTCAATGATAGATTGCCGTACACCACAAAGGGTTCGATCACGCGCAGCAACAGTTGGTTCTCCTTGGTGTTCTCCAGGAATACGGCATTTTGCCGTTGCCCCATGCGCAGCGTTCTGAATATGTCCGAGGTGGTCTTGTCGAAGATTTTCTTGCCCGCAGCATCATATAGCAAGCTGTTTCCAATCAACCAGTTTGCGTTTTTGCTATTAAAGAAGTCAGTTTTACGGAATGGGCCCTCCCATTTCTTTTTAATATTAAAATAAATAGTGGTAATTTTTTGTCTAATACTTGTATACTGCTCGGGGTTGTACGATACTAAATTCAATTCATTAAGAACAGATTCCACAAATTCGTTTAATGTGCTTGAAGTTCTATATATCTCCCATAACTTTGTATTATCCATACCCATTTTCACGTTAATTATGTTTAGAAATTGTATTCACTGCAACTTATACGCAACAAGATGCTTTAGAAGTCAAAAAAAGACTAGAGTGCTATCGTGGTTTGACTTATCCGGTTTGAGGTACGTTCCGCCTTCAGATAGCCCATGACAAAGGATTTGGCGCGACGGAATTTGTGGTGCGTCTTGGTTTTCTCTCTGCGTTTAATGCGATCATTTTTCTTCTGTTCAATGACCACCTGATCTTGCAGAATACGTCGCTTTCGATGCTTCAGCACGGAGACGGTTTTTACGGGTAATTTGTTGGGCACAGCATATTTGTCCGACATCTCTGTATTTTTTATTTTAAAAATTGAATTCCCAAGAACACGTGCAACGGCAATCAAAACAATAACTAAAAAGGTAGCGTGAAATTGAAAATTATTAAAATGTGGAGTGTACCTGAGTATATGGATTCATTAGTACCTAATTTTTGGGCGTTTCTAAACTTTGACATTACTTTACAAAAAAACTTCATCAAATTTTCCCGAGTTTTTTGTGTATATGTTCATTGAGTATTCTTTTACCTATGTTCCAAATCCATACGTGTATTTATTTTATTCAATGCGCTCAAAAAATTCTTCGACTTTTGCCACCTCCTTTCGTCTGATGTCCCACTGTGCGACGGCATGTTCAGGATATTTGCATCCCAAGCTATTTTCTCTTGTATTGACGGATAGTTTTACGTCGGTGTGCTCAGGATTTATTGATCCCAAGCTATATAAACTATTTTTGTCGGATACTTCAACGACGGCATGCTCAGGATTTTTCAATCCCAAACTATTTATTTTAGGATTCCTTGATCCCAAGCTATATAAACTTCTTTCTACCTGTACTAAATCGGTTCTTTCTGCCTTTCCTTCTTCAAAATATATTTTTATTATAAATTCTTTTAACGGAAGGATAATTTTCCCTTCTGTAAGGGTTATTTTATTTAGAGAAACAGTCTCATCGAAAATTATCTGCTCTTCGGTATCAGTTACCGCTCCTATATTTTTTAGTAGATTAAGTCCTATAAGTAAATCTGTTTCCATACCCTCTATTTCGTTTTGTATTAAATATGGTTATTATATGAAAATATTTGATTATCGAAAACCCATTTACAGTGGCAACCCTCTTATAATTTGGTAATTCTTTTTATACCCGGTACTCGAAGAGTATAGGGGTATATTAGATTTGTGGAGATAACGGTTGTGTGTAACACCCAGAAGGAAGCGTGTCCGACCCCATAAAGTATATATATTCTTAATCAGCATCAATAGCCGAGTCGATATAGCTATGTCTGCCTGTCCGTCCGTCTGTTGGTCCGTCTTCATTAGCGCCTATAGCTCAGAGACTATAAAAGCTAGAGCAACACAATTTTGTATCCAGATTCCTGTCCTATCACACTGTTACAAGTGTATTTCAAAATTTCGCCCGCCGCCTTCCGCTCCACAAAGGACGAAAATCTACAATTTTAAAGATACGGGAAAACCAAAAGCACAGAATCAAGAAAGTTACCATATCTATCAGAATGTTGAATTTGGATCAGATCAGATCATAAGTATTGCCGAAAGGAACGAATGAAATTTCAGTGGCCTTCCAGGCGCAGACTCATTCCCTCTCTTTCTCGCGCACAGCCGTTTATGTATATGTAGGATGTAGATTTAGACATGTAGAAAAGACAGATGTAAAAAACGTATGTAAACAAAAATGGAAACATCTAATATATAAAAATCTCCGCAAGGGTTCGACTTAATTTGTTTTCTTTTTTGGCTAAAATTCAATATGAGATTATTTTTCATGTAATTAATTACATATATCGTAAGCTCACATACATATATACTGACTGAGTACCGGGTATTAATAATTAACAATAATTAATTAATAAATAATCACAACATTCCCCCTCGTTTATTCTTATAAGTTCCTTTTTTTATGTAACAGGATGTTGCACCCGTATCTATTAAGACCTTTAAATTTGTATTTAATTTTTTGTCTGTTCCAATTAAGTAGGGCAGACCAACTTCGGGGGCTGATCTAAAAAATGATCCCCTTCAATATTGTTCACCTCATGGTTTTATTTACCGGTTGAGGTTGATTCAACGAGTCCGTTGGTTTTCGTTTAAGCGGTAGATTTAGGCTAAACTGATTGTTCTGTCCAGTGTTGGCTCTATTCTGTTGGGCATGGTTATAATTGTTGTTATTTCTCTGATAATAATTATTAGTATTATAACCTCGGTTATAGTTAGTATTATGATTTCCCCTGTATGGATTATTATTTGGCCGGTTTTGTATCTGCAAAGATTCGTCCATCTCCATTGGTTCGGGGGCCTGATATTGTTGTCTGTTATTTAGAAAATAAGGTTGTCCCCAAGACATATTATTTTTTTGGAAGTTGTTTTTCTGTTCGAAAGGTCCGTTGTAGGCTCTTGGTTGTCTCTGGTGGAACCTCAAGGTATTTTAGGTATTTCCTGGATTCTTTGGTGGGTTATTGAATTGGTAGGCTAATTGTGCCCGTCTGTTATTAGCTTGTAGTTCTTGCAACTTTGACAATGCATTTGGTAGGTCTGGTGGATTTAACGAAAACATGAATTTGGAAATACCGCCGTTGAGGCCAGTCATGAAAATGCGTAAGGCATTCTCTCTAATTTTGTTATTTGTTTCTTTGGATACCTCACTGTCCTTACCATAAGTCATGATTGGTTTGTTGATTAGCAAAGTCATATTTTAATTAGCCTCATTATAAAAGTCTATTATTGAAAGGTTCCTTTGTCGGAGAACGCTTGTTCTATGATGTATATTGGTCGTTTATCACTGTACACAAAGTCGAGTCGTGCTAGTATAGCATCAAAGTTTAAAACGGTTCCATGGTTAGTTAGTGCATCATGCGCTAGCCCTGTGATTTTATTTCTTAAAATGGTCAAAGCAATAAAGTATTGCTTGCTTCCTCTTTTATATAGCTGCATAGCTGTTTCCGCAGCTTCTCTCCATCCTACGTATTGATTAAGTTCCCCACTAAAGACTGGTAATGATTCTATTACCATTAAGATGGTTTCATCTTTAATTTTTTCATTAATTTTTTCTACCTGATCTGAGGTTGTTTCTAAATGTTGTTTTAATTGTGTTATTTGCTCTTTCACTTGTGAAATCTGAATTGCTATCAACTGCTTGACCAGATCGGCAGTCAGATCAGTCCTTGATTCTGTAGTCATTTTTAATTTTTGAAAATCCGAAATTAAGTTATCCAGTGTTTTTTAGTTTTAAATGTTGTACTCTATAATATTAATATTTTTACTTATATAACTACTTATATTTATTTATCTGTTTCTTAAATTGAATTTTTTATGATTCCCACGAATTTTCCCGGAAGGGTCGTCCTTCTTTCGGTTAACTTCCTCCTTCTAATGTCGTTCTTTGGGTTAGCCTGTTGGTCCCTTAGGCCTTCCTTCTGATGATGTTTTATTTGATTTATACAATTTTTCTTCAATTTGGATAGTTGATAGCAGCGAGGGCACTCCCTACAGCCCATCCTTTGTTTTCGTATAGTTGATTGATTGATTTAATTGATATTGAATAAGGTTGAATTATTTTATACGCGCCGAGCCTACCGGTTGGTTATTTATTATTTTCCTCACTTTTTTTTTTCTTATCACTCCGTCCCAACGCGTTCAATTGAAGAATTTTTTGCATTTATTAATTGTCACTTTTGTTACCTTTAACTTTAGTTCACAAAACTTATTGAGCCTTACAAAACTTAAAGAATTTCAGTTTCGAGGTAAGTTGTTCAACCGGATAGGTATCGGCGCGATTTTGACGACTTTAGTTTTAGGTCAACTTTTCCGTTCTGATCCAAGATTAAGACTGACTCTACTGATTCCATCTCCACATCATGAAACCCCAATGGTTTTCTGCTCAATACCATTTTCGTATAAACAAACGGACTGACTCGATTTGGTCATCCAGATCTAGAATTGTGAAATACCCAAAATGCAGAATCTGCAGAAAGCCGGATGTTCAATTGTTTACTTGAAAGCCGGGTGTTCGATTGTTTACCCTGAAAACCGGGCGTGGGCCGAGAGTGAGCCGAGATTGTTTTTCAATTAAGGCGGGTGTGAGAAAAGTTTGTTTTCCACTTTAGGTGGGGTGTGAGAAAAGATTGTTTATAAATTATTTAGGAGCCAACGATTGAAATCCAAAGATCGAAACTGAATCTGGGGACACCAAAGATTGTTTATAACTCGTATAAGAGACCAATGTAATTGGGTATGTTAACTTACATACATATGAATACATACAAATGAACATTCATTTTCATTTTATAATTATTTGAAATTGTACTCTCTATTCATCACTGCAGCCACAGACTCCCATGCGCCTCTTATTGCGTTTGCATCAAATTTGCTTTTTATCCGCCAAATTCCATAGCAACTGCCTCTGCTCGATTTCCTTTAATAATAATAAAATCTCCTCGTCGCTAAACTCCACCAATCCTTTTATATTTTGCTTTTTGAGCTCCATAGCTATGTGTTTACGTTTCGATTTTGATTGTAATTAAACACATATGCACGCACACCACTTCTGGACGAATGGGCACGGCACCCACCCCGGTGTGTGAGAGAGAGCGAGAGGGAACTATGCATTTCGAAATGATTTTCTGCATTTCGGCTTTAATAGTAATCCCACTTGATTCATATTCCATACTTTGATAGATATAGACATTTTCTTTGATTCTGCGTTTCATATTTTTCTTGTATCTTAAAAATTGTGCATGCCACAGATTTTCGTTTTTGGTATGGTCGGAAGGGGGCGGGGCGAAATTGTTAAATACACTTGGAACAGTGTGATATCACAGGAGTCTGGATACAAAATTTGGTTGATCTAGCTTTCATAGTCTCTGAGCTAAAGGCGCTAATGAGGACGGACGGACGGACAGACAGTCATGGCTATATCGAATCAGCTACTGATGCTGATCAAGAATATGTATACTTTATGGGGTCGGAAACGCTTCTTTCTGGGTGTTACACACATTTACTTTTAGCAAAAATCGAATATACCTCTATACCAAAGACAATATAAATAATAAGATAAATTTCGCCATACAAAATTTTAGAGATCGATTTTGGCTCTGTGGAATTCATTATGAAATGAATTCAAATAGAGAGAGACAGATAGTCAGAGAGAAATGAGAATGATTCTGCTAGGGTCATTAATTTGCTTGTACCAAAGACAATATAAATAGTAAGATGAATCTCGCCAAACAAAATTTTTTAGGAGAAAGAGAGCGAACCGCTCTCTCGCCCTATACATGAGGCTGAGATTTAACTGTACGTGTGCACACATGTTAGGTCTGCTTGCTTGTATTGGTTTTTGTTGGAAATATATTGGGTTTATTTGAGAGACGCGTAGTGGTTCGGTTGAACATTTATTTGAGTGTGTCCGGAAATGAGAACCATACCTTATACGTACATACAAAACAGTGTGGCCAGATTATTGTTGCTTATTAAATGGGAACTATCGATTACATTTTTAACACTTCTTCTTAAGCTACATATAATCATTTTAAACTAACGCATGTTTATCTTTGTCATTCCAAGTAATTTAACAAAATCGTCGTGCTTTTGCTTGCTTAAACATTTTGTCAGTAGATCTGCAACATTGCCGTTTGTGGATACGTATTCCAGTATTATTTCATTACATTTTACTTTTTCGCGAACAAAATGATACTTAATATCAATGTGCTTGGTGCGTTTGTGGTGTACCGGATTTTTGGCAATATGCTGCGAGCTTATGTTGTCGCCATAGATGGTTAGCGGCTCTGCAACAGTTGACCAACCAATCTCGTTCAGAAGTCTTCGTAAATAAGCGGCCTCCTTAGCAGCCATAGATAGAGCTATGTATTCAGCTTCAGTGCTGCTCAATGCGACAACAGTTTGCTTAGTTGAAGTCCAAGAAAACGCACTGCCTGCTAGAAAGAATGCGTAGCCACTATAAGATCTTCTATCGAGCCTGTCATTGGCCCAATCTGCATCTGCGAAGCCTCTTACTGGTTCGCCACACTTGCGATATGTGATGCCCAAATTCTTCGTACCAGCCAGATACCTTAGAATGTGTTTTGCAGCAGTCTCGTGTTCTGCATGGGGATCGGTATTTCGTTGCGACAGTTTGCTTACTGCGTGAAAAATGTCCGGTCGGCTCAAGACGGCTAAATACATAAGGGAACCAATTAATGACTGATATTGTGTTATATTCACCTTGACACAATTATCGTTAATGCAGTCAACTTGATAACCTGGGTCGAGCGGTGTGCTGACTGGACGGCACTTGCTCATGCCATACGTCTCCAATAGTCCTTGAATATGCGATTTCTGGCAAAGCGAAATCGAACCCTGTTCACCGTCTCGCTCGATTTCCATTCCTAGGAAATAGTTTATGGGGCCGCCATCGTGCAACTTGAAGTTTGATGCGATCTTCTTCTTAATTACGGCTATATCTTTTTTGTTTGGACATGCAATAATTAAATCGTCGACGTATACTGCAATATAGCTGTATGTTTGTTTATCTTTCTTGACGTACAAGCATGCCTCGTTCTTGCATCTCTTGAAGCCCATGGAAGACAATACTTCGTCCAGCGTTTTATTCCAGACACGTCCGGATTGCTTGAGTCCGTAAAGTGCTTTACGCAGCTTTAGAACTTTTTCTGGATGATGCTTGTCGACAAAATTCTGAGGCTGCTTCATGTACACAGTCTCCTGAAGTTTATTGTTTAGGTAAGCATTTGATATATCCAGTTGGTGCATATATAGCTGTTTTTCTGCAGCTATCGCGAACAACATGCGAATGGTCTCATACCGAATTACAGGTGAAAATGTTTCCCAATAATTTACTCCAAATTGTTGCCCACAGCCTTGAGCAACCAATCGAGATTTGAACTTCTCAATGAGACCATCCTTGCTTCTCTTGATTCGAAAAACCCATTTTGAGCCAATGGCTTTTTGTCCTGGAGGCAGTTCACACAATGACCACGTGTTATTTTCCTGTAGAGCGTCGTATTCCGTTTGCATTGATTCTATCCAATCTTTAGAGTAATGGCTTTGCAAAGCTTCAGCAACTGACTGCGGTGTCTCAGTGTCATCCACCTGATTGAGAAGACTATTGAGCACTGCCTGGTATTGAAATATATTGGGTTTATTTGAGAGACGCGTAGTGGTTCGGTTGAACATTTATTTGAGTGTGTCCGGAAATGAGAACCATACATTAGACGTACATACAAAGCAGTGTGGCCAGATTATTGTTGCTTATTAAATGGGAACTATCGATTACAATTTTAACACTTCTTCTTAAGCTACATATAATCATTTTAAACTAACGCATGTTTATCTTTGTCATTCCAAGTAATTTAACAAAATCGTCGTGCTTTTGCTTGCTTAAACATTTTGTCAGTAGATCTGCAACATTGCCGTTTGTAGATACGTATTCCAGTATTATTTCATTACATTCTACTTTTTCGCGAACAAAATGATACTTAATATCAATGTGCTTGGTGCGTTTGTGGTGTACCGGATTTTTGGCAATATGCTGCGAGCTTATGTTGTCGCCATAGATGGTTAGCGGCTCTGCAACAGTTGACCAACCAATCTCGTTCAGAAGTCTTCGTAAATAAGCGGCCTCCTTAGCAGCCATAGATAGAGCTATGTATTCAGCTTCAGTGCTGCTCAATGCGACAACAGTTTGCTTAGTTGAAGTCCAAGAAAACGCACTGCCTGCTAGAAAGAATGCGTAGCCACTATAAGATCTTCTATCGAGCCTGTCATTGGCCCAATCTGCATCTGCGAAGCCTCTTACTGGTTCGCCACACTTGCGATATGTGATGCCCAAATTCTTCGTACCAGCCAGATACCTTAGAATGTGTTTTGCAGCAGTCTCGTGTTCTGCATGGGGATCGGTATTTCGTTGCGACAGTTTGCTTACTGCGTGCAAAATGTCCGGTCGGCTCAAGACGGCTAAATACATAAGGGAACCAATTAATGACTGATATTGTGTTATATTCACCTTGACACAATTATCGTTAATGCAGTCAACTTGATAACCTGGGTCGAGCGGTGTGTTGACTGGACGGCACTTGCTCATGCCATACGTCTCCAATAGTCCTTGAATATGCGATTTCTGGCAAAGCGAAATCGAACCCTGTTCACCGTCTCGCTCGATTTCCATTCCTAGGAAATAGTTTATGGGGCCGCCATCGTGCAACTTGAAGTTTGATGCGATCTTCTTCTTAATTACGGCTATATCTTTTTTGTTTGGACACGCAATAATTAAATCGTCAACGTATACTGCAATATAGCTGTATGTTTGTTTATCTTTCTTGACGTGCAAGCATGCCTCGTTCTTGCATCTCTTGAAGCCCATGGAAGACAATACTTCGTCCAGCGTTTTATTCCCGACACGTCCGGATTGCTTGAGTCCGTAAAGTGCTTTACGCAGCTTTAGAACTTTTTCTGGATGATGCTTGTCGACATAATTCTGAGGCTGCTTCATGTACACAGTCTCCTGAAGTTTATTGTTTAGGTAAGCATTTGATATATCCAGTTGGTGCATATATAGCTGTTTTTCTGCAGCTATCGCGAACAACATGCGAATGGTCTCATACCGAATTACAGGTGAAAATGTTTCCCAATAATTTACTCCAAATTGTTGCCCACAGCCTTGAGCAACCAATCGAGATTTGAACTTCTCAATGAGACCATCCTTGCTTCTCTTGATTCGAAAAACCCATTTTGAGCCAATGGCTTTTTGTCCTGGAGGCAGTTCACACAATGACCACGTGTTATTTTCCTGTAGAGCGTCGTATTCCGTTTGCATTGATTCTATCCAATCTTTAGAGTAATGGCTTTGCAAAGCTTCAGCAACTGACTGCGGTGTCTCAGTGTCATCCACCTGATTGAGAAGACTATTGAGCACTGCCTGGTATTGAAATATATTGGGTTTATTTGAGAGACGCGTAGTGGTTCGGTTGAACATTTATTTGAGTGTGTCCGGAAATGAGAACCATACATTAGACGTACATACAAAGCAGTGTGGCCAGATTATTGTTGCTTATTAAATGGGAACTATCGATTACAATTTTAACACTTCTTCTTAAGCTACATATAATCATTTTAAACTAACGCATGTTTATCTTTGTCATTCCAAGTAATTTAACAAAATCGTCGTGCTTTTGCTTGCTTAAACATTTTGTCAGTAGATCTGCAACATTGCCGTTTGTAGATACGTATTCCAGTATTATTTCATTACATTCTACTTTTTCGCGAACAAAATGATACTTAATATCAATGTGCTTGGTGCGTTTGTGGTGTACCGGATTTTTGGCAATATGCTGCGAGCTTATGTTGTCGCCATAGATGGTTAGCGGCTCTGCAACAGTTGACCAACCAATCTCGTTCAGAAGTCTTCGTAAATAAGCGGCCTCCTTAGCAGCCATAGATAGAGCTATGTATTCAGCTTCAGTGCTGCTCAATGCGACAACAGTTTGCTTAGTTGAAGTCTAAGAAAACGCACTGCCTGCTAGAAAGAATGCGTAGCCACTATAAGATCTTCTATCGAGCCTGTCATTGGCCCAATCTGCATCTGCGAAGCCTCTTACTGGTTCGCCACACTTGCGATATGTGATGCCCAAATTCTTCGTACCAGCCAGATACCTTAGAATGTGTTTTGCAGCAGTCTCGTGTTCTGCATGGGGATCGGTATTTCGTTGCGACAGTTTGCTTACTGCGTGCAAAATGTCCGGTCGGCTCAAGACGGCTAAATACATAAGGGAACCAATTAATGACTGATATTGTGTTATATTCACCTTGACACAATTATCGTTAATGCAGTCAACTTGATAACCTGGGTCGAGCGGTGTGCTGACTGGACGGCACTTGCTCATGCCATACGTCTCCAAAAGTCCTTGAATATGCGATTTCTGGCAAAGCGAAATCGAACCCTGTTTACCGTCTCGCTCGATTTCCATTCCTAGGAAATAGTTTATGGGGCCGCCATCGTGCAACTTGAAGTTTGATGCGATCTTCTTCTTAATTACGGCTATATCTTTTTTGTTTGGACACGCAATAATTAAATCGTCGACGTATACTGCAATATAGCTGTATGTTTGTTTATCTTTCTTGACGTACAAGCATGCCTCGTTCTTGCATCTCTTGAAGCCCATGGAAGACAATACTTCGTCCAGCGTTTTATTCCAGACACGTCCGGATTGATTGAGTCCGTAAAGTGCTTTACGCAGCTTTAGAACTTTTTCTGGATGATGCTTGTCGACAAAATTCTGAGGCTGCTTCATGTACACAGTCTCCTGATGTTTACTGTTTAGGTAAGCATTTGATATATCCAGTTGGTGCATATATAGCTGTTTTTCTGCAGCTATCGCGAACAACATGCGAATGGTCTCATACCGAATTACAGGTGAAAATGTTTCCCAATAATTTACTCCAAATTGTTGCCCACAGCCTTGAGCAAGCAATCGAGATTTGAACTTCTCAATGAGACCATCCTTGTTTCTCTTGATTCGAAAAACCCATTTTGAGCCAATGGCTTTTTGTCCTGGAGGCAGTTCACACAATGACCACGTGTTATTTTCCTGTAGAGCGTCGTATTCCGTTTGCATTGATTCTATCCAATCTTTAGAGTAATGGCTTTGCAAAGCTTCAGCAACTGACTGCGGTGTCTCAGTGTCATCCACCTGATTAAGAAGACTATTGAGCACTGCCTGGTACTGTTTTCTCGGTCGTCCAGGTTGACCGCTGCGGATGATTTTGGGTCTGCCACGCCCACGCTGTACTGCATTCTCTTGTGGCGGTGCTTGGCCGCTCACGTAATTTTCGTCTGGTTCAATTGCGCTCAAAAACTCCTCCTCTTCTTCGCCGGAGTCACTGCTTGAGTCTGAATGATCGGCTATTAAAGGTACATCTGAGTTTTGATCTGGAACTTCAATTGACTCAAGGCGAAGTATGTTTGTCATGAAATTGTCATTTCTATCTGAAATATCACAATTCGCAATGCTTTTTGTGTCAAACTCACCTTCTACAAATTTGACATCACGCCTTTCAATTATTGTCCGCTTCTCTCGGTCGAACAGTCGGTAAGGTTTTGCAGCTAAGGAGTAGCCAACAAAAATATATTCTTTGCCCTTTGGCTGGAATTTGCTTCTTCTGGTCTTATCCAAAGCAAATGCGCGAGATCCGAATACTCGCAGGTGTTTTACTGACGGCTTGCGTCCTTTCCAGGCTTCGAATGGTATACCGCCGTTTAAGGCCTTTGTGGGGCATCTATTGCGGATGTAAACTGCCGTAGTAACAGCCTCTGCCCACAAGAACTCATCCAGATTTGCATGGATAAGCATACTCTTTGCCATCTCTACAATTGTTCGATTGGCTCTCTCGGCTACACCGTTTTGCTGAGGGGTGTAGGGAACCGTCAATTGCCTTTGTATGCCACACTCGTTCAAAAAATCTGAAAAATCCTTGTTTACATACTCTGTTCCATTATCGCTGCGCACAGCCTTTATTTTGTTGCCCGTTTGGCATTCCACATAACTTTTGAATATTTTGAATTTTTCAAAAACTTGGCTTTTCGCGTTCATAATGTAAACAAATATCTTGCGCGAGTAGTCATCAATAAATGTCACAAAATAGCGATTGCCACCGATCGATTTTACATTCATTGGGCCGCATACATCTGTGTGCACTAGCTCAAGCACTTGCTTCGTTGTACGATTTAACTTCTGTTGGAAAGGCAATGTACATATTTTTGCCCTGTTGCATGTATCACAATTAATTTCCATTTTAAATTTTTCAACACTCATGCCATGAACAAGCTGCTTTTCGCTCAGCTGTTTTAAATCTTGGAAATTAAGATGGCCAAATCTATTTCCTACAGTTATAAAACCGAAAACAACGAACTCTGGGCCCATAACCAATGTTGGAAATATATTGGGTTTATTTGAGAGACGCGTAGTGGTTCGGTTGAACATTTATTTGAGTGTGTCCGGAAATGAGAACCATACCTTATACGTACATACAAAGCAGTGTGGCCAGATTATTGTTGCTTATTAAATGGGAACTATCGATTACATTTTTAACAGTTTTTGACGTCTGTTGGGTATTTGTAGGTGGACTAAATATGCAAAGAATTTTGAAGTTCTTATGCATGCATGTATGTGTGTTTGTACGTAAGCTTGTGCAAAGAAGAAAAGATAATTTGATAACATTTCTTGAAAGGCGAATTGCGGTATGGGGGTTGATTTTGCGATTGAACAGGTTGGACATATAACATATAATATAACATATAACATATCATATCAACATTCAGTCTCTCAGTATTATGTTTTAACTAAAATATAAAAAAACATCTTAAATTTATGTAAATATGTATTTGTATATTAACTATTTTATATATTTAATATAATAAATTATACAGATATTATGTATATTACCCATTTTTAGTGTTTGTTATAATAATAAATAAAATATTAGCTAAATAAACTATTTATATTGTCTTTGCCTATAATCCCCGAGTGCCGGGTATAATTATACTCGAACCAATCCACACCGTGACTTCAGATTTCGTTGTTGTTTCCGAAAGAAGGAAACGAATTCTTCAAGCTATGATCTTGGTTAACATTTTGACTTCACGGCTTTGTATTGGAATCACGCTCTGGTGGTGTCAACTTTACTTATATTCTCGTACCATAAAAATGCATGGGTTTCTGCCATCACTGCACACAGCATCTCGCCAGCGCCCATTACGAGGTAACAAATTAAAGTGTTAATTACGCAAAGGAAGCATTCGTAATCTTTTTTCGTGTCAATAAATAAAAAAATTGTTAAAAATTGTTGTATTCGATTTGGTTACATATAAGTGCACAGTTTCTTTCCAGAGTTTTACCGGCATACCTACATATTTCGGTACATAAAGTCCGATGCACTTGTGCACAGTGCTGTTGCTTTTGTCGCTGCATATCGCTTTGTCGGTAATCGTTCATTCCCCTTTGATACACAGTCAAGTGCATTTGAAAGTCAACGCAGTTACTGTGTCTTCGGTACATAGATGTAAATGTGCGTTGCGAGAGTTAGTCAAAAGCTTCGAACTGTATAAAAGTTAAATTGAAATAAAACCTGTCGTAATATCTGTATATTATGGCTGCCAATAAACGCAGTGGCAATTCTTCTGTTGTACATGAAGAAAATGAAGTGAAACTTCTTTAACAGCGGAAAATTCTTGTCAATAATATTACTCGAATAAAGAATTCCATAACAAACGGTACCATATCCATCGACCCGCTGGAAATAGAATGGCGAATAGATGTGCTTAACGGGAATAAGGAAAAGGCATTTAGTATTCAGTGGTCATTAGATAACATTAATTCCGATTTTACAAACCAGGCTCTTCTGAAAACTATAAGAACTTTGAGTCAATAGCGAGATATAGGAAAGTTCATTCGGAGTATAACAACTTTATAGGACTTTTCAATACGTTAGTGCACGATGATTGTCAAATGTAGAAAAGTTTTACCATTTGCTTTCCTGTGTTGAGAATGACGCTTTAAGTACAGTAATGGTCTTCCAAGTAACGGATAGTAAATTTAGTAAAGCCTTAGATGCATTGAAGAATATGTACGATAAGGAGTGCCTAACATTTCTCGAAGGTGTTTCAAATTTATTTGATTTACCCAGCATTCCAAGTCCGTCTGCTGCTTAGTTGCCAACTTTGATCGACACTGCACTATGGGGAAACAGTCCGATTTTTTGGCATAAGCTCTAATATTAAAGATGGGAGCTTAAAATTTAGTTAGATTAATTTAGAACTTTGAATTATTTTTTTGTTTGATTAGGACCACGCCTTCTCCTCCCCAAAGGACTTTGAGAAAAAGCGCCGGCCCATGGCAGCATAAAGAGCACACAGTTCTCTTAATTGTTGCTTGCTTCTGCCCTACGCGCTCAATCGCTGCATCGCCCTTTCTCGTCTCGTTCGTCGTCCCAAAAGAGCTGTGAGGGAGGCTCATCGTCAGAGCAGACGACACTGTAAAATCGATCGTCGTTTGGACGTTGACGTGCAATGACTGCACCATCAAGTGGCCCTTGGGACACCAGCCGAATGCTGTTACGCTCGAATCCCAGGGCGAAACGCAGCCCTCCTCCCACCCAACCGACCGAGGGGCGCTGCCGCATAACGCGCGACTCCTTAACCGAACCGATCGCGATCATGCAGGAAAGATAGATGTTAGACTAGTATTCGAGGAAAATTAGAACTAATCTTACAAAAGGAATTAATCATGCATTCAAAATATCGTACTCAACTTACAATTTCTAACTACGAGAAAGGTATGTGAGTAATAGTGATTTAAAAAGAGGAAGGAAATTAGGTGCCGATATGATATGGTAGAGGGAATTATAATCCGAGCATAAAACTCTAAAAGGTTCATGCAAGGAATAATTCGATCTACAAATCGGAAGGAACAAAGGTATATAATTTCTATTAATTCTAATAGGAATTGTGAAGTTTATGCGGCTCAACAAGTCAGGGCAATCTACGTCACCCTTGATCAAGTTGTGCACAAAAATCACACCAAGCATTTTTCTACGGTTAACTAAAGATGGATGGTTTATTAAAAGCGATCTACTAGAGTAAGACGGCAGTCTCACTTTCGCATCCCAGTTGAGGCCGCGTAGAGCGAAACTTAAAAAGTTTTTCTGTACTGATTCTATACGGTCCTGGTGTACTTTGTACTGAGGGCACCATACACAAGAACCATATTCTAAAATCGGACGAACAAGCGATATATAGAGAGTCTTTGTTATATAGGGGTCGTCAAATTCCTTTGACCACCTCTTTATGAACCCAAGCACGCCCATGGCCTTATTTACCATGGTAGAAATTTGTTCAGAAAACTTTAACTTGGGATCTAAAAGAACACCAAGATCATCAACTAGGGTAAATCTCTCGAGAGAACCCCCGCCAAGTGTGTAAGTAGCCAGAAAGGCGCTGGAGCGATGAAATGTCATTACTTTACATTTCGAAGCATTAAGGTATAACAAATTTGCACAACACCATGACTGAAAGCTTTTAAGATCGGATTGCAACCTGGAGTGAGATAAGCTGTCCTTGAACTGGACACACAGCTTAACATCATCCGCATACATAAGTACTCGAGAGTATGTTACTACCGAAGGCAGGTCATTAATAAAGAGTGTAAAGAGTAGGGGGCCTAGATGGCTGCCCTGTGGTACGCCCGAAGTAACCATAACTGGTGAAGATAGGGAGTTTTTGAAGAGGAATCTTTGGGATCTGGAACAAAGGTAGCTAGAAATCCACCTCAAGAGATTGCGTGGAAACCCTAAAAGGTCAAGTTTTTGTGCTAGGAGCGAGTGGTTTACAGAGTCGAATGCTTTACTGAAATCTGTGTAAATGACATCCGTCTGTAAATTACCTTGAAAGCCTTTAATGATGAAGGAGGTGAACTCCAATAAATTCGTAGTTGTTGATCTCCGCCTTATAAATCCATGCTGGGCAGGAGATATAAGTGATCTGCAAAGATGCTGCAGGTGCGGAGTTAAAATTTTCTCAAACACTTTAGGAATTGCGGATAACTTTGATATACCTCTGTAGTTCTTCGCGTCAGACTTACTACCTTTCTTATGGAGAGGAATTATGAACGACTCCTTCCATATGGAGGGGAAGCATGAAGAGTTAATGGACAGGCTGAATAGTTTAAGCAACGGTCCACACAGAGACTCGGCGCAGTACCTAAGTACACAGCCGGGAACTCCGGCTTATTTGGTTTATTTCTATAAGGTCCGAAATGTCCGGGAGGAAGGCAGCCCCAAGAATACGAAGTCTACGGTTTCCAAAGGACGGGCAGTGAAAGAAGACTCCTCTTCTTCTTCGTTCCGGCAACTTCTGCAAAAGCCGTTGTGAGGGATTGACAGTATAGAGGCGTGAGTGCCAATCTGCCAGTGTGCCGTGATGGCTCGTGTTACTGCAGAGCATTGGACTCTGTTGAGTCTATATAGCTCTGCCGAGCGTTTTTTCGATCGACATGACAATATCGATCTAGATGTTTTGCAAGTGATGGTTTCCTGCCATCGCCTGTTTGCGAATTGTTCGAAAATTTCGTGCGTTCGTCGGCATTCTCATTCCCCTGAATGTTCAACTTCTCTGAGATCTCATTCAGAAACCAACGCCAGTCGCTTACAGTCGTGGATGTCGACGATATTGGGCATAGTGCTTAAATAGCTGTCAAGGGGTAGTTTAGAGACAATAGAAATGTCCTCTTTGAATGCTTCACCCTCAGCTTGTAACACACTTCAATGATCCGTGAGCCTGAAACAGTAACTAATGCTGAGCTCGTTACAGTAGACCCACCCCTCCCACGCGGTTGTATAGCTTTGAGCCATTAATATTAATGTGGCCCGCTTTTGCAGGTCCAGTTATCCCAGTCCTTTCTAAGATATATTTATATCTGGAAAGGCGTCGAGAGGTGATCACTTGGGATATAGTAATCGGTCCTTTCTGGTTATTGCGGAAGTATCTTCAAGATTCCCGAGTGACCAGTCGCAGAAGTTTTCCACAGCCAGGTTTCTCTCATTCTGAGAGCGGAAAGTGTCGCCACTTTCTTTCCCATGAGGTATACGGGAAGAAGGTCCAGCATTGTGTCCAGGGCTTCACCTGGAGTAGTTCGAAGTCCGCCTGTTATGCATAGCTTTTCCATGCGTTGAACTCGGCTCAGCTTATTGAAACAAGTTATCTTGTCTAAGACTGGCCACCATATCACTACTACGTAGAGCATTATTGGTCGAATGATGTCAGTGTAAAGCACCCGAACTATGTATGGGGTCATTCCCCATTTCAATCCGATGGCTTTTCTGCAGGTATAGAGAGCTTTACCCTGTCCTCTATGCTCAGTTTCCAGTCGAGCTTTCTGTCGAGGACCTGGCCAAGATACTTGGCATTGTTGCTAAAGACTAGCGATTCCCCACCAAGTTTGGGGGGAATAAGTGTCGGAATTTTGTACTTCCGTGAGAAAAGCACCAGTCCCGTTTTAGACGGGTTAACACCTAACCCGCATTTATCAGCCCATTTTGACATTTGTCATACACTCACACAAAGTCTGCGGGAATCTCCCAGAGAACGCTATAGCAACATCATCCGCGTATGCCACCACGCGGCAGCTACCCCCCGCCATCTCCCGCAGTAGTTCATTCACTGCTACGTTCCATAGGAGGGGCGGGAGGACTCCACCCTGCGGTGTGCCTCTGCTGACGCATACGTGAGTCTTCTGAGCTGCTCTCCATTTCACTGCAGAACTTACGCCATGAGGCTTTCCTACGTTCCTTATTGTAGGTTGACAGTTTGGTTTTTTACTTGACCCCGTTCTAGTCAACATTTATCACTTTACCATTATTGAAGAGTCTCCGAGAGGCTTTGGGCAGTTCCCCTCATTTTGGAGTCCACCATTCTGGTTTCTTCCGGCCCCTGATTTTACTAGAGGGGCATGACTTATCAAGCACCCCACTACAGGCGTCGGTAAATGTTTTAACAAGTTGGGTCGTATCCTCCCGCGAAAACCCCTCCTCAGGGAGAATACAGCCCAGGTGATTCGAATACCTAGTTTAGTTTTTCCGCCTGATGTTCGGAAATTGGGCTGGAGTCGGTACTGAGAAAGAGAGTACAGTTTCCACAGTAGTGTATACCTGTAGTTTCAGCTACATATATCTTATTATCTTGAGTCCTCAGACCGTAGACCCTGTTTCCGAAGATACAGGGCTCCCGAATGAGGACTTTATCGGCTCTACCCTTGCCGAGGTAGAGCAGGAGGACGGCGCAAGCTGTCTAACGGTGGAGGTGGTTTATTTGCAGGAGATTCTGGATCGAACTACGAAGAAGCCAGCGCCTCACCGACTTTGATGCGTCTTAGACTTCTGGCTAGGTCGCTCTCATCGGACACATGTAGCCGTCCAGTATTTCGTATGACACTTAAGATGCAGCGACTTACTCTCTGCGTTCGGGGCTTCAGGCACCTCTGGATGTGGCTCCATCTCCGCTTGCCTGCCCCAGGAGTCGGACTTGTAAGGAATTATGGTTTTCTTATAGCCATAGTCCACTACTCCGTCCGTGTTTGAGAGAAGCTCCAAGGACTCCTCATTCAGGACGAGGATTATCTGGCGCCTCTGCCCTATGACATCCTAAGCTTTCCAATCGGGTGTAGGATTGCAGACCTGTAGAATCTTAAGGATCTTCTCCAGCTCTGCAGGTTTTACTGAGAACCACGCTCGGGTCCTTGGTCTACTGGGAACAACTTCCCATCTGACGGCCTCCAGTTTGCCTCGTGGGTAGACCTAATTGAGCGCCGCTATTACTTTCATGTAGACGGCCACTGAGCGAGCATCTTGGCAGGCGATGGCTTTCACCGTGCCTTGATGCCACCCGGCGTCCTCATATTTGGGTGGTGGCCCGCCGTTGACTTCCAGCTCCTGCAGGAACCTATCCTGGAGATCGTTCTCAAAAATGTATTTGGGGGGAATTATTATTTGTTAGAATATAACGGTTGCCGTTGAGCAGCACAGATCGCAAGTAGGTTATTGCTATTCGGGTATATCGCATGCAATAACCTGGGGCCTAATTATGTATGCAGGTCATTCATAGCATAGTTTGGGGTGGGAGAATAAAAGCTCTGTGCTAGAACAGCTGAGCTAAGCTTTGGCAAGTGCTGTGCAGCGCATCGCCGAGAAGCTTTGGAACACGAGCGTTTAGATCTGCTTTTAGGTCATATTTAAGCAGTGCAAAAGCCCAAGATCGCTCTCTTTTAAATTTTCATATTGTTGGATCAGTGGCAGTGTCTCCGCTTTCCGTAAAATTTTCCGCCTCAAAAACCACCACGTGTTCGGGAAAGAACCATAATCGGGAAAAGTTTCATTATCCGTGTTGTGCTCGCTATTCGGCTAATGGTGCCAAGTGCATAATCTGGCGCCGAGAAAATCTCAACATAGCTGCATCTCTGCCACGCCTCCCCAAAGTGCCCGGAAAACTGTGTGGCTCGAAGCCCTGCCCCGATCGATCTCGGTCAGTGGAAACCCAGGAAAACGGTATGTGCAAGTGCTCTCTGGAGAAAATTTCGTTTTTTTTAGTCCTTGTGGTTTCAATTTCGCCCATAGGGCCCTGCCTGCGATCGGTATCCCATCCAGCTCCCCAAAATTGCTCACCCACACCAAGGCCCGTCACTTGACGTTCGTAAGCCCCGACAGCCAAACCTTGGTGTGGGGCCGAGAAATTTTCTCTCTTCGGGAAAAAACTGGAAAACCCCACCGGCGGTCCACATACCCTCCGACGATGGCATAACCCCTGCATCTGCCATAAACTTTGCGCAGGCGCCACACCTGGTAGTGCCTGAACCCTACAAGCAGTTCAGTGACGCTCCCCCTCCCCCTGCGTCACTAACCATCTTCTGCGACGGCCGCGAGAAGCCGCTTGCTACCTGGAACAAAGTTGTTGTAGTACAGTGTAGATTTAATTGCTCTAAATTTAATTCAAATTTTTTTTGGCTCCTTCTGAACCCTCATATGCACCGATAAAACTAATTTACCGGTTACAGTATTACCTCAGCCACTGCTACCAGTTTGCATTTTTTCCACCAATTAAAGTTGTTACCTTCGTTTCTCTTTTGTGTTCAAAAAAATAAAACCTCCCTAATATTTCCCTCCCTTCACCCTTCCCCATGAGCCAACATTAATATTACTTCCACAGCCTCCACAACGAAAGGCGCCTTTCAGCGAGGAACCACTGTGATGAAATTGTAAGTGAGCCAAAATATTTCCCCTTTCCCTTTTGATCCGTCGTTCGCCAAAACCAAACGCTTGCGCTAGCGACTTTCAAGGCCGCTGAGCCGGCGCTTAGCTTCGAATGCTGATTAGAAGCTTTCCGTCGGCTTAGTCGGTAATTCCGCTTTGCATTTGGTGTTGGTTTGATTTCCTTTTTTTTTTATTGCATTCTTCTAATGCAGTAAAAGTTACACTACGCAACAAAGAAAAACAAAAAGAAAAAATAACTATGAACTTGGTGCGAATTGCGGATACGGAAATTTGATGTATAAATTCTTTTTCTTTATGCCTTAATAGTTTTGTAATTGCACTTTAAATTTTCTACCTATATTATTGTTCTTATATACCCATTTACATCATCATTTGAAATTTTATATTATATTTTTTCTACATATACTTTGCTATACCCTAATTTCTAGCTATAATAATTTTTTTTTTGTTTTTCTGATTAAGTGTTAGAATGCCTAGTTGTAAGTGTCTGAGAAATATAACCTGAAGTATGCTTGAAATGAATATGAGCGAATAGATTTCTAATTATTAGTGACATGGTGGCATAAGAGAGATCGGGTGGGAAGTTTAAGGGATTTCCTTCTGCATTAATGGAAATAATGGAAGGGTGGGAAGTTTAAGGGATTTCCTTCTGCATTAATGGAAATCATGGAAGGGTGGGTAAAGAAACGTGCAGGTCGAATATCACCTCAAGGCCTCGCGCATACAATCTTTTGGAGCTGACCGACAAAGAAACCTTTTGTTTCATTCTCGTCTTATTTTGCTTTCGTGGGTGTATGCTTTACATATACATCGGTTGTCTTCGGAGTTTAGCTCCCGTTAGAGTCAAGGGATTCTATTTAAATTTTATGTAGTAGGAGACGAGATGCGGTCAAACGAACCCCCCCCCTAGTTACCGAATGAGCACGGAACCAGAGAATCCCCACCGACCGTGGCCTCGATATTCGATCTCTCCACTTCTCAGCGAGTTCTTAATGAAATCGTTGTCCTACTGGAAATCATTTGATTTTCGTTTTGGTTACAAGAACTAGATATATGGATGAGATATTGTTACGATGGTTACAATAGCTATATATATACACTACTGGCCAAAATAATAAGTACACGCTTATGAGCTTTCTTTCACGTCTCGTAAAACTTTTGTAAGAAACATAAAGCAAAAATTAAATTCACTTTAAGTTTTCTAACCTAGAGTAGACAATAGAAATATTTAACACAAGCATTTTTCACTTCACATATATTGATTGTGATCGATTAAACCTAAAAAACATAAAAAAGGGGTGGCCAAAATAATAAGTACACCAATTCTACAAAGCCAAAAACTCAAAGCATATCAAAAATTTCTTATTATTTTCTTATTTTTAGTAATCGTACGCTAGTATAGGGTATATCCACTCCTTTTTTGCATGACTTTAGCGATTATTTTTGGCATACTAGCCATATGTTTGCGGCAAGTCTCCATTGAAACCTCATACCAGGTTTTTTTCTAAAAATTCCATCAATTCTCGGGCTTTTTGAATCGTGTTTGTACCAATTCGACGCCTTAAGTCTCCCCATAGATTTTCGATTCGGTTTAAGCCAGGAGACTGACTTGGTCAACTCATAACCTTTACAATGTTCTCGCTAAACTAAGCCATGACTTGTTTTGAGGTGTCCTTTGGGTCGTTATCCTGTTGAAAGACCCATCTCAAGGAACTGATTTCCGTAGCATATGGTTGCATAAAGTCTGTCCATATGTTTTTATACCCCAATTGGGTCAACGTATCAGTTGGGCGATGTATAGGCCTAACGCCATGCCGAAAAAAAAAGGCCCACAACACTATACACCGGCCTCCGTGCTTAAACGCTTTCTTTGTGTACCGGACTTCGAATTCCTTATCCTTGGGTCAACGTACATATATTCTGAAATCATTACCAAAAAGATTTTTTTTGTTTCGTCGCTCCATAAAATATTATTCCACTTTTAGGACCCATCTGGCCCAGACCCTGCCAAATAATTTTCGGAACATTTTTTCCTCGGAGTAAGGGAACTTTTTGATCTATACGTCCTGGTAAGTCTGTATATTGAAGTCTCCGAAGAACCGTTCGATATGAAATATCATTGCCAATTTGAGAGGAAATGGCCTTGGAAGACATGAAGAGATGCCTTTTTGCAGGACTGTCGACGCGGGTGTCCGTTGTTTGTGAAGTTTTTTTTCTTCCGTCCTTGATTTTCAGTAAGAATCCATGATTTTGAGGAATTCTGAACAAAACATGCCAATCGTCCAATAATTTTCGCACTTTTCCAAAGGATTTTCCCTTCATTTTGAAGATTCATGGCAACCTTATCTACTTCAGCAGTGCAATACTTTTTTTAGCCCATCTAAAGATTTTTTTTAAACTCTCATGTACTTAAAAATACAATATGCAATCAAAACCAGCAAACCTTTGACCAGATCCTTTTCAAATCCTTAAGAATGTTTAAATAACAAAAGTGTACTTATTATTTTGACCAGACCGAAAATGACCATCCAACACAAATTTAAGCTTAGAATGGAATAAAGAGTGTTCCCTACTTTCATTTTTAGTTCAAATGTTTGGCAAGACTGTACCCTTTCAAAATATAAAGAATTGGCAGCCATGAATTCAAAAACATTCAAGATATATAATATCAAACTAGCACGATACCTATGTACTTATTATTTTGGCCAGTAGTGTATATGATAATTACTACGATTGACAATATCGCATAATTATCTTATATTATATTATATAGGTGGATAGCCCGAATGCTTCTATTAACTAAGCTTGCTCGGGCATCGGGTGACTGATATGTTTGTAATGGTTTGTTCCCATGTATTCCTTGTGAATTAGCATAATGATTTGTTGTATAGTTTTTCGATTATACATGTAAGAAGTCTGGTCCCTCCGTGAGCTCGCGTACCCTATCCCGATGGCGAGAGCGGTCGTCAGCGAGAGCGCGAGAGCCGTCGTCAGCGAGAGCCAGCCGACGCGAGAGAGCCGAACGATCATCATTGAGTTGTGAGTCGTGAGATTAAGTTGTTAGTTGTCAGTCGAAAGAAGTCACTATTATTATATTCAAAACCACGCAAAAACCATTGTAAAACCTACATTACACTCATACTAATAAACATTGTTATAATTAACATCCCTACATACATGCAAACAGATAGACCGAACTGCCTGTCCATCTGCATGCATACATGACCATGTGTATTGTATATAGATTAGGAAAAAAAAGGTAATCAAATTACAAAAAACATACATGACATTTATCATAGTTTTCATGAGTGCATTGGTGGGAGGGTGTGTATTTGTGTGTGTTTTGTGTGTGTAGTGTGTATTTGTGTGTGCTTATAATCTAAATGACCTAATAATTAAATGGAACTAGGTGGGGAGATCAGGGGACATTACCATCCTTGGCACCCCTGTCCAGGATGATGATTAGGGTCTTGCCCCTCGCTACCTCAGCAAATGACTGGTTCGCGGCGAGGTTTTTCGCTCTCTTGGCTTGTTGGGCTCGGCCTGGCTCTGTAGCGGGGTCCTCCACTGAGCATTGCCGCTTATTCGGGGCATTGGCAGTGCTCTTCCCAGCTTTGGCTGGCTGGAAGTTTGGCAGGATTGAGCCATAGCCTTGTCTCCCTCCCTTGGAATGACGACTTAAAAGCAAGGTCATCGTTGGCCAGGATGAAGGCAGCACATCTCCTGTCTTGGTATGACGGCTTCTTGCCCTGTGGTTCACCTACGCAGACTGCCGGATTTTACAGGGGTTCCCCGGTCCCAGTGCGCTTACTAGCAGCGATAACGCCCTGCTTGGCAGCTACCCCGCTGACGGGTTCGCCCCCGACGACCGACTTGGATGAGCCCGATTGGCTTGTTGGGCCCTTCCTCGCCGCTGTTGCTGCATGAAAACGGTGGACCGACTAAGTCTACTTCCCCGTCTTCTTAGAACCTGGTTTCCCAGGCGTATATCGAGGGGGATGGTCTTGTCCCTTCGGTATTTTAGAGAGAGTACGGAGCTCCATTCTGGTTTTGTTCGAGTAGGCGGGAATGGGTTGGTCAACCGAGGCATGGCCCGCTTGCCCTGGGAGACCTTTTTGAAACTGGAGGTCGCCAGGTATCCAGAGTCGGCATATTAGCTACCGAGCGCCCCCTCGGCCATGTATCCCTAAGCATATGACAGTGTCACCTTGGATTGGGGTAATTTCACTGAGAGTTGTCTTCTCTTCGCCTTACTACCATTAACCAGAATCCGGAAAGCCGACCTCACGTGAAGAGCATAGTCGCACTTCCGCCGGTGTGCTCAGCTACGGCGGGTAGCGGTTAGCTCGTGATCCCCCTGTATTCTATGTCAAATTGAACACAACCGCCTCGGGTTAGGGAAAGCCGGCTGAAGGCTAAGCTACTGTTCAACTTCATATAAGAAAACGAGGGGGAACGTTGTGAGCAGCGTCTACCGCCGCGGCTCTACTTTATACCCGGTACTCAGTCAGTATATATGTATGTGAGCTTGTAATAAATTACATTATTACATGTTCGCAAAAGGGATAAACTTAGTTTTAGCCAAAATAGACAAAAAAAATTTAAGTCAACCTTTTCGGAGATTTATATTTATTATTTCGATTTTTTTTTACACACGTTTTTTACATCTGTCTTTTCTACATGTCTAAATCTACTTCCTACATATACAAACACGGCTGTGTGCGAGAGAGAGAGGGAATGAGTCTGCGCTTGGAAGGCCACTGAAATTTTATTTGTTCCTTCTGGCTACATTTATGATCTGATCTGATCCAGATTCAATACTCTGATAGATATGGTCATTTTCTATGATTCTGCGTTTTTGGTTTTAACGTATCTTCAAAATTGTAGATTTTCATCTTTTGTGGGGGCGGAAGGGGGCGTGGCCAAATTTTAAAACAAACTCGTGTCGGTTTGATATCACAGGAGCTTGGATAGAAAGTTTGGTTGATCTAGCTCTTAGAGTCTCTGAGAACTAGGCGTCAAAAAATTCGATCAGGCATAGCGCTGTGTGAGAGAGAGCGAGAAGGAACGATGCATTTCGAAATGGTTTTCTTCATTGTGGCTATATTTATGATCCGATCTGATCCAAATTCAACATTCTGATAGATATGGTCATTTTCTATGATTCTGCGTTTTTGGTGTTCTCGTATCTTGAGAATTGTGCATACCACAGATTTTCGTCCTTGGAGTGGGCGGAAAGGGGCGGGGCGAAATTTTAAAATGCACTTGTAACAGTGCGATAGGACAGGAGTCTGGATACAAAATTGTGTTCCTCTAGCTTTTATAGTCTCTGAGCTATAGGCGCTAATGAAGACGGACAGACGGACAGACGGACGGACGGACAGACAGACATAGCTATATCGACTATATACTTTATGGGGTCGGAAACGCTTCCTTCTGGGTGTTACACACATACATTTTTTGCACAAATCTAATATACCCCTTTACTCTTCGAGTACCGGGTATAAAAACTGGTCCAGGAATTTTTAGTTTGGGTTTTAGTGGCCGCTTGTCTCACACAGCACATTTACGGGGAACGATGGGATTTTATGACAAATTTGAAACCTCGATTCCCACAGGCCACCATCCATCGAAAACACAGCTGACAATCACAAACAAAAACTTTGTTCTCTGCATTTTGTCAAAATTAAACAACAAATATGGTACATTTAATGATGGCTGCGACTGTGAATCACCAGCAACAAATTTTGTTGCAAAAATTGATGGTGGAGGTCGACCGAAGGGAAAACCAAATAAGTGATTTTGAATTTTTTGCAATGCTAAGTTTTTTACTGAAAGCATGCCAATAAGGGTATGAATGGTTGTAAGTAAATTGCAATTTAAGTAAAATTGTATGTACAAGACAATGTTTTATGTGTTTAGAAGCGGTACGGCATTTTTTGTCTTTGTCATAGTCTTCCAAATGTATTTAATTTTAATTTACTTCAGATATAGATTTACGCAAGTGAATATGGGCTCTCCAGGACGGTGCCACGATGCGACAATATATCAAAAGTCAAGTCAAAGACAATATAAATAGTAAGATGCCAAACGCCCATACAATTTCGAATCGTGAGCAGCGCTGATTTCTGTGAATGCTCGAGTACGCGCTGACTCGCTCGCAAGAAGAAGAGAAGAAAGAGAATGAGCTTGCATGTGTGAGTACACACAGAGCTGCAAGTACTTATGTGTGTGTATTTGTACCGAGCTGCCGAATTTTGACGAGACGTAAACAAGACAGAAATGTATTTTCTGGGAGTTGGGGTGGGGGGAAAGGAATTCGTTGGCGAATCCAATAGCAAAAAATTATTTAGCAAATATTTTATTTATTATTATATCAAACACTAAAAATGGGTAATATACATAATATCTATATAATTTATAATATTAAATATATAAAATAGTTAATATACAAATACATATTTACATAAATTTAAGATGTTTTTTATATTTTAGTTAATACATATTACTGAGAGACTGAATATTGATATGATAATAGACAATACAATTTTTGGTTATATGTATCCAACCTGTTCAATCGCAAAATCAATCCCCATACCGCAATTCGCCTTTCAAGAAATTGGATCAAATTGTCTTTTCTTCTTTGCAAAAGCTTACGTACAAACACACATCCATGCATGCATAAGAATTTCCAAATTCTTTGCATATTAAGTCGATCGACAAATACCCAACAGACACTTAATCGGATGTGAAGTCATTTATGACATAGATTATGTATTTTTACATAGGTACATTCCTTCATTATATTCGTTTATAGTACATTAAACAAAATTAGCATATAAGGGATATACAAAATATTACTTTTTTTGTATTATGAGCAAGCGTCTTCAAATAGTGTCATAGTCCCCAATGAATTCTAAAGTAATGGGTATTTCGTTAAGCGCGGCGTCGTCAAAAACCAATACAAACAAGCAGACCTAACATGTGTGCACACGTACAGTTAAATCTCAGCCTCATGTATAGGGCGAGAGAGCGTTTCGCTCTCTTTTTCTCTAACTATCTGTCTCTCTCTATTTGAATCAATTCCATAATGAATTCCACAGAGCCAAAATCGACCTCAAAAATGTTGTATGGCGAGATTTGTTTGGACGTTGACATGCAATGACTGCACCATCAAGTGGCCCATGGGACACCAGCCGAATGCTGTTACGCGCGAATCCCAGGCCGAAACTCAGCACTCCTCCCACCCAACCGACCGAGGGGCGCTGCCGCAAAACGCGCGACTCGATAACCGAACCGATCGCGATCATGCAGGAAAGATAGATGTTCGACTAGTATTCGAGGAAAATTAGAACTAATCTTACAAAAGGAATTAATCATGCATTAAAACTATCGTACTCCACAACTACAATTAATAACTACGAGAAAGGTATGTGAGTATTAGTAATTTAAGAAGAGGAAGGGAATTAGTTGCCGATATAATATGGTAGAGGGAATTATAATCCGAGCATAAAACTCTAAAAGGTTCATGCAAGGAATAATTCGATCTACAAATCGGAAGGAACAGAGGTATATAATTTCTAGTAATTCTAATAGGAATCGTGAAGTTTATGCGGCTCAACAAGTCAGGGCTATCTACGTCACCCTTGATCAAGTTGTGCACAAAAATCACACCAAGCATTTTTCTACGCTTAACTAAAGATGGAAGGTTTATTAAAAGCGATCTACTAGAGGGCAAAAAACCCTCTAGCTGAACCCTCCCCGAGGGTGCCGGCTGGGCAATGGGCACTGCATTATCCCGGACAAGGGTAATGCATTGTCGGTTGCTCTGTCCGAGGCAATGCAGTGTCTAGCTAAGGCAATGGTTCAGCGTCCTCTCGATCTCGAGTCGGGGGAGCTGGGTCAGAGCCATGGCTAGAGGTGCCTGGCGGTCAGGCCTAAAACGCTAGGGGGTGGCTCCCCCGAAATACATTAGCCGTATGGACTTTCGGGCCAACCATGGAGGGGACAAAAGATGAAGCAAGGGTTGGGATGTCAACACAAACGTCGGTGGGAAGCGTGGCTGCTACCACCGGCGGGCACGGAGAGGAGCAATCCTCTCTGCGTGTCGCCAGCGGTCACACCTCTGACGTGACGGGAGCAGGTCACGTTAGTTGTAATACTACTGCCGGAAAAATTCGCTGTAGGATGAGCCGCGCAGGTGCCGTAGTCGGGACAGACTCGGACCTGGAGAGCGTGCTGTCCATCAGCAAAACTGAAGAGGAATGCCTTCTCCGCTCGCCTGAACCAGGTTCCAGCTCCGCGCGTAGGGAAGGGCCGATGCGTTCGAGGGAGGGGATGAGGGCAAAAGCTCAGTATAAGGCATCCCTGAAGATTTTTAGCAGGCTACAATGAAAGGCAGATATCTCCCCGGAGGAGAAATCCAAGCTAGCTTGGGCCGAGCTAAAGGTAGAAGAGGGCCGTAGATACTACGCACGGTTGCCTCAAATGAAGGCTTCCACTAGTGAACACGCTAATAAGGTGGAGGAGTTGCTAGCTACCGAGAGGCAGCGCTCGACTGAAAACACCGCCACCCCGGCAGGCAAGCGGCAGCGCGGGCCCAAGAGAGCGGAACCACCTCCACCACCACCGAAAACGACGAAGCAGAGGTCTGTCAATGCTTCAAAGGTCAGCGATGTGTCCAAGAGACACCTGATCGTAGCTCTCATCGACAGACGTGATGAGAACGGAAAGATGACGGCAGCGCAGTGGAAACTGGTCCACGCGCGGCTCGTCGACTCCCTGCTTGCACGGATGGAGGAAGACCCCACAGTGTCCATGCCCACTTTTGATGGCGCTGGGTGGCTGAATGGGGTAAAAATCCTTAAATGCAATGACGACCTGACGCTGAGGTGGCTGACGCAGACGGTCTGCCAATTGGAGGCGTTGTGGGAGGGGGCCAAGCTGGAGGTGGTGGACAGGGAGCTAATCCCGTCCATTCCAAAGGCGAAGGTACTCTTCCCCATCGCCATCCAAGGAGACCGCGCGGTGAAGCTCCTTCAGCGTCAAAACCCGGACATACCAACCGCAGACTGGAAGGTACGCTGGTAGCCCACTACCCAACGAGGGGGGCCAGCATGTGATCCTCCAGATCAACAAAGACGCAGAGGACGTCCTTTACCCCAGATACGGGAAAATGGCGTGGGGAATGGGCAGTGTGAACCTGCGCCTCAAGAAGCGCCACCCCGAAGACACAGACACACACACCCTGCAGGCAGGCGAGGTGGAGAAGGACCTCGGTCTAGACACCATCGTGGAGGCCGCCCAGGGTCTGGCTCTTGAAGACTCCCAGGAAGATGAGGACGGTGACCTGACGATTACAGTCAACCCGTCGTATGCAGTTGAGCCAGCCGCCCATGAAACTGAGTGTGCTGCAAATCAACCTGCATAAAAGCAAGGTAGCATCGGCGGAGCTCCTTACAGCCATGGAGCAAGGGCCCGCCAACATAGCTTTGGTCCAGGAGCCCTGGATTGCGTCAGGCAATACAGTGGCCGGACTGAAGTTCGCAAATTACAACTCGTTCTACCCAACATCGGTAAGCAGGAATAGAACCGTCGTACTAGTACGAAAAGGAATCCACGCTTACCCTTTGTCTCATTACAGCACAGACGACCTGACAGTAGTGATGCTGGAGAGTGAGGAGAAGCGCCTTCTGGTAGCCTCCTGCTACATGGCACACGACAGGCCCGCACCACCTGAAGAACTATGGAGTCTGGTAGAAAAAGCCGACTCCAAAGACCAGCAACTCATCATTGGTACGGACGCCAATGCCCACCACAGTGTGTGGGGAAGCCCCGATATCAATGACCGAGGTGAGTCACTCCTAGACTTTATATTATCAAATAACATAGATGTAGCAAACGTGGGAGAGGACTACACATACGTAGGTCCCACCTCGTCCAACGTGCTAGATCGAACCCTCGTAACAGGAAAGAGTACCTTGGTATCTAGATGGAGAGTCCTCGAAAGACCATCCTTCTCGGACCATAGGTACATTCAGTTCAAGTGCGAATTCAAATACACTCCGAAGGTGACAGTCTTCAGGAACCCCCGGAACACAAACTGGGAGAAGTTTAGGAAGACCGTTACCTCGAAGCTCGCGAATGCGGGAATAGTGAAATCCGCGGAAGACAGAGAGAAGTCCTTGGAGACCCTCTCCAAGGAACTTCTGTCTGCCTACCAAGGAGCATGCCCACCATCAAGGACGAGAAAGAGGACCAAACCACTCTGGTGGAATAGGGACCTCTCCCTCAAGAGAAATAACCTCAGGGAACTCTTCGAACTCGCCAGAGTAGCGAATGAGGAGATCATCAACGAGGAATACAAAACACTACTCAGAGACTACAAGAAGGAAATACGCAAGGCACAACGTAGCTCGTGGAGGAACTTCTGCTCGAACATCGAGAAAGTGCCTGAAACAGCAAGACTCAGGAAGCTGCTCTCGAAGCAGCCCACCATACAGAGTCAGCTACAATTAAATAACGGACAGTGGTCAGAAGACAGCGAAGAGGCTCTGACAGCACTAATGGAGGCCCACTTCCCGGGATGCACCGAGGTCACTGATGCCGAAACGCATCAGGACCTAGCAACCGAGGAACAAACACCCCCGACAGATCTAATAACCCACAAGAAGATCCAATGGGCCATAGACTAATTTGCGGGCATCAAAGCACCTGGACTGGACGGAATATTCCCAGCCATGTTGCAGGCGACCAAAAAGACGATCATCCCATGGCTCTTCGCGATATACTCGGCATGTCTAAGTACAGGCTATATCCCTATCCAATGGAGAACAGCTAGAGTTGTCTTCCTCCCAAAGGCAGGAAAGTGCAGCCATGCTAGTCCCAAGGACTACAGACCGATAAGCCTTACCTCTTTTATGCTAAAAACACTGGAAAAGCTGCTGGACGGATACATAAGGAAGGAGGTGGGAGGACTGATGTCAACCAACCAGCACGCTTATACCAAAGGGAAATCGGTGGAAACAGCTCTAAATTCACTAGTAGCTACCATCGAGAAGGCTCTCAACAATAAAAAGTATGCACTAGGAGTATTCGTAGATATATCCGCAGCATTTAACAACGTAGCCACGAACGCAATAATGGATCACCTTGAAGCGACCCACACACACCAAGCAATCAACCTATGGATAAAGAACCTCCTGAGTAGTAGACGGGTGCAATCTGAGTGGGGCACCGCTTCCACGGTAAAGGGAGCGCATAGAGGCACACCTCAAGGTGGAGTCTTGTCGCCCCTCCTGTGGAATCTGGTGGTCGACGACCTCATCAACAGATTCGAGAGGAAGGCCCTAAAAATAACAGCTTATGCAGACGACATAAGCATAATTATTACGGGCGTATGTCCATTGACTCTCAGCTCCATAATGGAACGAACACTCAGGGAGATATGCGAGTGGGCGGAAGAAGTAGGACTCGATATCAACGCGGACAAGACGGACCTCATCCTCTTTACAAAGAGGTACAAGGTACCGGCATGGATCCCCCCAAAAATCAACCAAACAAGGCTAACCCTAACACAGGTCGAATACCTCGGCACAGTACTGGATAGCAAACTGGCATGGAAACCCAATGTAATAGAAAGGGTGAAGAAGGAAACCATTGCGCTTTATGCATCCAAGAAGATGCTTAGCAGCACATGGGGCCTGTCACCCGCCCTAATGCATTAGATCTACATCTCGGTGGTGCGACCAACTCTGCTGTATGGAGTCCTAGTGTGGTGGCAAGCAACTGAGAAGAAGACGTACCACAAACTTATGGAAAGGACCCAGCGACAGGCTTTGCTATGTATCTCAGGGGTGCTGAGGTCAGCCCCAACTATAGCACTCGAAACCATACTCGGAATCGATCCCCTCGACATCCACGCTCGGCTGACTGCGGGTAAAGCAGCACAGCGACTGATCGCATCGGGGAACATGTCACCCCAAGGATACGGGCACAGTTCAATTGGGAGGAACATGACCAGTCATACAGACTACATGACCCCCCAAACTTGCCTAGAGGTCAAAACCAACACATTTTTGGGACCCGAAGACTGGAAAAAGGGACGGGACCAGACTCAACACCTCAACATATATACTGACGGCTCCAAGATGGACGGAGGAGTAGGAGCGGGCTTATATTGTACAAACCCCGAAATAAGGGTGTCATATAGGCTACCAGACCGATGCAGCATATTCCAGGCGGAAGTTTTCGCTATCAAGAAGGCAGCAGAGGTCGCTCAGCTAATAGAGCGACCACACAACGTGGTGAACATATTCGTCGATAGCCAAGCGGCGATAAACTCCATGCAGTCGTTCGCAGTTGGTTCCAGAAGTGTCCTGGCAAGCAGGGAGGCATTAGACTCATTATGCACGACCAAGTCAGTGCGAATCTACTGGGTTCCCAGCCACCAGGGCATCGAAGGAAACGAGGCTGCGGACGTTCTGGCTAAGGAAGGCGTTGGGCTGACGAGCGAAAGAATCGAAAACGTGCCTATCTCCCTTAGAACGTTACAAAGCGATCTAGAGAAGCAGGCCGCCCTACAAACCAAGAACAGATGGAGGAACGCAACCACCTGCAGAACCTCGAGAACCATGTGCAAGGAGCGCAATGAAAAGCTAGTTCACTATCTACTGCATCTTCCACGGAAAGACTGTAGACTGATAGTGGGAATACTCACAGGTCACTGTCTGGCTGCGGCGCACGCGGCCAAACTAGGCATTACCAACATAGACAGCTGTAGGAAATGCGATGAATCCGGGGCTATCGAAACCCTGGAACATCTCATCTGCAACTGCCCGGCTCTTTCACGGGCAAGGACAAGATACCTAGGCGCACCGGAGATGGCATCACTAGAAGATGCCTCCAAAAGGACGCCGAGGGAATTACTTGCCTTTGCTAAACACACCTCGATACTCGAGGACTTCCAAATCTCAGCAATACCCCCGTAAAGGTCCATCTACATCCGGATCACTAAGGGCCAGACTGGCCTATGAAAGTCCCCGCTGAGGGACGTCCGGGTTAACCTAACCTAACCTTTTATGTCTAAGAGCGATGCCACCTTGTTAGAATTTAATCAGAAGTACCTAAGTGCAAATAAAAAATTAAATGCGGAAAAACTCAACCCAAAAAAAGGATAGATTTCCGGATAGGGGATGGATGTTTGACATTTTTTCTAGCTGACGCAGTTTAAAAAGGGACAGATCTGTCCGGAAAAAGGCTGAATTGGCAACACTGGTTACAGTTATGGTTTGGGCGCAAACAATAACAACACAGTTATGCGCGTAAGAATAGGAGCATAAGCGGGGAAATACAATTATGAGCATATGAATAGGGTTGGTTATAATATGAACGAATATGACAACTAAGCTAGGCGGCTAATTTCTCAACATTTAGCGACATCAATAATGACAGATAACGAACCAAGTTTTACTTCAGCACAATTTAGATCTTTCATACAACGAAGTAATTTAACCATTTTTTATGCTGATCCCAGGCATAGCACTTTCAATGGACAGGTAGAAGGAGTGCATTCCACATTAACAGAAATAGCACGATGTATTAAAGAGGAACTAGCTTAACAAGCTATACAGAAATAATATTAAGGGCAGCGCAAGAATATAACCTCACAATACATTCAACAATAAATCAAATGCCTCATGACATCTAATTTGATAAAATCCAACAAGAAAATGTTCCATTATTACTTAAAACAGCTCAAAATAAAATGCTTAAGGTACACAATAAGGATAGGAGAGGAAAAGACTATACAGTAGGTGAAGTAGTTCATGAAAAAAAATTCGGTGAAAGAAACAAACTACAACCCCGTTACAAAAAACAGGTAGTTAAGGGAAATCATAACAACAAAATCATGATCCATAACAGAAACCGAATAATTCATAAAGACAATATAAAACATAACGAATTTTCTTGTATTTTTGAAGAAAATGTATGTAAGATTTATAATAGGATATGGTTTATTAATTATTTAAAGATCGAATAACAGTTCAAAGTGTATGTAAATAACCAAAACGTTCGTTCAACTTTTGCTCTATTTTTTTCTGCTGCTTCCAAAAACCGACTGTCTCGTATCGATGATCGCTTATCGGCTAGGTCTTATAAATATCGGTTAAGTCTTTTAAATATCGGTTAGGTCTTATCGATGGTATCTTAAGTGTAAATGTTAATTAGACAGGATAGTTTTAGCTACTTGATACCCTGCCCTTTACATTCGGCCCTCCTGCTCATCTTCATCTGTCCCAGATGATAATAACTCATCGTTCTCGGATACATAACGCCATAGCTTCATGTTGTCACTGCTCGTTGCGGTGATGTTTGGCCCCTCGACTTGAGCCACCTTTCTGACATCATAACGACCGTTACGCTTCACCTTGGTGATTTGATATGGGCCTAAATACTCGCTGGCCAACTTGCGTCCTGCGACGAACTGTGTCCTCTTGATCGCCACCATGTCTCCCACTCTGTAGCCGTGCTCAGCTCGACGTTTTTTATCATAATTTTGCTTATAGACCTCTTGCGCCTTCTCGATGTTGTGTTTAGCTTGGTCACGCAGCTCTTGACGCTCGTTGTTAAACTGTGTAACCAATTCCTCGTTGAGTACCTCCAATAGGCGACTCTCAGCTTTTCTGTGCATCTTAATCTCAAACATGACCTCGAATGGCGACGACTTCAACGTTGAATGCACATGTGAATTAATCGCCATCTGGACCTGCGGCACATGCTTGTACCACTTCGTTGACTCCTGAATCGATAGTTTTGCGATGATGCCCAAAATCGAGCGGTTCACCCGCTCAATCTGACCGTTGCCTCTAGCCACGCCTGTCGTTGTCCACACATGTTCGACTTTGTTCTCGTTGAGAAAATCGCTGAATGCGTTGGATGTAAACGCTGCGCCTCTGTCGCTGACTATGCGCTTGGGAAATCCAAACACAAATGACCAATCGCTCAGCCTCTTTACAACTTCTTCGTGTCCCGTTGACTTGGTTGGAAACAGCCACACAAACTTGCAGAACGCATCCACCACAGCAAAAATGTATTTGTATTGCTTGGCTGTCGCGTCCATTGCTCCCAGATGATCAACGTGCAGCGTGTGTAGTGGCGTGTCACCCTTGTCAATGCAATGGAGATAGCCCTCCTGTTTGCCTAACTTTTTGCTAAAAATTACACAACTGATAAAATTAGCAATCGACTTTGTTACTTTCCTTTCAAGGTGTGGAATCCAGTATTGCTGCTGAATTGAGTGCATTGTCTTCGCTGTTGAGAAATGGCCAACTTCATGAGATCCTTGAATGATTTCCCTTTCCATCAGCCTTGGAACAACCAATACGTCATTGCCATTCACAGCTTTGAAGAGAAGACCTCCTTTTAGTCTGTAGTCTTGGTATGGGTGCTGCTTCACGATCTCAACTATCGCTTTGATGAAATCGTCCTCCTGCTGTGCCTTCTTTATCCGAGCTGTTAGCTCCGTCGTCACGAACATGCACGTCTGCGGAAAACGACTGAGACAGTCCACGTGTCTCATTCGTTCCCCTGGGCGGTGCACTGTTTTGAATGTGAAGTCCTCCATGTACAGAATCCATTGGGAAACTTCTCTCGGTATGTCTGCTTTCGTTGTTGTCTGCTTAAACGCCGCACAGTCAGTGGCAAGATCAAATTCGATCCCCAACAGGTAATGACGAAACTTCTTGAGTGCGAGATATGCTGCTTTGACCTCCAAATAGTAACTGTGACGTTTGGACTCAGATTCTGTAGTCTTTTTACTCCAATAGTAAATCGGGTGGAAACTGCCATCAAACTGCTGCAACAAAACAGCTGCGAAACAGTTTTTGGATGCATCCGTGTGGAGTTCTGTTGCTGCTTCTCGTGAGTATATATGTAATACCGGTGCGATTACAAGCAGCTTCTTTAGGGTTTGTAGCGACTGTTGCTCTGCTTCTCCAATGTTGAAAACCGTCTCCTTCCTGAGTAGATTCGTTAGCGGCCGTGCAAATTTTGCGTATCCAGGGATGAATTTTCTGAAAAATCCGGTGAGTCCCAGAAATGCTTGAACTCCTTTAATGTCTTTGGGCGTAGCAAACCGACTGACTGCTGCTGTCTTCTCTTTGCCGGGCCAGATTCGGCCGTCCTCTATGATATGACCCAGAAAGTGTATACGTGGTTGCATGAAGCTACATTTCTTCCACTTGATCTTCGGGCCATATTGCGCAGCTGTTTCCAGAACCAACTTTGTGTTCTTCATGCATACCTCGGGCGACGCGGCGTAAACAATTATATCGTCCATATAAAGCTGCATAACATCAGAGTTGAATAATTCTTGAAAAATATAGTTTTCGAACCGAATGAACGCAGCTGGCGAGTTCTTGAATCCGAAAGGCGCTTTATTAAATTCAAATAATCCCTCCTTTGTGACGAAGGCTGTATACGACTTGCTCTGTTCTTCCATAGGTACGTGGAAAAATACGTTTTCAAGGTCCATTATGGTGAACCACTTAGCCGACTGCAGCTTTTCCAAGACTTCCTCTATGATCGGGACTGGGAAACAGTCCACTAATACCATGCTGTTTAATTTCCTGTAGTCTACGCATACTCTAAGTGTACCATCTTTTTTCTTCACGACGACAACTCTGCTGGCCACGTTTGACGATGATATGCTCACAATTCCTTGTTCGATCCATTCCTCTACTTGCTTCTTTACGGTGCTGGCTTCTTCTGCTGCTAAACGACTCGGTGAGTGATGAAACAGCTTGATTATGCCGTCGGGAACTATCTTCAGTTGTATTGGGCACTGCTTTGCAACTCCTGTGGGCTTCTGGTAACTGCTTTTTATCATCTGTTCAACTTCTTTGCAATATTGAGGCGGAGCTACGAATGACGATTCTTCAGTGACATTATATATAAGAGCATACTCATCTGTTGGCACAGGATCAGCATCGAGCTTCAAAAACGTGTATCCTTGCCTATCAGCGACGAAACGAAACTTTTTAATGAAATCGTGCCCCACCAGTACGTCGAAATCAATCTGGTTACTGGGGACGACTAAGAACTTCTGGTTGGTCTGCAAATTATCCACCGTAGCCTCAGCATGAAAGTATCCGACAGGCTTCGTTGATGTATGACCCAGACCGCGCAACATAGTTGTGCTTTTGAAAAGTTCAACGTTCATCATGGTCTTCAACACACTCTCTTTGATTATGGTTACATCAGACCCTGTATCCACTAGACAGCCAACTTCAATGCCGTTTATCTGCATTTTTTTCATGCGACTGCGATCAGAGATGACGCGAACTTTATCAACTTTATCGGCTTTATAAAGACAGTTACGCGAAATATGACCATTCTGATTGCACTTAAAACACTTCGTTTCAGCTTTACAATCTTTGCGCTTGTGTTCTCCTGATCCACAGTTATAGCAATATTCCTTTTTAGCACCTTGCCCACTTTGTTGTTTGAAATTGGCTTTATGCTGTTCTTTATTGCTCTTCTTTTCTGATATTTCCAAACGATCATAGACATCGAACTCTTCTTTCAAAGCCCTGAAGGTTTTACAGCGAAACATGGCATACTTATACTCGTTTTTTATATCCAAACCATTCACAATATGGCTTATGACAGCCGTTTCTTCAACATGTCCAACTGCTGCTATTTTTCTCATCTGCAGCGATTCGTCACTCTTCCTCTTTCTTTCTTGTAGCTGCCGATGGATGTCCGCACTATTATAGCTACATGTGAATTCATCCACTAATACGATCTTGAGTTCATCATAGGTGCACACGCATTCAGCTTCTAGAAACAGCTTGGCTGCACCGGTCATTTTTCCTCTGGCATGTACATACTTTTGCTTTTCAGTAAGCTCATATGCGTCGGCATTTTTTTCGAAGATCTCGAACCATTTTTCTATTGGAACCGATCTGCCATCGCATTCACTCACAATTTTACCAAAATTATCTGGGGCCATTTTCATTTGGACTTCTCGTTGCTCATCACGAAGCACTTTCAAACTTAGCAGCTTTATCATCTGATCAATTTTGTCGTCAGTCCTGTTTCCCTCATCTACAACATCTTCCATCTCGTTTGTACTCTCATGCGACGTTCCTGGTACTTCTTCCTTCTCCTTCTCTTTCTCCTTCCAATGCAGCGGCGGCGGTGTTTGCATCATCTTTACGGTTCTTTTCGGCTTGTGTATGTGTACCCCACTAAAGCACGTCTATGCGTGTCTTTTCTGCTTATGTGTATACCACACACAACGTGTCTGTGCAAGTCTTTTTTCTGCGCGTCTCTGCGTATTTCTCTGCGACGCTACGGCGCGACTTCGAATTTCACAACTTTTCGCAACCGAATTAAACAACAGACTCTTCAATTGCTGTCTACTGCTCTGCTCACAGAATTTGAATCGTTCAACTTAATGTTTATAGCCACTGGGACAACTTTACAACTTTGTGTAGCTACAAACAACAACTTTTACAGCTTTTCAACGATCCTCTTCTGGCATCAGCCAACTTCCTCTTTATGGTCACACACTCTGAGCTCTGTATTCGAAACGGACGAGCCCCCAAATGTAAGATTTATAATAGGATATGGTTTATTAATTATTTAAAGATCGAATAACAGTTCAAAGTGTATGTAAATAACCAAAACGTTCGTTCAACTTTTGCTCTATTTTTTGCTGCTGCTTCCAAAAACCGACTGTCTCGTATCGATGATCGCTTATCGGCTAGGTCTTATAAATATCGGTTAAGTCTTTTAAATATCGGTTAGGTCTTATCGATGGTATCTTAAGTGTAAATGTTAATTAGACAGGATAGTTTTAGCTACTTGATACCCTGCCCTTTACATGTATGTAAATATAATAATATTGACCCTCGTTTTGTATACGACTTCCGAAGTCGTTGACTATACGCACAGTGATTACTTGTTACTTAGAGACGACAGGAACGTTTACACTTACTAACTTAAGTTTTTATAAGGAGATAATAAATATAGAATCCAAATATGTTAATAAATCCATAAATTCGGACGATGAATGGGAAATTAAAATGGATATTAACTTATTAAATTTGATGATTTCAGAATTAGCCCCAAAGAGAAATAGAAGGGGAATTAATGAGTTGGGTACCATTTGGAAATGGGTAGCAGGTACCCCTGATCAAGAGGATTTTATGAACAGCTGAACTTGATTGATACCATAGCACTTTTAAAAATAAACATTCTTAATACAAACATTTTAAATAAAAATGAAATAGATGACATTTACAAGCACGAAAAAAGCCGTGGAGTTATCAGATTTACTTGACAATGCAACTTTTAAAATAGTTCGAAACGCAGACTTAATAATTATTTATATAAAATACCCCCAAATTAATAATATTTGTAAACTATACCATGCAAGAGCCATCTCACAACATGATGGAAAATTAGTTATAAGCAAAAATATTTGCGAATGCGGGGGACGATATTATCTAATTTTAATTTTATTATATAATTTATTATATAATTATTATAATTTCAAAACAGAAACATTTAACAATAATGGAAAAATAAGCTAAGAAAATAATTGTTTTACGAATTTACAAAATGGCCTTAAAGCCAACTGATCGAAAATAAGAGAAACGAGGGGAAACGTTATGAGTGTGCAGTTGCGGTTCTTGCTATATGTGTGTGAGCGTTACAGTCAGTGTTGCCAGCTACTCGCCACAAAAAAAGAACAAATAGACAAAAAAAAACGGGAAAAAAGGGATGGAAAAATTTAAAAAAGGATAGAAAACAGGACAAATAGTTTTATGCATTATTTTTATTTGTATTATTCATTCGGAAGCATTTCAAATGCTTCCTCGTCAACTAAAACATCATCATCATGTTCATCCTTTACATATGACGCATTTGTGCCTATAATTTTTAAATATTTCTCCGGCAGATCATAAGTATCGCAGCATGCACTGTGCCGACGTAATTCAAATCTAGTAAAAATTGAAAATAGTTTAATACATTTAATACAATATGAGTGTAAATTGAATTAATTAAAATTTTTTTTAAATAAATAGTAATATGGTTTTACCTGATGGACAAGACTGCATTCAAAGTAATCATTTGCAGGCGATTTCTTAATTTGGTTGTAACCAAATTGACTTGGCTAAAAACCCGCTCGACTGCCGCATTGGACCAAGGCAATTACAACAAAGTCAGGGCAAATGTTGCCAATTCAAAAAATGGTTTATTGCCTGCAGAGTCCTTGTAGTTTCTTACCTCTGACCAAAACTTCACAGTGCAGTCAACATTGTGCCACTTTATATATTGAATGTTATTATACTGCGATGACATTTTTTCAATTCCACTGCTATTTATTTTAAACAATTCTAAAATTGGAATTATGGAGTCTTTGTTTGTACGCAATATTTTTTCCACTGAACATTTTTTCAATATTTTTTAGAGGTTCAAAGTTTTCCGGCAACTTTTAATAGAAGGAGTGAAAATGAATAACCTTATTTTTTTATAAACAATAGCGATTCCCATACCTTTGTTTCAGCTGATTCATTAATACGACAACAAACTCCGTGCAATTCATGCGGATATTATTTTCATTTTCATCATCGATCCTGTCCTTAACTTTTTTTTAGGTTTGTTTTAAACCCATATCCCATGTATAGATCCCTTTTTACGTGCATTTAAATTTCGTCCGCAAAAATATCAATTTTGACATCGGGGGGAATGATGTAAGCAGCAAGCGACTTAATGCCCATAATTAAATCTCCCAACAGTTTGGTCGGGTTGGGTTTTTTGCTTTGAAAATTTTTATTTATCCGCTGCATCTCCTCCAATATGGGTTTTAAAAATATGAAATACAAGTGATTGGTGTCATTGTAAAGTTCACCTAGAATTGTGGCTTTGTGACATTTCTCGGTCAATGCAGCAGTACTAAAATGTAATTTCAGCTCAATCCACTGATCTAAAATACGTTGTACTGCATGCTCGATTGACAGCCATCTGGTATCGCAAACTTTTGGAATTTTTAAGGGAGCCTTAGGAAATATATTACAAAAAATTATTAGCTTTAAATCGATATGATATGCTATAGCAAACAAATATTCTACAAACTCTTGGGACGATCACGAACGTTTAATAAAATATGTTAGTATAAGGTTAAACAAAGACAAACACTTGAATCTCATGTAATTAATGATCTGCAATAAATCCATTAAAAGTTAAAACACATATATAAACGGAATTTCAAACGTTCCTTCTACCTGGTTGTTATTTATACATTGATATAACGTCCTGTAGACAATTTGCCTACTGGAACTTTTACTAAACCAAAAATATGTCTCACTAATTACAAACTCCAGCGAAACTGGCAAAGTCTGCTTGCAATCAGCATTAAAAGCCAATTGCACCGAATGGCAGACACATTTGATTAATACCAATGATGGTACCAATTTCTTGAGTTCCACATAAACATAAACACCCACCATCACATTGGCATTGTCCGTTCCAATACCTATCAGATTGCTTATTGGAATATATTATAGCAATATATTATAGCAACCCCTAAAAATATTTTAACAGAAGGTGTTTTAAATATAATTTTCATAATAAATGTGTTTCATACCCAATATCTTGGTAACGCTGACGTCAGTCGATTCGTCAATCATCAAGCTGTATTTTTCGTCGCCAATATCGTCCCGCAGATCTTCATTGAAGTGGACAGCTAGTACGTTTTTAATTACACTAGTGCACTTCGTCCGGTGTAGGCGTATTTGGTTTTTGCAAACCTCACTAAGGTGACCAACTGGAGCAATAGCTGCGTGCTGGGCTATATACATTGATAAGCCGGCCTCCTGGCGACAAAGTTCATTGCTTTGCACAGGTTGAACATTTATTTTGTTTGTTTGAGCCAACGGCGATCTATTTTGTGCATGCTTTTTGGTGCTCATATGTGCACGGATTTGATCAATTTTTAAATTTACACTGCATTTGCAGTATTTGCAGTACGCTTTGCTACTATCGTTTGCATCTCGGCACATCCAGCTCTTAAATTCTGGCTCATTTAGCCAACTTTCACGAAATTTCTGCTTATAATTTTCTTTCGGCATTTGAAAACCACCTTTTCGCAGAATATTTATTTCACAATGAGCCGACTGCTCGCACCGACACATTTAGTAGATATCGTTTTAATTTAATTCGATATTATTATGTCTAAGGCTGGCAAGAAACCCTCTAGCTGAACCCTCCCCGAGGGTGCCGGCTGGGCAATGGGCACTGCATTATCCCGGACAAGGGTAATGCATTGTCGCTTGCTCTGTCCGAGGCAATGCAGTGTCTAGCTAAGGCAATGATTCAGCGTCCTCTCGATCTCGAGTCGGGGGAGCTGGGTCAGAGCCATGGCTAGAGGTGCCTGGCGGTCAGGCCTAAAACGCTAGGGGGTGGCTCCCCCGAAAAACATTAGCCGCATGGACCTTCGGGCCAACCATGGAGGGGACAAAAGAGAAAGCAAGGGTTGGGATGTCAACCCAAACGTCGGTGGGAAGCGTGGCTTGCAATACTACTGCCGGAAAAATTCGCTGTAGGATGAGCCGCGCAGGTGTCCTAGTCGAGACAGACTCGGACCTGGAGAGCGTGCTGTCCACCAGCAAAACGGAAGAGGAATGCCTTCTCCGCTCGCCTGAACCAGGTTCCAGCTCCCCGCGTAGGGAAGGGCCGAAGCGTTCGAGGGAAGGGATGAGGGCAAAAGCTCAGTATAAGGCGGCCCTGAAGATTTTTAGCAGGCTACAAGGCAAGGCAGATATCTCCCCGGAGGAGAAATCCAAGCTAGCTTGGGCCGAGCTGAAGGTGGAAGAGGGCCGTAGATACTACGCACGGTTGCCTCAAATGAAGGCTTCCACTAATGAACACGCAAATAAGGTGGAGGAGTTGCTAACTACCAAGAGACAGCGCTCGACCGACAACACCGCCACCCCGGCAGGCAAGCGGCAGCGCGGGCCCAAGAGAGCGGAACCATCCCCACCACCACCGAAAACGGCGAAGCAGAGGTCTGTCAATGCTTCAAAGGTCAGCGATGTGTCCAAGAGACACCTGGTCGTAGCTCTCATCGACAGACGTGATGAGAACGGGAAGATGACGGCGGCGCAGTGGAAACTGGTCCACGCACGGCTCGTCGACTCCCTGCTTGCACGGATGGAGGAAGACCCCACAGTGTCCATGCCCACTTTTGATGGCGCTGGGTGGCTGAATGGGGTAAAAATCCTTAAATGCAATGACGACCCGACGCTGAGGTGGCTGACGCAGACGGTCTGCCAATTGGAGGCGTTGTGGGAGGGGGCCAAGCTGAAGGTGGTGGACAGGGAGCTAATCCCGTCCATTCCAAAGGCAAAGGTACTCTTCCCCATCGTCATCCAAGGAGACCGCGCGCTGAAGCTCCTTCAGCGTCAAAACCCGGACATACCAACCGCAGACTGGAAGGTACTGCACGCTGGTAGCCAACTACCCAACGAGGGGGGCCAGCATGTGATCCTCCAGATCAACAAAGACGCAGAGGACGTCCTTTACCCCAGATACGGGAAAATGGCGTGGGGCATGGGCAGTGTGTACTTGCGCCTCAAGAAGCGCCACCCCGAAGACACAGACACACACACCCTGCAGGCAGGCGAGGTGGAGAAGGACCTCAGTCTAGACACCATCGTGGAGGCCGCCCAGGGTCTGGCTCTAGAAGACTCCCAGGAAGATGAGGACGGTGACCTGACGATTACAGTCAACCCGTCGTATGCAGTTGAGCCAGCCGCCCATGAAACTGAGTGTGCTGCAAATCAACCTGCATAAAAGCAAGGTAGCATCGGCGGAGCTCCTCATAGCCATGGAGCAAGGGCCCGCCGACATAGCTTTGGTCCAGGAGCCCTGGATTGCGTCAGGCAACACAGTGGCCGGACTGAAGTTCGCAAATTACAACTCGTTCTACCCAACATCGGTAAGCAGGAATAGAACCGTCGTACTAGTACGAAAGGGAATCCACGCTCACCTTATGTCTCATTACAGCACGGACGACCTGACAGTGGTGATGCTAGAGAGTGAGGCGAAGCACATTTTAGCAGCATTCTGCTACATGGCACATGACAGGCCCGCGCCACCTAACGAACTGCGGAGCCTGGTGGAAGAAGCCAACTCCAAAGACTACCAACTTCTCATTGGTACGTACGCCAATGCCCACCACAGTGTGTGGGGAAGCCCCGATATCAACGACCGAGGTGAGTCACTCTTAGACTTTACTTTATCAACTAACATAGATGTAGTAAACGTGGGGGATGAATACACCTACGTAGGTCCCACCTCGTCAAACGTGCTACATCTAACCCTCTCTACAGGAAAGATTACCTTAGTATCTGGCTGGAAGGTCCTAGAAAGACCATCCTTTTCAGATCATAAATACATTCAGTACAAGTGGGAATTCGAACAAACTCCGAAGGTAACTGTATACCGAAACCCCTGGAACATAAACTTCGAAAAGCTTTAAAAGCAGTTATCTCGAAGTTGTCTAGTGAACCCGGGTGTAGTGATATCCGCAGAAGACATAGAAAAGTCCCTGGATACTCTATCCAAGGTTCTACTAGATGCCTACTACGCATCATGCCCACCCTCAAGAACAAAGAGGACCAAGCCACTCTGGCGTAATCGGGACCTCTCTTTACAAAAAAAATAACCTCAGGAAATTCTTCAAGCTTGCCAAACAAGTGAATGAAGAGATCATCAACGAGAAATACAAGATGCAACTCAGAAACTACAAAAAGGAAATACGTAAGGCACAACGTAGCTCGTGGAGGAACTTCTGCTCCAACATCGATAAAGTGCCTGAAACAGCAAGACTCAGGAAGCTGCTCTCAAAGCAGCCCACCATACAGAGTCAGCTACAATTAAATAACGGACAGTGGTCAGAAGACAGCGAAGAGGCTCTGACAGCACTAATGGAGGCCCACTTCCCGGGATGCACCGAGGTCACTGATGCTGAAACGCATCAGGACCTAGCAACCGAGGAACAAACACCCCCGACAGATCTAATAACCCACAAGAAGATCCAATGGGCCATAGACTCCTTTGCGGGCATCAAAGCACCTGGACTGGGCCGAATATTCCCAGCCATGTTGCAGGCGACCAAAGAGACGATCATCCCATGGCTCTTCGCAATATACTCGGCATGTCTAAGTACAGGCTATATCCCTATCCAATGGAGAACGGCTAGAGTTGTCTTCCTCCCAAAGGCAGGAAAGTGCAGCCATGCTAGTCCCAAGGACTACAGACCGATAAGCCTTACCTCTTTTATGCTAAAAACACTGGAAAAGCTGCTGGACGGATACATCAGGAAGGAGGTGGGAGGACTGATGTCAACCAACCAGCACGCTTATACCAAAGGGAAATCGGTGGAAACAGCTCTACATTCACTAGTAGCTACCATCGAGAAGGCTCTCAACAATAAAAAGTATGCACTAGGAGTATTCGTAGATATATCCGGAGCATTTAACAACGTAGCCACGAACGCAATAATGAATCGCCTTGAAGCGACCCACACACACCAAGCAATCAACCTATGGATAAAGAACCTCCTGAGTTGTAGACGGGTGCAATCTGAGTGGGGCACCGCTTCCACGGTAAAGGGAGCGCATAGAGGCACACCTCAAGGTGGACTCTTGTCGCCCCTCCTGTGGAATCTGGTGGTCGACGACCTCATCAAGAGATTCGAGAGGAAGGCCCCAAAAATAACAGCTTATGCAGACGACATAAGCATAATTATTACGGGCGTATATCCATCGACTCTCAGCTCCATAATGGAACGAACACTCAGGGAGATATGCGAGTGGGCGGACGAAGTAGGACTCGATATCAACGCGGACAAGACGGACCTCATCCTCTTTACAAAGAGGTACAAGGTACCGGCATGGATCCCCCCAACAATCAACCAAACAAGGCTAACCCCGAAAACACAGGTCAAATACCTCGGCACAGTACTGGATAGCAAACTGGCATGGAAAACCAATGTAGTGGAAAGGGTGAAGAAGGCCACCATTGCGCTTTATGCATTCAAGAAGATGCTTAGCAGCACATGGGGCCTGTCACCCGCCCTAATGCATTGGATCTACATCTCGGTGGTGCGACCAACTCTGCTGTATGGAGTCCTAGTGTGGTGGCAAGCAACTGAGAAGAAGACGTACCACAAGCTTATGGAAAGGACCCAGCGACAGGCTTTGCTATGTATCACAGGGGCGCTGAGGTCAACCCCAACTATAGCACTCGAAACCATACTCGGGATCGATCCCCTCGACATCCACGCTCGGCTGACTGCGGGTAAAGCAGCACAGCGACTTATCGCATCGGGGAACATGTCACCCCAAGGATACGGGCACAGTTCAATTGGGAGGAACATGACCAGTCATACAGACTACATGACCCCCCAAACTTGCCTAGAGGTCAAAACCAACACATTTTTGGGACCCGAAGACTGGAAAAAGGGACGGGACCAGACTCAACACCTCAACATATATACTGACGGCTCCAAGATGGACGGAGGAGTAGGAGCGGGCTTATATTGTACAAACCCCGAAATAAGGGTGTCATATAGGCTACCAGATCGATGCAGCATATTCCAGGCGGAAGTTTTCGCTATCAAGAAGGCAGCAGAGGTCGCTCAGCTAATAGAGCGACCACACAACGTGGTGAACATATTCGTCGATAGCCAAACGGCGATAAACTCCATGCAGTCGTTCGCAGTTGGTTCCAGAAGTGTCCTGGCAAGCAGGGAGGCATTAGACTCATTATGCACGACCAAGTCAGTGCGAATCTACTGGGTTCCCAGCCACCAGGGCATCGAAGGAAACGACGCTGCGGACGTTCTGGCTAAGGAAGGCGTCGGGCTGACGAGCGAAAGAATCGAAAACGTGCCTATCTCCCTAAGAACGCTACAAAGCGATCTAGAGAAGCAGGCCGCTCTACAAACCGAGAACAGATGGAGGAACGCAACCACCTGCAGAACCTCGAGAACCATGTGCAAGGAGCGCAATGAAAAGCTAGCTCACTATCTACTGCATCTTCCACGGAAAGACTGTAGACTGATAGTGGGAATACTCACAGGTCACTGTCTGGCCGCGGCGCACGCGGCCAAGCTAGGCATCACCAACAGAGACAGCTGTAGGAAATGCGATGAATCCGGGGCTATCGAAACCCTGGAACATCTCATCTGCAACTGCCCGGCTCTTTAACGGGCAAGGACAAGTTACCTAGGCGCACCGGAGATGGCATCACTAGAAGATGCCTCCAAGAGGACGCCGAGGGAATTACTTGCCTTTGCTAAACACACCTCGATACTCGAGGACTTCCAAATCTCAGCAATACCCCCGTAAAGGTCCATCTACATCCGGCAGTCTCACACTTGCATCCCAGTTGAGGCCGCGTAGAGCGAAAATTAAAAAGTTTTTCTGTACTGATTCTATACGGTCCTGGTGTACTTTGTACTGAGGGCACCATACACAAGAACCATATTCTAAAATCGGACGAACAAGCGATACATAGAGAGTCTTTGTTATATAGGGGTCGTCAAATTCCTTTGACCACCTCTTTATAAACCCAAGCACGCCCTTGGCCTTATTTACCATGGTAGAAATGTGTTCAGAAAACTTTAACTTGGGTTCTAAAAGAACACCAAGATCAGCAACTAGGGTTATTCTCTCGAGAGAACCCCCGCCTAGTGTGTAAGGAGCCAGAAAGGCGCTGGAGCGATGAAATGTCATTACTTTACATTTCGAAGCATTAAGGTATAACAAATGTGCACAACACCATGACTGAAAGCTATTAAGATCGGATTGCAACCTGGAGTGAGATAAGCTGTCCTTGAACTGGACACACAGCTTAACATCATCCGCATACATAAGTACTCGAGAGTATGTTACTACCGAAGGCAGGTCATTAATAAAGAGTGTAAAGAGTAGGGGGCCTAGATGGCTGTCCTGTGGTACGCCCGAAGTAACCATAACTGGTGAAGATAGGGAGTTTTTGAAGAGGAATCTTTGGGACCTGGAACAAAGGTAGCTAGAAATCCATCTCAAGAGATTGGGTGGAAACCCTAAAAGGTCAAGTTTTTGTGCTAGGAGAGTGTGGTTTACAGAGGCGAATGCTTTACTGAAATCTGTGTAAATGACATCCGTCTGTAGATTACCTTGGAAGCCTTTAATGATAAAGGAGGTGAACTCCAATAAATTCGTGGTTGTTGATCTCTGCCTTATAAATCCATGCTGGGCAGGAGATATAAGTGATCTGCAAAGATGCTGCAGGTGCGGAGTTTACATCTTATCAAACACTTTAGGAATTGCGGATAACTTTGATATACCTCTGTAGTTCTTCGCGTCAGACTTACTACCTTTCTTATGGAGAGGAATTATGAACGACTCCTTCCATATGGAGGGGAAGCATGAAGAGTTAATGGACAGGCTGAATAGTTTAAGCAACGGTCCACACAGAGACTCGGCGCAGTATCTAAGTACACAGCCGGGAACTCCGTCCGGACCCGGTGAAAACAACGGCTTAACTTTCCGGAGAACAAGAAGCAGAGAGCTTTCATTTAGCAAGGGACTGAAGATGCCGTTCGATCTGGGTAAACCGTATGGGTACGGCTGCCCGGAGTAGCATTCCTGTGATAAGGTTGTTTGAAAGAATTGGGCAAAAAGATCGGCCATTGCCTGATCAGTATTTGCCGACGTATTAAGAAATGATAGCGAGGATGGATGAGCGGACGTTTTACGCTTACTGTTTACGAAGCTGTAAAACTGCTTAGGGTCCTGAGAAAAACGTATCCTGCATCTAGATAGGTAGTTCTTATAGCACTGGGAATTAAGAACTGAAAAGTTTGACCGAGCCATTACATAGCGAGAGAGAGAAGAAGGAGAGCCAACTTCTTGAAATTTTTTGTAAAGTCTTGATTTTAAGTTTTTTAGACTGGATAACTCTTTGGTAAACCAAGGGGGCTTCCCAGATCTAATAGGACAGGAAAGTGGGACACAAGACTCAAAAATTGAGTCAAGTGCATCGTAGAAAATGTTTGTGCCCTAATGAGGTTATTAAGCTTCGCAAACTCGGCTTTACGAAAGCAGCGGACACATTGAGGTAGCCTACCCGATCGATCCAATGCGGTTGGTCCTATATCGAGCGACACTTCAAGTGTAGGATGGTAGGCGTCTTCAGGTATAGTGAGCGGAGGGACTCGGGTTAACAACGCAATGGTCGGATCCGTTACAAAGCACAGATCAAGCAATCGACCCAGGGAATTTTTCACATGGTTGACTTGAGACAGGGATAAGTCGAGTCAGCCGTCTATAAAGTCATGTCGTGACATGGGCACTAGGTTATTAGACTCTTTTACCGAAGACCAAACAGTTCCTGGTAAATTATCATATGATCTTTATCTGATAGCGAGGAAAAAACAGCGCTTAAAGCGGACAAGTGCTGCTCATAAATAGCGATATCCGAAGAAGGTGGAATATACGAGCATGTAATAAAAACTGAAAAAGCGGGAAGAATCAGTTTTATACACAGGAATTCCAGTTCTTGTTAAATCTGGACTGTAAAATGTTCCACCGTGAAGTTAGAGTCCACTGCAATCAGAACCCCACCTGCACGTCGAGACGAACGGTCATTTCTAAAGGTTGTGTACCGACCTGCCAAAACTTCAGAACTAAGAATTTCCGGTTTAAACCAGGTCTCTGTAAACACAATTACATGGGATGCAAATGCGACGCTATCCCGATACAGAGTGCTGAGCTTACTACGCAAGCCTCTAACATTCTGGTAGGTGATTAAGAGAGAGGAAGTTAGTTTTTTGGATGGGTGGACTGGGAAGATGAGGATGGAGCACTGGCCTGACTAGTATTAGGAGTTATTGGGGGCCTACTCTTCTTCTTTGCCTGAAACTCCTTCACCACCATGTTCTCTGGCCAAAATTTGGCAGAGCAAATGGTGTCAAAATGAGTTGGGGAGACGCTTATCTTGAATGAAGCTATCTCCCTGGCATAAGAGAAGTTTAACTTCTCCACCCTGAAACCGACGGCTTTTATTTTGCTTTGAATAAAAGCAGTAACGTCACCAATAGTGGAGTAAGGGGCAAGCCGTGAGACAAAAATTTGTCGTTAAGGTGTAGGTGTGATCACCACCAATCTTGGGTTTGGCACCACAGGCCTTGTACCTGTGATGGCAATACCCGGTGGTCCGGGTCGTATATTTGTGGTTGGGATCGAAGTGGACGGGATATTTAGATTGTTGGCGGACTCGACGGACACGGACGCTACGAAAATTTCTGGTTGTGCGTTCTCCGAAGTGATAAATTCGGCTGCCGAATTTGCATCACCAGCAGCTGTCGTTGCCCTTGGAATAGCAACCGATATCGGCTGCTGCACAATTGGAGTGGTCGGAGTCGGTTGTTTGGCAATGGGCGGCAGAGGGACAGTTGGGGCTTGCAGATCCCGCGGAGTGACCTTTTTTCGCCTAGGAGACTCATTCAGCAGTTGCAAACTGCTAAACAAAGACTCCATGGCTACGAGCCGATCGTACTGCTTTTTAAAGCCTACGGTCAGCTCCTTAAAGCCATTCCGCGTCTGCCCCATTAACCTGGCCATCTCTATGTGAGCCCCCCGGCATGCCTCACAACAGTAGAACAAGCCATTATGTTTGGAAATTGCATCACCCACGAGGCCTGAGTACCCAGCGCACTTTGCGTGCATTGCATTTCGGCAAAGATAGCAGGGGATACTCGACTGAGCAGGAGTGACCACCTGTTTGCAGGTTTTTTTTTGGTACAGATAATAGGTGATTCCATTTTAAATACAATAAACAAAATTTATTTCAAAACAAATAGAAATCAGACCAGTGTGCCAGGCAAACGCTTAAAGCGGAATTAGTAAAAACTAAGCGGAGAGAGGAGAGCGGTTGCAGGAGCTGCAATGAGAGAGAGAGAGCGCTACTACACGGAAAGTATTGAGAGCGAGAGAGGAAGAACAGTTATTTATGTTTGGGTTATAGGGAGAGAGTGATGCTAAAGCACAGACTACAAGATGAGAGCGGGCTAAATTCAATGTGAGAGCGTACTTACGAAAAGCAACAACAACAACACAATGTTAACCGACGCAAAAAAGAATTATTAAATTATGTTTTACACAGTAAATAGGCATGCACTCGCGATTCAGGATAGACTTTAAGTTAGCAAGTTAATTTGTTAGTTCGCTAAAGGTTTATTTTGGACAAACACCGGTTGTTTATACAAAATAAGTGAAAAGTGAAAAATGAGCGGAGCGCAATGAAAAAACGAGAGAGATAGACTTACTATTTATATTGTCGTTGGTCAAGTCAAGTCAAGAAAAATCCTCGGAAATTTGCGGAGTGTCGGTGCCAGTAATTAGCAAAATATTGCTTAAACAAATAAAATCATTTGTAAAACGGAAATTGTTTATTTATTCGCCTTCTTCACCCGAAGAAATTTGAGCATTTCTAGCTGAAAATTGAGCATCAGCGATTCAAAAAAATCCTGGCTACTCGCCATTTGGTGGAAAATATCAGTTATTCCTGTCAGTCATTGTTTGCATTTTCGCAGTGAATTTCATATTTTTGGCTGTAAATACCAATTTTTCAGAATTGCATTTGAAAACATTGGCTAGTATCGCATAGAAACGTGCGGTTTGGGAACATCCAAAATGGATGGTGGAACTAACCGGGAAATTTCGGAACGACAATACCTTACGGACCATCCCTGAATTGGATGGAAGATGATCGCCTGTGGGAATAGGCTATTAGAACTAACCATACTATATAATGATATGCAATTTCATACAAACGGCTCTCGCAAACGTAGTCTGAGAAATGCAGTACTAAGCGTTCGGTTCGGTACAGCAACTGTTCGGCACATGACGCGGCACTAGCAGAAGCCGACAGCAACGAAGTGATTGCATTGGTGTATGTGTTATAATATACAACAAAATTTTGATTGTATGCATTGTCAGTTCTTGGGCTCTTGGATTTTTGGTTTCTGTTTTATTTTGTTTTGCTTCAGCGTATTTGGATGTATGGGTGCACATATATGCCCACGTACATTGTTTAAGTATTGATGCCTAGTAGAACGAAATTTGTCCATTCGTTTAAGATTCTTGGATTTCTGGGCTCTTGTCACCCTTTACTTTAGCATTTTTAGAGTCGACACGTTTTGAAGACACTTTCCTTATAATATCAGAATAACTCTTGTTTTGTATATGCTCTAGATGATAATTTTGTTTAATATAGAAAATATGAATATAATGAGCGGATATGCATATGTAAATATATACATATATATATATACATACATCATTCGTCTATCTCTCTCGTAGTGTTCAGACGCGTTTTTTCATTGCGCTCCGCTCATTTTTCACTTTTCACTTATTTTGTATAAACAACCGGTGTTTGTCCAAAATAAATCTTTTGCGAACTAACAAATTAACTTGCTAACTTAAAGTCTATCCTGAATCGCGAGTGCATGCCTATTTACTGTGTAAATCATAATTTAATAATTCTTTTTTGCGTCGGTTAACATTGTGTTTTTGTTGTTGCTTTTCGTAAGTACGCTCTCACATTGAATTTAGCCCGCTCTCATCTTGTAGTCTATGCTTTAGCATCACTCTCTCCCTATAACCCAAACATATATAACTGTTCTTCCTCTCTCGCTCTCAATACTTTCCGTGTAGTAGCGCTCTCTCTCTCTCATTGCAGCTCCTGCAACCGCTCCTCTCTCCGCTCAGTTTTTACTAATTCCGCTTTAAGCGTTTGCCTGGCACACTGGTCTGATTTCTATTTGTTTTGAAATAAATTTTGTTTATTGTATTTAAAATGGAATCACCTATTATCTGTACCAAAAAAAAACCTGCAAACAGGTGGTCACTCCTGCTCAGTCGAGTATCCCCTGCTATCTTTGCCGAAATGCAATGCACGCAAAGTGCGCTGGGTACTCAGGCCTCGTGGGTGATGCAATTTCCAAGCATATTGGCTTGTTCTACTGTTGTGAGGCATGCCGGGGGGCTCACATAGAGATTGCCAGGTTTATGGGGCAGACGCGGAATGGCTTTAAGGAGCTGACCGTGGGCTTTAAAAAGCAGTACGATCGGCTCCTAGCCATGGAGTCTTTGTTTAGCAGTTTGCAACTGCTGAATGCGTCTCCTAGGCGAAAAAAGGTCACTCCGCGGGATCTGCAAGCCCCAACTGTCCCTCTGCCACCCGTTGCCGAACAACCGACTCCGACCACTCCAATTGTGCAGCAGCCGATATCGTTTGCTATTCCAAGGGCAACGACAGCTGCTGGTGATGCAAATCGGCAGCCGAATTTATCACTTCGGAGAACGCACAACCAGAAATTTCCGTAGCGTCCGTGTCCGTCGAGTCCGCCAGCATTACTAATATCCCGTCCACTTCGATCCCACCAACAAACATACGACCCGGACCACCGGGTATTGCCATCACAGGTACAAGGTCTGTGGTGCCAAACCCAAGATTGGTGGTGATCACACCTACACCTAAACGACAAATGTTTGTCTCACGGCTTGCCCCTTACACCACTATTGGTGACTTTACTGCTTTTATTCAAAGCAATATACAAGCCGACGGTTAAAAGGTGGAGAAGTTTAACTTCTCTTATGCCAGGGATGTAGCTTCATTCAAAATAAGCGTCTCCCCAACTCATTTTGACACCATTTGCTCTGCCAAATTTTGGCCAGAGAACATGGTGGTGAAGGAGTTTCAGGCAAAGAAGAAGAGTAGGCCCCCAATAACTCCTAATACTAGTCAGGCCAGTGCTCCATCCTCATCTTCCCAGTCCACCCATCCAAAAAACTAACTTCCTCTCTCTTAATCACCTACCAGAATGTTAGAGGCTTGCGTAGTAAGCTCAGCACTCTGTATCGGGATAGCGTCGCATTTGCATCCCATGTAATTGTGTTTACAGAGACCTGGTTTAAACCGGAAATTCTTAGTTCTGAAGTTTTGGCAGGTCGGTACACAATCTTTAGAAATGACCGTTCGTCTCGACGTGCTGGTGGGGTTCTGATTGCAGTGGACTCTAACTTCACGTCGGAACATTTTACAGTCCAGATTCAACAAGAACTGGAATTCCTGTGTATAAAACTGATTCTTCCCGCTTTTTCAGTCTTTATTACATGCTCGTATATTCCACCTTCTTCGGTTTTCGCAATTTATGAGCAGCACTTGTCCGCCTTAAGCGCTGTTTTTTCCTCGCTATCAGATAAAGATCATATGATAGTTCTTGGGGATTTCAATTTACCAGGAACTGTTTGGTCTTCGGTAAACGAGTCTAATAACCTAGTCCCCATGTCACGACATGACTTTATAGACGGCTTACTCGACTTATCCCTGTCTCAAGTCAACCATGTGAAAAATTCCCTGGGTCGATTGCTTGATCTGTGCTTTGTAACGGATCCGACCATTGCGTTGTTAACCCGAGTCCCTCCGCTCACTATACCTGAAGACGCCTACCATCCTACACTTGAAGTGTCGCTCGATATAGGACTAACCGCATTGGATCGGTCGAGTAGGCTACCTCAATGTGTCCGCTGCTTTCGTAAAGCCGAGTTTGCGAAGCTTAATAACCTCATTAAGGATTTTGATTGGTCCGCTTTGTATTTGTGCACTGATGTTACAATATGCACAAACATTTTCTATGATGCACTTGAATCACTTTTTGAGTCTTGTGTCCCACTTACCTGTCCTATTAAATCTGGGAAGCCCCCTTGGTTTACCAAAGAGTTATCCAGTCTAAAAAACTTAAAATCAAGACTTTACAAAAAATTTCAAGAAGTTGGCTCTCCTTCTTCTCTCTCTCGCTATATAATGGCTCGGTCAAACTTTTCAGTTCATAATTCCCAGTGCTATTAGAACTACCTATCTAGATGCAGGATACGTTTTTCTCAGGACCCTAAGCAGTTTTACAGCTTCGTAAACAGTAAGCGTAAAACGTCCGCTCATCCATCCTCGCTATCATTTCTTAATACGTCGGCAAACACTGATCAGGCAATTGCCGATCTTTTTGCCCAATACTTCCAAACAACCTATTCTCAGGAATGCTACTCCGGGCAGCCGTACCCATACGGTTTACCCAGGTCGAACGGCATCTTCAGTCCCTTGCTAAATGAAAGCTCTCTGCTTCTTGACCTCCGGAAAGTTAAGCCGGTGTTTTCACCGGGTCCGGACGGAGTTCCCGGCTGTGTACTTAGATACTGCGCCGAGTCTCTGTGTGGACCGTTGCTTAAACTATTCAGCCTGTCCATTAACTCTTCATGCTTCCCCTCCATATGGAAGGAGTCGTTCATTATTCCTCTCCATAAGAAAGGTAGTAAGTCTGACGCGAAGAACTACAGAGGTATATCAAAGTTATCCGCAATTCCTAAAGTGTTTGAGAAAATTTTAACTCCGCACCTGCAGCATCTTTGCAGATCACTTATATCTCCAGCCCAGCATGGATTTATAAGGCGGAGATCAACAACCACGAATTTATTGGAGTTCACCTCCTTTATCATTAAAGGCTTCCAAGGTAATCTACAGACGGATGTCATTTACACAGATTTCAATAAAGCATTCGACTCTGTAAACCACACTCTCCTAGCACAAAAACTTGACCTTTTAGGGTTTCCACCCAATCTCTTGAGATGGATTTCTAGCTACCTTTGTTCCAGGTCCCAAAGAGTCCTCTTCAAAAACTCCCTATCTTCACCAGTTATGGTTACTTCGGGCGTACCACAGGGCAGCCATCTAGGCCCCCTACTCTTTACACTCTTTATAAATGACCTGCCTTCGGTATTAACATACTCTCGAGTACTTATGTATGCGGATGATGTTAAGCTGTGTGTCCAGTTCAAGGACAGCTTATCTCACTGCAGGTTGCAATCCGATCTTAATACCTTTCAGTCATGGTGTTGTGCAAATTTGTTATACCTTAATGCTTCGAAATGTAAAGTAATGACATTTCATCGCTCCAGCGCCTTTCTGGCTCCTTACACGCTAGGCGGGGGTTCTCTCGAGAGAATTACCCTAGTTGATGATCTTGGTGTTCTTCTAGATCCCAAGTTAAAGTTTTCTGAACACATTTCTACCATGGTAAATAAGGCCATGGGCGTGCTTGGGTTTATAAAGAGGTGGTCAAAGGAATTTGACGACCCCTATATAACAAAGACTCTCTATGTATCGCTTGTTCGTCCGATTTTAGAATATGGTTCTTGTGTATGGTGCCCTCAGTACAAAGTACACCAGGACCGTATAGAATCAGTACAGAAAAACTTTTTAATTTTCGCTCTACGCGGCCTCAACTGGGATGCAAGTGTGAGACTGCCGTCTTACTCTAGTAGATCGCTTTTAATAAACCTTCCATCTTTAGTTAACCGTAGAAAAATGCTTGGTGTGATTTTTGTGCACAACTTGATCAAGGGTGACGTAGATAGCCCTGACTTGTTGAGCCGCATAAACTTCACGATTCCTATTAGAATTACCAGGAATTATACCCCTCTGTTCCCTCCGATTTTTAGATCGAATTATTCCTTGCATGAACCTTTTAGAGTTTTATGCTCGGATTATAATTCCCTCTACCATATTATATCGACAACTAATTCCCTTCCTCTTCTTAAATTACTAATACTCACATACCTTTCTCGTAGTTAGTAATTGTAGTTGTGGTGTACGATAGTTTTAATGCATGATTAACTCCTTTAGTAAGATTAGTTCTAATTTTCCTCGAATACTAGTCTAACATCTATCTTTCCTGCATGATCGCGATCGGTTCGGTTAACGAGTCGCGCGTTTTGCGACAGCGCCCCTCGGTCGGTTGGGTGGGAGGAGGGCTACGTTTTGGCCTGGGATTCGCGCGTAACAGCATTCGGCTGGTGTCCCATGGGCCACTTGATGGTGCAGTCATTGCACGTCAACGTCCAAACATTAATATATTTCTTACACAACTTACTTGGAATAATTGCCCATTAGAGTATTCAAGGTGCAAATTGTGAATAAGCAAATAATTTTCATTTAATATACATATTTTTATATAATTAAGTCGTATAAACATAAAGACTATACAGTGTGTACCATAAATATGTACACATATGTATATTTAATTGTATGGTATTTCATATAATATATTAATATATTTGATCACATATAAAAAGTAATATGCGCTGAAAAAATTATATATTTGTATATCATCCATAATTATGGATATTAATGACATATAAATAGGTATTGAATGGGTCTATACACATTTTAGTGTCATAGCCCAACAATTGTTCCTCGCTTTCTGAATCGAATGAAAGAAAATAAAAATGATTGTGGAAGAACAAACCCATTACTTTCGAATTCATTGGAGATTATGACTTTATGAAGACGCTTGCCCACAATAAAAATAAAACTAATATTTTGTATATCCTTTATATGCTAATTTTGTTTGATGTACTATAAACGAATATAATGAACGAATGTAAATAAGTAAAAATACAAAATGTATAGCATACATGACTTAACATGAGATTAATTGTCTGTGGGGTATTCTATCGTCGTTGCTTATGCAAAGAACTTTGAAGTTCTTATGCATGCAAGTTAACGTACCCAATTACATTGGTCCCTTATACGAGTTATAAACAATCTTTGGTGTCCCCAGATTCAATCTCGATCTTTGGATTTCAAAATTGACCTAAAACTTAAGTCGCCGAAAACGCGCCGATACCTATCCGGTTGAACAATTTACCTCAAAACTGAAATTCTTTAAGTCTTGTTAAGCTCAATAAGTTTTGTGAAATAATGTTAAAAAATTTTACTTTTTAAAAACACAAATCGCCACCGCGAATGTTTAGTTGGCGCCCAACGTGGGGCCACGCGTATTCAAAGCACCGAAAAACAAAAGTGTTGCGTGGGCTCGAACCCAAAGAAGGTCAATTAATTAATGCAATAAATCCTTCAATAGAACGCGTTGTGACGGAGTGTTAAGACAGAAAAAAAAAAGGAAATTAAATAACCAACCGGAAGGCTATTCAATTGATTGAATTGAATACGAAAAAAAACCAACCAACCAACCAAACCAACCAAAAAACCATACTAAAACCAAGGAACAGCTATAGGGAGGACCCTCGCTGCTATCATCAAGGAAGATATCAAGTAAACCAAAAGAAGGACGACCCCTTCCGGAGAAATTCGTGAGAATCAGAAAAAGTTCAATTTAAGAAACAGATAAATAAATATAAGTAGTTATATAAGTAAAAATATTAATATTATAGATTACAACATTTAAAACTGAAAAAAAACACTGGATAACTTAATTTCGGATTTTCAAAAATTAAAAATGACTACAGAATCAAGGACTGATCTGACTGCCGATTTGGTCAAGCAGTTGATAGCAATTCAGATTTCACAAGTGAAAGAGAAAACGAGGGGGAACGTTGTGAGCCGCGTCTACCGCCGCGGCTCTACTTTATACCCGGTACTCAATCAGTATATATGTATGTGAGCTTGTAATAAATTAAATTATTACATGCTCGCAAAAGGGATAAATTTAGTTTTAGCCAAAAAAGACAAACAAAAATTAAGTCAACCTTTTCGGAGATTTATATATATTAGATGTTTCCATTTTTGTTTACATACGTTTTTTACATCTGTCTTTTCTACATGGCTAAATCTACTTCCTACATATACATACACGGCAGTGTGCGAGAGAGAGAGGGAATGAGTCTGCGCTTGGAAGGCCCCTGAAATTTCATTTGTTCCTACTGACTATTTATGATCCGATCTAATCCAGATTCAATACTCTGATAGATATGGTCATTTTCTATGATTCTGCGTTTTTGATTTTCTCGTATCTTCAAAATTGTAGATTTTCATCTTTTGTGGGGGCGGAAGGGGGCGTGGCCAAATTTTGAAATACACTTGTACTGACGTGATATCACAGGAGCATGGATAGAGAGTTTGGTTGCTCTTGCTCTTATAGTCTCTGAGATCTAGGCGCTCATCTGGACGAATGGGCACAGCGCCCAACCCTGTGTGTGAGAGAGAGCGAGAGGGAACGATGTATTTCGAAATGGTTTTCTTCATTGTGGCTATATTTATGAGTCGATCTGATCCAGATTCAACACTCTGATAGATATTATTATTCTCTACGATTCTGCGTTTTTAGTTTTCTCGTATCTTTAAAATTGTGCATGCCACAGATTTTCGTCCTTGGAGTGGGCGGAAGGGGGCGGGGCGAAATTTTGAAATACACTTGTAACAGTGCGATAAGACAGGATACAAAATTGTGTTCCTCTAGCTTTTATAGTCTCTGAGCTATAATCGCTAATGAAGACGGACGGACAGACGGACGGACGGACGGACGGACAGACAGACATAGCTATATCGACTCGGCTATTGATGCTGATCAAGAATATATATACTTTATGGGGTCGGAAACGCTTCCTTCTGGGTGTTACACACATCAATTTTTTCAACAAATCTAATATACTCCTTTACTTTTCGAGTACCGGGTATAATAACACAATTAAAACAACATTTAGAAACAACCTCAGATCAGGTAGTAGATTATCAAGCTGAAAAAAATTGATGAAAAAATTAAAGATGAAACCACCTTAAAGGTAATAGAATCATTACCAGTCTTTGGTGGGGGACTTAATCAATATGTAGGATGGAGAGAGGCTGCGGAAACAGCTATGCAGTTGTATAAAAGGGGAAGCAAGCAATACTTTATTGCTTTGACCATTTTAAGAAATAAAATCACAGGGCTAGCGCATGATGCACTAACTAACCATGGAACCCTTTTAAACTTTGATGCTATACTAGCACGACTCGACTTTGTGTACAGTGACAAACGACCAATATACATCATAGAACAAGCGTTCTCCGACAAGTGAACCTTTCAATAATAGACTTTTATAATGAGGTTAATAAAAAGATAACTTTGCTAATCAACAAACCAATCATGACTTATGGTAAGGACAGTGAGGTATCCAAAGAAACAAATAACAAAATTAGAGACTGGCCTAAACGGCGGTATTTCCAAATTAATTTTTTCGTTAAATCCACCAGACCTACCAAATGCATTGTCAAAGTTGCAAGAACTACAAGCTAATAACAGACGGGCACAATTAGCCTACCAATTCAATAACCCACCAAAGAATCCAGGAAATACCCAAAATACCTTGAGGTTACACCAGAGACAACCAAGAGCCTACAACGGACCTTTCGAACAAAAAAACAACTTCCAGAAAAATAATATGTCTTGGGGACAACCTTATTTTCTAAATAACAGACAACAATATCAGGCCCCCGAACCAATGGAGATGGACGAATCTTTGCAGATACAAAACCGGCCAAATAATAATCCATACATGGGAAATCATAATACTAACTATAACCGAGGTTATAATACTAATAATTATTATCAGAGAAATAACAACAATTATAACCATGCCCAACAGAATAGAGCCAACACTGGACAGAACAATCAGTTTAGCCTAAATCTACCGCTTAAACGAAAACCAACTGACTTGTTAAATCAACCTCAGCCGGTAAATAAAGCCATGAGGGTGAACAATATTGAAGGGGATCATTTTTTAGATCAGCCCCCGAAGTTGGTCTGCCCTACTTAATAAGAACAAACAAAAAATTAAATAAAAATTTTAAGGTCTTAATAGATACGGGAGCAACATCCTGTTACATAATAAAGGGAATTTATAAGAATAAAAAAGAATTGCCAATTTATAAGAGAGTTGCCACTGTAAATGGGTTTTCGATAATCAAATATTTTCATATAATAACCATATTTAATACAAAACAAGTATTTTACGAAATAGAGGGTATGGAAACAGATTTACTTATATGATTTAATCTACAAAAAAAGATAGGAGCGGTAATTGATACCGAAAAGGGAATTTTAAGATATAATAATAACGAAGAGCAGATAATTTTCGATGAGAACGTTTCTCTAAATAAAATAACCCTTACAGAAGGGAAAATTATCCTTCCGTTACAAGAATTTATAATAAAAAAATATTTTGTAGCAGGAAAGGCAGAAAGAACCGATTCAGTACAGGTAGAAAGAAGTTTATATAGCTTGGGATCAAGGAATCCTAAAATAAATAGTTTGGGATTAAAAAATCCTGAGCATGCCGTCGTTGAAGTATCCGACAAAAATAGTTTATATAGCTTGGGATCAATAAATCCTGAGCACACCGACGTAGAACTATCCGTCAATACAAGAGAAAATAGCTTGGGATGCAAATATCCTGAACATGCCGTCGCACAGTGGGACATCAGACGAAAGGAGGTGGCAAAAGTCGAAGAATTTTTTGAGCGCATTGAATAAAATAAATACACGTATGGATTTGGAACATAGGTAAAAGAATACTCAATGAACATATACACAAAAAACTCGGGAAAATTTGATGAAGTTTTTTTGTAAAGTAATGTCAAAGTTTAGAAACGCCCAAAAATTAGGTACTAATGAATCCATATACTCAGGTACACTCCACATTTTAATAATTTTCAATTTCACGCTACCTTTTTAGTTATTGTTTTGATTGCCGTTGCACGTGTTCTTGGGAATTCAATTTTTAAAATAAAAAATACAGAGATGTCGGACAAATATGCTGTGCCCAACAAATTACCCGTAAAAACCGTCTCCGTGCTGAAGCATCGAAAGCGACGTATTCTGCAAGATCAGGTGGTCATTGAACAGAAGAAAAATGATCGCATTAAACGCAGAGAGAAAACCAAGACGCACCACAAATTCCGTCGCGCCAAATCCTTTGTCATGGGCTTTCTGAAGGCGGAACGTACCTCAAACCGGATAAGGCAAACCATCGTGAAGACGAAAATAACCGAACAGAGTGCTGCAGCCGCCGATGATTCAAATCCCAAACTGCTGTTTGTGATGCGGCTGCGGGCAAGAAAATCTTCGACAAGACCACCTCGGACATATTCAGAACGCTGCGCATGGGGCAACGGCAAAATGCCGTATTCCTGGAGAACACCAAGGAGAACCAACTGTTGCTGCGCGTGATCGAACCCTTTGTGGTGTACGGCAATCTATCATTGAGCACAAAACGCGAGCTGGTGTTCAAAAAGGGCTTCGCTCGCATCGAGGGCAAGAAGACGGCCATACAGTCGAACACCATGGTGGAGGAGCATCTGGGCGAGAAGGGTGTCATTTGCCTGGAGGATATCATCCATGAAATCTGCACAGTTGGACCCAATTTTGCTGCTGTTACACAATTCCTGTGTGCCTTTACGATGTCAAGTCCCCGCAATGGATGGCAGAAAAAGGTCTCGGTTTCATACAAACGCGGCGGGGAGTATGGCTATCGTGGAAATGCCATCAACGAACTGGTTGCCCGCTGCTTCTAGAAGCCTCAATCTAGTAGACTTTTAAGTGACTGTTCGATCTGTAATACCATAATCTATATCTAAGTCCGATAATACACATTCTTCAATCAATTGAAGGTCTCTATATATATATATAAAAAAAAAGTAAAAGAAAATGATGTTGATGGTTAATAATGAATTCATATATATATACATTGCATTCCTTTTTTTTAGCACTCTAGTCTTTTTTTGACTTCTAAAGCATCTTGTTGCGTATAAGTTGCAGTGAATACAATTTCTAAACATAATTAACGTGAAAATGGGTATGGATAATACAAAGTTATGGGAGATATATAGAACTTCAAGCACATTAAACGAATTTGTGGAATCTGTTCTTAATGAATTGAATTTAGTATCGTACAACCCCGAGCAGTATACAAGTATTAGACAAAAAATTACCACTATTTATTTTAATATTAAAAAGAAATGGGAGGGCCCATTCCGTAAAACTGACTTCTTTAATAGCAAAAACGCAAACTGGTTGATTGGAAACAGCTTGCTATATGATGGACACTCCACCTCCACAGGACGAGACACAGGAAGACCAACATAAACCTTGGATGACTGTTCAGATTATACAAGAAAGAGAAAACTTGTAGATGCAACATGTCATATACGTACGGATCATTTATCAGAGGCACTGTAAATCAAATATACGAACGACAAGGAAAACAAGATGTCGTGTATTACAAAAGCTGTTTTTAATGCAAGTCCGGTGAGACTTGACAGGATCAAGGATAGCATCCTTCGCCACCAAATTCACAACCGAGGAAGTATACATTTGAAGAGGCTTTAGCATTGTTTTTGGATTTGGGAATGTCTAAGGAGAAATATTCAATATTGCGGAATTCCTTAATCCATCATAATGTATACATTTTGCCTGAATACAGAAACATTACACAAGCAAAACTAAAGGCAGTGTCGGAATCCACAATAACTACAGAGATATCAGCGGAAGTAAAACTTCAAGACCTGAGGAACACACTGCGAAACGGCTCATGGAGAGTTTACCATCAGATTGAGAATCTTCCGCAAAATCTCACATTGATCAGCAAATGAGGCTGTGATGGATCTTCTGGGCAAAGTGAATATAAGCAAGCAATATCCACAGACGATAAAGCCATAACAGATTCTAAAATGTTTATGGCTTCTCTTGTACCTATGCGGCTGAAATCGGATACATCGGAATATTGGGAAAATCCGCGACCTTCGTCTGCTCATTATTGCCGCCCTATATTATTCAAAGACGCCAAAGAATCTTCGGAGTTAATAAAGTCCACAGTAAACAATATTAAGAACCAGATTTCTTATATAAGGCCGTAAAAATAATCAAGGAAGAAAAACCATTCATGTAAATTTTGAATTTTTCCTTACAATGATTGATGGAAAAGTTCTGAACGCACTAACTAATACTAAATCTACCTTGAAATGTGCATTTTGCAAGAAAACCCAAAAGGATTTTAAAAATTTGGATGATTCTATAGTTGAAGAGGTAAATAAGGAATATGGTATTTCCCCATTGCATGCAAGAATAAGATGTATGGAATTAATTTTAAAACTTGCATATACCATTCCGCGAGAGGGAGAATTTTTTGACAAAAGCACGACAGATAAGGAAAAACAAAAAATTAGGAAACAAATTATTCAAGAAAAATTCGTTGAAAAACTAACATTGAAGGTGGACTGCCCCAAACAAGGATATGGAAACACAAACGACGGAAACTCATCACGGACATTCTTTGAAAAAGTTGAAATTACTGCAGAAATAACGGATATTGACATAATCAAAAAATTGGGTGTCATTTCAAATGTTTTAAACTGCAAGGAAAAAATTAACACCCACAAATTTGGTGAATATGCCTCGAAGACTGCAGAGCTGTTACAGGAAAAATATACTGAACAAAAGCTTACTCCTACGCTTCATAAAATGTTGACACATGGTCAAATTTTAATTGAATATCAGATCTTACCAATTTTAGAGATGTCAGAGGAAGCACAGGAAGCGAGAAAAAATGATTACAAGAAATACAGGTACATGAATACGTGCAATATATCACGAAAAAACCAAAACGTAGACCTTTTCAACATGTTAGCAGCCTCTTCAGATCCATATATTTCATCCATTACACATGTGAGATCTCAAAAAAAATCGGAAAATAGTTATTCTTTAGAAATGTTAAGTTTGTTAGATATTCCTCCCTCTAAATTGGAAGTGGAGGCATATTTTACAGAAAACAATAAATCAATAAATTGACCAATAAAAGTACTTTATCGATCCAAACAAATTTAAATTCAGCACATTACATAGGAAAATATGCACCGGCAACAAAGTTGAACTTTGGCTTTTTATAGGTAAGCTTCTAAACAGTGTAGCGCCACGTTATATTGCATACTAAATTTTGGAAGATTTATCTTTCAAATTCTGTTTATTTCATGAAGATATCTTCATTCGTTCAGAAGTTATTAGTTTAGCAAGCTGAAATGGCAGAATGTCCCACTGTGCGTCGTAGAATTATCCGACTTAAGTAAACATAATAATTCTGAATCGGAAATGATCAGATTGAATAACACACTCACTCATGAAGCGGAAAATTTAGAGAAATAGATATAATACAAAAGGACCATGCAAATATAGATTTGCAGTTATCGTTTAGAACGGATATAAAAGGAGAAATAAATACTGAACATGATAGGCCGGTATATAGTAAGCAATATCCATATGCTTATTCGGTTGACGATTTCGTTAACAAAGAAATAAGTAAAATGTTAGACGATGGTATAATTAGACCTAGTAGGAGCCCATATAGTTCGCCAGTGATAGTTGTACCAAAAAAAGGAGTAAATGAAGATGGAACTCCTAAACATAGGTTAGTAATATATTAAATGATAATACAATACCAGACAGATACCCCATGCAGGATCCTTCTGTAATTTTTTCCAATTTGGGGAAGGCAAAGTATTTATCTGCTATTGATTTAGAATCGGGATTCTACCAGATATTGATGAGAGAATCAGGCATAGAAAAAACATCGTTTTCCATAAATAATGGTAAATATGAATTTTAAGAATGCCAATGGGTTTGACAAATGCACCCAGAATCTTCCAAAGGGCAATGGATGATATACTTAGAGAACAAGTTGGGAAAACCTGCCATGTCTATTTGGATGACATAATAATATTTTCAAGACTTTTAATCAGCACCATACAGATATAATTAGAATAATACAGATTTTACAGAATGCTAACATGAAAATTTCCCTTGAAAAGTGTAAATTTTTTCAACTAGAGACCAAATTCCTGGGATACATCGTTTCCCATAATGTCATTAAAACAGACCCGGAAAAAATAGATACAATACAGAAATATCCAATTCCGAAAAATGCCCGAGAGCTACGCAGTTTCCTACGATTAAACAGAAGAAAAATGATCGCATTAAACGCAGAGAGAAAACCAAGACGCACCACAAATTCCGTCGCGCCAAATCCTTTGTCATGGGCTATCTGAAGGCGGAACGTACCTCAAACCGGATAAGGCAAACCATCGTGAAGACGAAAATAACCGAACAGAGTGCTGCAGCCGCCGATGATTCAAATCCCAAACTGCTGTTTGTGATGCGGCTGCGGGCAAGAAAATCTTCGACAAGACCACCTCGGACATATTCAGAACGCTGCGCATGGGGCAACGGCAAAATGCCGTATTCCTGGAGAACACCAAGGAGAACCAACTGTTGCTGCGCGTGATCGAACCCTTTGTGGTGTACGGCAATCTATCATTGAGCACAAAACGCGAGCTGGTGTTCAAAAAGGGCTTCGCTCGCATCGAGGGCAAGAAGACGGCCATACAGTCGAACACCATGGTGGAGGAGCATCTGGGCGAGAAGGGTGTCATTTGCCTGGAGGATATCATCCATGAAATCTGCACAGTTGGACCCAATTTTGCTGCTGTTACACAATTCCTGTGTGCCTTTACGATGTCAAGTCCCCGCAATGGATGGCAGAAAAAGGTCTCGGTTTCATACAAACGCGGCGGGGAGTATGGCTATCGTGGAAATGCCATCAACGAACTGGTTGCCCGCTGCTTCTAGAAGCCTCAATCTAGTAGACTTTTAAGTGACTGTTCGATCTGTAATACCATAATCTATATCTAAGTCCGATAATACACATTCTTCAATCAATTGAAGGTCTCTATATATATATATAAAAAAAAATTAAAAGAAAATGATGTTGATGGTTAATAATGAATTCATATATATATACATTGCATTCCTTTTTTTTAGCACTCTAGTCTTTTTTTGACTTCTAAAGCATCTTGTTGCGTATAAGTTGCAGTGAATACAATTTCTAAACATAATTAACGTGAAAATGGGTATGGATAATACAAAGTTATGGGAGATATATAGAACTTCAAGCACATTAAACGAATTTGTGGAATCTGTTCTTAATGAATTGAATTTAGTATCGTACAACCCCGAGCAGTATACAAGTATTAGACAAAAAATTACCACTATTTATTTTAATATTAAAAAGAAATGGGAGGGCCCATTCCGTAAAACTGACTTCTTTAATAGCAAAAACGCAAACTGGTTGATTGGAAACAGCTTGCTATATGATGGACACTCCACCTCCACAGGACGAGACACAGGAAGACCAACATAAACCTTGGATGACTGTTCAGATTATACAAGAAAGAGAAAACTTGTAGATGCAACATGTCATATACGTACGGATCATTTATCAGAGGCACTGTCAATCAAATATACGAACGACAAGGAAAACAAGATGTCGTGTATTACAAAAGCTGTTTTTAATGCAAGTCCGGTGAGACTTGACAGGATCAAGGATAGCATCCTTCGCCACCAAATTCACAACCGAGGAAGTATACATTTGAAGAGGCTTTAGCATTGTTTTTGGATTTGGGAATGTCTAAGGAGAAATATTCAATATTGCGGAATTCCTTAATCCATCATAATGTATACATTTTGCCTGAATACAGAAACATTACACAAGCAAAACTAAAGGCAGTGTCGGAATCCACAATAACTACAGAGATATCAGCGGAAGTAAAACTTCAAGACCTGAGGAACACACTGCGAAACGGCTCATGGAGAGTTTACCATCAGATTGAGAATCTTCCGCAAAATCTCACATTGATCAGCAAATGAGGCTGTGATGGATCTTCTGGGCAAAGTGAATATAAGCAAGCAATATCCACAGACGATAAAGCCATAACAGATTCTAAAATGTTTATGGCTTCTCTTGTACCTATGCGGCTGAAATCGGATACATCGGAATATTGGGAAAATCCGCGACCTTCGTCTGCTCATTATTGCCGCCCTATATTATTCAAAGACGCCAAAGAATCTTCGGAGTTAATAAAGTCCACAGTAAACAATATTAAGAACCAGATTTCTTATATAAGGCCGTAAAAATAATCAAGGAAGAAAAACCATTCATGTCAATTTTGAATTTTTCCTTACAATGATTGATGGAAAAGTTCTGAACGCACTAACTAATACTAAATCTACCTTGAAATGTGCATTTTGCAAGAAAACCCAAAAGGATTTTAAAAATTTGGATGATTCTATAGTTGAAGAGGTAAATAAGGAATATGGTATTTCCCCATTGCATGCAAGAATAAGATGTATGGAATTAATTTTAAAACTTGCATATACCATTCCGCGAGAGGGAGAATTTTTTGACAAAAGCACGACAGATAAGGAAAAACAAAAAATTAGGAAACAAATTATTCAAGAAAAATTCGTTGAAAAACTAACATTGAAGGTGGACTGCCCCAAACAAGGATATGGAAACACAAACGACGGAAACTCATCACGGACATTCTTTGAAAAAGTTGAAATTACTGCAGAAATAACGGATATTGACATAATCAAAAAATTGGGTGTCATTTCAAATGTTTTAAACTGCAAGGAAAAAATTAACACCCACAAATTTGGTGAATATGCCTCGAAGACTGCAGAGCTGTTACAGGAAAAATATACTGAACAAAAGCTTACTTCTACGCTTCATAAAATGTTGACACATGGTCAAATTTTAATTGAATATCAGATCTTACCAATTTTAGAGATGTCAGAGGAAGCACAGGAAGCGAGAAAAAATGATTACAAGAAATACAGGTACATGAATACGTGCAATATATCACGAAAAAACCAAAACGTAGACCTTTTCAACATGTTAGCAGCCTCTTCAGATCCATATATTTCATCCATTACACATGTGAGATCTCAAAAAAAATCGGAAAATAGTTATTCTTTAGAAATGTTAAGTTTGTTAGATATTCCTCCCTCTAAATTGGAAGTGGAGGCATATTTTACAGAAAACAATAAATCAATAAATTGACCAATAAAAGTACTTTATCGATCCAAACAAATTTAAATTCAGCACATTACATAGGAAAATATGCACCGGCAACAAAGTTGAACTTTGGCTTTTTATAGGTAAGCTTATAAACAGTGTAGCGCCACGTTATATTGCATACTAAATTTTGGAAGATTTATCTTTCAAATTCTGTTTATTTCATGAAGATATCTTCATTCGTTCAGAAGTTATTAGTTTAGCAAGCTGAAATGGCAGAATGTCCCACTGTGCGTCGTAGAATTATCCGACTTAAGTAAACATAATAATTCTGAATCGGAAATGATCAGATTGAATAACACACTCACTCATGAAGCGGAAAATTTAGAGAAACTCAGGGAAAGAATGATAGATATAATACAAAAGGACCATGCAAATATAGATTTGCAGTTATCGTTTAGAACGGATATAAAAGGAGAAATAAATACTGAACATGATAGGCCGGTATATAGTAAGCAATATCCATATGCTTATTCGGTTGACGATTTCGTTAACAAAGAAATAAGTAAAATGTTAGACGATGGTATAATTAGACCTAGTAGGAGCCCATATAGTTCGCCAGTGATAGTTGTACCAAAAAAAGGAGTAAATGAAGATGGAACTCCTAAACATAGGTTAGTAATAGATTAAATGATAATACAATACCAGACAGATACCCCATGCAGGATCCTTCTGTAATTTTTTCCAATTTGGGGAAGGCAAAGTATTTATCTGCTATTGATTTAGAATCGGGATTCTACCAGATATTGATGAGAGAATCAGGCATAGAAAAAACATCGTTTTCCATAAATAATGGTAAATATGAATTTTAAGAATGCCAATGGGTTTGACAAATGCACCCAGAATCTTCCAAAGGGCAATGGATGATATACTTAGAGAACAAGTTGGGAAAACCTGCCATGTCTATTTGGATGACATAATAATATTTTCAAGACTTTTAATCAGCACCATACAGATATAATTAGAATAATACAGATTTTACAGAATGCTAACATGAAAATTTCCCTTGAAAAGTGTAAATTTTTTCAACTAGAGACCAAATTCCTGGGATACATCGTTTCCCATAATGTCATTAAAACAGACCCGGAAAAAATAGATACAATACAGAAATATCCAATTCCGAAAAATGCCCGAGAGCTACGCAGTTTCCTACGATTAACAGAGTATTATGGAAAATTCGTCCGGAACTATGCGACAATTGCCAAACCACTAACAAAGTATTTGCACTTGCAGTCAAGCCTAAAATGGAACTTTTTTGCTTTTTTTCCCGTTGCTCAAAAATGCGAGGTGCAATGAGAGATAGAAACATCAGCTTATATGCAGAACTCTTTGTGCTATTGATCTGCATACTTTGTTTTGTTTCATTATGCTCTCCCCTTCTCCTACGAGGGTCGAAACTAAAATTATTGAGGTGTCGTATAGTTTTGGGCAGGAGTGTAGTAGCAGACGCTTTATCTCGAATTCAAATATAAGAGACAGTGATGATGAACAAGTGGAATTAGATTCAGATTTAAATACCCAACATTCAGCAGAAAGCAGTTTTGAAAACATCATTCAAGAAACCAGGAAGCCCTTAAATCAGTTTAAGCAACAGTTACTCATAGCAAAAGCTAGAATCACAGTTCATTAGCTAGTAAGAATTCATGAAAATACCCGGCATTTAATTGATTTTGACACAGTTGAGAGTTTACTGCGTATTTTAAAGGAATATATTCAGCCAAGCTTAACCACTGGAATACATTGCACATTAGAAGATCTATATGTTATTCAAAAAGTACTAAAGGATAATTTCATAAACAAATTTCTCTTCACGAAGAAATTCCTCCAAGATATTGAGAATCCAGAAGATAAAGCCTTAATTATAGAAGAAACACATTGCAGAGCACACAGAGGTTTAGATGAAAACTACAAGCAGATAACTAAAATGAATTATTGGCCAAATTTATACAAAAAATTGAAAGAATATATGAAAGGTTGTGAGATATGTAACAAGAATAAATATAATAGACATCCTGTAAAAATTCCAATAGGCGAAACTCCCATTCCGACAAGAGAAGGTGAGCAATTACAAATAGACATATTCTATGCCCAAAATCTGACGTTTATAACCTGTATTGATTCTTATTCAAAATACTTGGTGGTAAAAGAGATTTAAAATTAGGTATTGTAAATATTGCAACGACATCAATAATGACAGATAACGAAGCAAGTTCTATTTCAGCATAATTTAGATCTTTCAAACATCGAAGTAATTTAACCATTTATTATGCTGATCCCAGGCGTAGCACTTCCAATGGCCAGGTAGAAAGAGTGCATTCCACATTAACAGAAATAGCCTGATGTATTAAAGAGGAACTAAACTTAACAAGCTATACAGAAATAATATTGAGGGCAGCGCAAGAATATAACCTCACAATACATTCAACAATAAATCAAATGCCTTATGACATCTTATTTAATAAAATCCAACATGAAAATGTTCCATTATTACTTAAAGCAGCTCAAAATAAAATGCTTAAGGTACACAATAAGGATAGGAGAGGAAAAAACTATACAGTAGGTGAAGTAGTTTATGGAAAAAAAATCGGTGAAAGAAATAAACTACAACCCCGTTACAAAAAACAGCTAGTTAAGGAAAATCATAACAACATAATCATGATCAATAACAGAAACCGAATAATACATAAAGACAATATAAAACATTAAGAATTTTTTTTTATTTTTGAAGAAAATGTATGTAAATATAATAATATTGACCCTCGTTTTGTATACGACTTCTGAAGTCGTTGACTATACGCACAGTGATTACTTGTTACTTAGAGACGACAGGAACGTTTACACTTACTAACTTAAGTTTTTATAAGGAGATAATAAATATAGAATCCAAATATGTTAATAAATCCATAAATTCGGACGATGAATGGGAAATTAAAATGGATATTAACTTATTAAATTTGATGATTTCAGAATTAGCCCCAAAGAGAAATAGAAGGGGAATTAATGAGTTGGGTACCATTTGGAAATGGGTAGCAGGTGCCCTGATCATGAGGATTTTATGAAAATTCAGATTAAAGTAAACGAATTGATTACAAATTTCAAAATTTTTTAAGGAAATTGAATTTTTATTAAACTCACTAAAAAATTGTATATTTATTGAAAAGATAATTTGATATGAAAAAAAACATTCTTAATACAAAAATTGTATATACAAATAAAATAGATGACATTTACAAGCACGAAAAAGAGCCTTTTGAGTTATCAGATTTACTTGACATTGCAACTTTTAAAATAGTTCGAAACGCAGACTTAATAATTATTTATATAAAATACCCCCAAATTAATAATGTTTGTAAACTATAACACGCAAGAGCCATCTCACAACATGATGGAAATTTAGTTATAAGCAAAAATATGTATATGTTAATATATAGCTTCATTCAAGATAAGCGGCTACCCGACTCAATTTGACACCATTTGCTCTGCCAAATTTTGTCCAGAGCAACCAAGTGCTCATGCAGGAGTTTTAGGCTAAGAATAGGCTCTTAATACTAATCAGGCTAGTGCTCCATCCTCATCTTCCCAGTCTACCTCCACCCGTCCAAAAAACTAATTTCCTTTCTCTCTTAACCACCTACCAGAATGTTAGAGGCTTGCGTAGTAAGCTCAGCACTCTGTATCGGGATAGCGTCGCATTTGCATCCCATGTAATTGTGTTCACAGAGACCTGGTTAAAGCCGGAAATTCTTAGTTCTGAAGTTTTGGCAGGTCGGTACACAACCTTTAGAAATGACCGTTCGTCTCGACGTGCTGGTGGGGTTCTGATTGCAGTGGACTCTAACTTCACGTCGGAACATTTTACAGTCCAGATTCAACAAGAACTGGAATTCCTGTGTATAAAACTGATTCTTCCCGCTTTTTCAGTCTTTATTACATGCTCGTATATTCCACCTTCTTCGTATATCGCAATTTATGAGCAGCACTTGTCCGCTTAAAACGCTGTTTCTTCCTCGCTCTCTGATAATAATAATATGATAGTTCTTGGTGATTTCAACTTGCCAGGAACTGTTTGGTCTTCGGTAAACGAGTCTAATAACCTAGTCCCCATGTCACGGCTTACTTGACTTATCCCTGTCTCAAGTCAACCATTTGAAAAATTCCTTGGATCGATTGCTTTGTAACGGATCCGACCGGGTAGGCTACCTCGATGTGTCCGCTGCTTTCGTAAAGCTGAGTTCGCGAAGCTTAACAACCTCATTAGGGATTTTGATTGGTCCGCTTTGTATTTGTGCACTGACGTTACGAAAAGCACAAACATTTTTTACGATGCACTTGACTCACTTTTTGAGTTTTGTTTCCAGCTTTCCTGTCCTATTAGATCTGGGAAACCCCTTTGGTTTACCAAAGAGTTATCCAGTCTAAAAAACTTAAAATCAAGACTTTACAAAAAATTTCCTTCCTCTCTCTCTCGCTATGTAATGGCTCGGTCAAACTTCAGTTCTTATTTCTCAGTGCTATAAAAACTACTTATCTCGATGCAGGATACGTTTTTCTCAGGACCCTCAGCAGTTTTACAGCTTCGTAAACAGTAACCGTAAAACGTCTGCACATCCATCCTCGCTATCATTCCTTAACACGTCGGCAAATAATGATCAGGCAATTACCGATCTTTTTGCAAAAAACCTACTCTCAGGAATGCTACTCCGGTCAGCCGTACCCATACGGTTTACCGAGGTCGAACGGCATTTTCAGTCCCTTACTAAATGAAAGCTCAGTTAAGCCGTTGTTTTCACCGGGTCCTGACGGAGTTCCTGGCAGTGTACTCAGGTACTGCGCCGATTCTATGTGTGGACTATTGCTCAAACTATTCAGCCTGTCCATTAACTCTTTATGCTTCCCCTCGATATGGAAGGAGTCGTTTATAGTTCCTCTTCATAAGAAAGGTATTAAGTCTGACGTGAAGAACTACAGAGGTACATCTAAGTTATCCGCTATTCCTAAAGTGTTTGAGACAATTATTACTCCGCACCTGCAGCATCTTTGCATATCTCCTGCTCAGCATGGATTTATAAGACGGAGAAGTTCACCCCCTTCATTATTAAAGGCTTCCAAGGTTATATACAGACGGATGTCATTTACACAGATTTCAGTAAAGCATTCGACTTTGTAAGCCACTCTCTCTTAGCACAAAACCTTGATCTTATAGGGTTTCCACCCAATTTCTTGAGATGGATTTCTAGCTACTTTTGTTCCAGGTCCCAAAGAGTTCTCTTCAAAAACTCCCTCTCTTCACCAGTTATGGATACTTCGGGCGTACCACGGGGCAGCCCCTACTCTTTACACTCTTTATTAATGACATGCCTTCGGTATTAACATACTCTCGAGTTCTTATGTATGCGGATGATGTTAAGCTGTGTGTCCAGTACAAGGATGGCTTATCTCAATTCAGGTTGCAATCCGATTTTAATAGCTTTCAGTCATGGTGTTGTGCAAATTTGTCATACCTTAATGCTTCGAAAAGTAAAGTAATGACATTTTATCTCTCCAGCGCCTTTCTGGCTCCTTACACCCTAGGCGGGGGTCTCTTGAGAGAATTACCCTAGTTGATGATCTTGGTGTTCCTTTAAATCCCAAGTTAAAGTTTTCTGAATACATTTCTACCATGGTTAAGAAGGCCATGGGAGTGCTTGGGCTTATAAAGAGGTGGTCAAAGGAATTTGACGACCCCTATATAACAAAGACTCTCTATAAATCGCTTGTTTGTCCGATTTTAGAATATGGTTCTTGTGTAATGTAAAAAGTACTCCAGGACCGTATAGAATCAGTTCAGAAAAACTTTTTATACCCGGTACTCTAAGAGTATAGGGGTATATTAGATTTGTTGAAAAAATGGATGTGTGCAACACCCAGAAGGAAGCGTTTCCGACCCCATAAAGTATATATATTTTTGATCAGCATCAATAGCCGAGTTGACAGTTTTGTCAGTTTTGTCTTCATTAGTGCCTATAGCTCAGAGACAGTAAAAACTGGAGCAACCCAATTTTGCATCCAGACTCCTGTCCTATCACACGCAGAATCATAGAGAATGACCATATCTATCAGAGTATTGAATCTGGATCAGATCGGATAATAAATATAGCCACAATGAAGAAAACCATTTCAAAATGCATCGTTCCCTCTCGCTCTCTCTCACACAGCGGGGTGGGCGCTATGCCTGATCGAATTTTTTGACGCCTAGATCTCAGAGACTATAAGAGCTAGATCAATCAAATTTTCTATCCAAGCAAATTTGATATCAAACCGAGTCGAGTTTGTTTCAAAATTTGGCCACGCCTCCTTCCGCCCCCACAAAGGACAAAAATCTACTATTTTGAAGATACTGGAAAACCAAAAACACAGAATCATAAAAAATGCCCATATCTATCAGAGTTTTGAATCTGGATCAGATCAGAGCATTAGTATAGCCAGAAGGAACACATGAAATTTCAGTGGCCTTCCAAGCGTAGATCGAATTATTCCTTGCATGAACCTTTTAGAGTTTTATGCTTGGATTATAATTTCCTCTACCATATCATATCTACAACTAATTCCCTTCCTCTTCTTAAAACACTATTACTCACATACCTTTCTCGTAATTTGAAATTGTAAGTGCACGATAGTTTTAGTGCATGCTTAGTTCCTTTTGTAAGATTAGTTCTAATTTTCCTCGAATACTAGTCTAACATCTATCATTCCTGCATGATTGCGATCGGTTCGGTTAACGAGTCGCGCGTTTTGCGGCAGCACCCCTCGGTCTGTTGGGTGGGAGGAGGGCTGCAAAAAAGCTTGGAAATCGTTGAGGGATCAAATTTAGGGGATAAATAGGGAATAAAAAATAGTGATTTGCATTTCTGTTCCGAAAAAAATGGATTTACCCAATATTGCGGTGCTTAATCCGTGCATTGTCGTCCTCCAGCGACACAGCGCCCACAAATAATACATTCCTGCTGGCTTTGATACAAAATTTGAATTTGTAACTGATTTCATTTGTACATAGTGTAACCGTAGGGCACACACTCTTCACACACTGGTCACACTCGGTCGCTAGTATTTTTATATTGGACATTCTGCCAGCAGAAGTTTTTCTTATCTGATTACTAGCACTAACCATACAATATATAGATGTGCCAGTTCATACAAACGGAAGTCGCAAACGAAGTCTGAGAAATGCGGTACCAAGCGTTCGGCTCGGTACTAGAACTCTTCGGCTCATAACGCGGCGCACAGTGGGACATTCGGCCATTTTAGCTTGCTAAATTTATAACTTGTACAGCAAGCATCTGCTTGCTAGCAACTACTTGCTTGCAACTATTTGCTTTCAACTGAAACTGCTTTCTGCCGCCGGCATTTTGAGAACTTTAAGTGAAACTTGAACCAACCTTTCGAGCTAAAAACAGCTAAGACCTCAACAGAACAAAAACCAAAGATCAGGCTTAAAAAAAAAAAATAACAACAAAAAAAAAAGGATACAAATAAAACACGACTCTAATCGGGATTCGAACCATGGTTTTCCCGATCTCCAGTTGGGAGTCGTCCTCCGAGGCTACTCGTTTGGTTGGAAACCGCTGCCAAAGCTGCATTAAGAGTACTTTGAAAAATTGGTAAAAAACGAATTTCCCCGACTTCTAGTAAGCCGATCTAAAAATACTCACTTAGCGTGCATCCTTAACCAAGAAAGAACCGTTTAAAATAAAAATCATGTCGATAGGTCCAACCCTATGAGCTAGGCGATCTATACTAAAAAATAGCTCTACACATTTATATATATATAGTTAATATGGTATACATACAATTAAACATACATATGTGTATATATAGTACATATTGAATAGTCTTTATGTTTATACGATTAAATGATATAAAAATATATATACTAATATAAAATTCTTTGCTTATTCACAATTTTCACGTTAAATACTCTAATGGACAATTATTCCAATGGGAGTCATGTATGAAATATATTATATATATTCACATATGTACATCCGCTCATTATATTCATATGTTCTTTATTAAATTATCATCTAAATCATGTACAAAACGAGGGGGAACGTTGTGAGCCGCGTCTACGCCACGGCTCTGCTTTATACCCGGTACTCAGTCAGTATATATGTATATGAGCTTGCTGTAATTTATTACATTTTCGTAAAAAAGGACAAATATAATTTCAGCCGAAAAAGAAAGAAGTAATTAAGTCGAACCTTTTCGGAGATTTTGATCTATTTGATGTTTCCATATTTGTTTACATAAATTTTGTACATCTGCCCTTTCTACATGTCTTTATCTACTTCCTACATATACATACACGGCTGTGTGCGAGAGAGAGAGGGAATGAGTCTGCGCTTGGAAGGCCACTAAAATTTCATTTGTTCCTTCTGGCTACATTTATGATCTGATCTGATCCAGATTCAATACTCTGATAGATATGGTCATTTTCTACGATTGTGCGTTTTTGGTTTTCCCGTATCTTCAAAATTGTAGATTTTCGTCCTTTGTGGGGGCGGAAGGGGGCGTGGCCAAATTTTGAAACAAACTCGTCTCGGTTTGAAATCATAGGAGCTTGGTTAGAACGTTTGGTTGATCTAGCTCTTATAGTCTCTGAGAACTAGGCGTCAAAAAATTCGATCAGGCATAGCGCCCACCCCGCTGTGTGAGAGAGAGCGAGAGGGAACGATGCATTTTGAAATGGTTTTCTTCATTGTGGCTATATTTATTATCTGATCTGATCCAGATTCAACATTCTGATAGATTTGCTCATTCTCTAAGACTCTGCGTTTTTAGTTTTCTCGTATCTTTAAAATTGTGCATGCCACAGATTTTCGTCCTTTGAGCGGGCGGAAGGGGGCGGAGCGAAATGCACTTGTAACAGTGTGATAGGACAGGAGTCTGGATATAAAATTGTGTTCCTCTAGCTTTTATAGTCTTTGAGCTATAGGCGCTAATGAAGACGGACAGACGGACGGACGGGCGGACAGACAGACATAGCTATATCGACTCGGCTATTGATGCTGATCAAGAATATATATATTTTATGGGGTCGGAAACGCTTCCTTCTGGGTGTTACACACATCCATTTTTTCAACAAATCTAATATACCCCTATACTCTTCGAGTACCGGGTATAAAAATTATTAATCAGCACTATACAGATATAATTAGAATAATACAGATTTTACAGAGTGCTAACATGAAAATTTCCCTTGAAAAGTCTAAATTTTTTCAACTAGAGACTAAATTCCTTGGATACATCGTTTCCCATAATGTAATTAAAGCAGACCCCGAAAACATAGATACAATACAGAAATACCCAATTCCGAAAAATGTCCAAGAGCTACGCGGTTTCCTAGGCTTAACAGGGTATTATAGAAAATTCGTCCGGAACTATGCGACAATTGCCAAACCACTAACAAAGTATTTAAGTGGAGTCAATGGGAAGATTTCAAAAAGAGCATCAAAAAAAGCCTTGATACAGCTGGATGAAACAGCAGTGGAAGCATTTAATATTCTAAAAGATAGTTTAATTGCACATATAGAATTAGTACAACCGGATTACAATATAAAATTCACTCTAACCACAGATGCATCAAACATAGCAATAGGGTCAGTATTATCACAAGAAGGGAACCCCATAACATTTATTTCTAAAACCTAAACAAAACTGAGCAACTTTATGCCACAAACAAAAAAGAATTATTAGCAATAGTGTGGGCACTGAAGAATTTAAGAAATTATTTATACGGAGTTAGTGGAATTGAAATTTAAACAGATCACCAACCATTGTCCTTTACCATGTCACAAAACAATCCAAATATAGAAATGAAACGGTGGTACTACTTTAGTGAAAGTTTTGCACCAAAGATCATATATAAACCAGGCTCAACCAATATAGTAGCAGACGCTTTATCTCGAATTCAAATAAATCATATAACAGGCAGTGATGATGAACAAGTGGAATTAGATTCAGATTTAAATACCCAACATTCAGCAGAAAGCAGTTTTGAAAACATCATTCAAGAAACCAGGAAGCCATTAAACCAGTTTAAGCAACTGCTACTCATAGCAAAACCTAGAATCACAGTTCATGAGCTAGTAAGAATTCATGAAAATACCCGACATATAATTGAATTTGACACAGTTGAGAATTTACTGCATATTTTAAAAGAATATATTCAGCCAAACTTAACCACTGGAATACATTGCACATTAGAGGATCTATATGTTATTCAAAAAATACTAAAGGATAATTTCATAAACAAATTTCTCTTCACGAAGAAATTCCTCCAAGATATTGAGAATCAAGAAGATACAGCCTTGATTATAGAAGAAACACATTGCAGAGCACACAGAGGTTTAGATGAAAACTACAAACAGATAACTAATATTGGCCAAACTTATACAAAAAATTAAAAGAATATATCAAAGGTTGTGAGATATGTAACAAGAATAAATATAATAGACATCGTGTAAAAATTCCAATAGGTGAAGCTCCCATTCCGACAAGAGAGGGTGAGCAATTACATTTAGACATATTCTATGCCCAAAATCTGACATTTATAACCTGTATTGATTACCATTCAAAATACTTGGTGGTAAAAGGGATTCAAAATAAACTAAATATTGAACATAAGGTATTGGAATTATTGCAATTCTTCTTTAAGTGGTGATGAATGAGTGGACTGTATTTGTTTTAATTAGGTTTTATTTGATTAATATACTGATTACGTAATATTTAGCGGTTTACAGTTTTATGAAAAAGCGGGGGTGCGATTGCGGTGGTTAAACGATACGCGTGCGGTTGTGTTCTTGTCGATTTTGCTACTGCTCCAACTTCACGAACAGAAGTCGAGCAAAAGAGAATTGGAAGATCATGCGATGCGACGGTCCAATGCAGCATCAATGTATGCGTGTGCAGTTGCGGTTCTTGCTTTATGTGTGTGAACTTTACAGTTATGGTTTGGGCACAATAGGAGTATAAGCGGGGCAATACAATTATGAGCATATGAATAGGGTTGGTTATAATATGAACGAATATGACAACTAAGCTAGGCGGCTAATTTCTCAACATACCGGCCCCCTGAACGATTGTTCAGTTCAAGGGAAGCACAGCAATTTTGGTGATAGGTCTCTTGTACAATCCTCGCGCAGTCTTTAAGGGGACCACTCTAACTCTCTCGTCTTGACCAGGATGAACTTCGGTGATTCGGCCAAGCAGCCACTTGCTAGGCGGTTGATTCGGCTCCTTCAATACCACAAGAGTATCCACTGCTATGTTGTTGGGCTCTTGCTGCCATTTCGTGCGTGATTGCAAGGAAGCAAGATATTAAAGATTCCAGCGCTTCCAGAACCCTTAAACCTTGGCTTGCAGTTGTCTCCAACGCTGCAGTCTGTTAACGTTTAGGTCCAAGAAGGACGGCTCTGGCAACGACATGTGAGGTTGACCTGTAAGAAAATTAGCGGGGGTGAGGGGATCCAAGCTGTGGTCGCTGGGAGCGCACAGTGGGCGAGAGTTGAGTAGACCTTCAATCTGAGTTAAAATTGTTGAATATTCTTCAAAGGTTAACGCACTGCTACCAACTACTCGGCGAAGGTGAAGCTTGATTGATCGAACGCCAGTCTCCCAAATACCTCCAAAATGCGGGGCAGACGGCGGAATGAAGTGCCAGTTGATTTCCTGACTCGTGAGAAAACTCGCAATTTCCTCGTCTTGACTCTGAGATACAGCTATCCGTTTCATTTCCGTTAGTTCCTTTCTGGCTCCATGGAATTTGGTGCCATTTTCTGAGTATAAATCGGATATAGGGCCACGTCGAGACCAGAATCGTTTGAACGCGGCGATAAATGTGGGAGTGGTCAAGTAACTGACGAGCTCTAGATGAATGGCTTTGGTGGATAAACAAACAAAGATAGCAAACCAAGCTTTGCCAAATTTTGGTGTTCGGCCTGCCGATGTCTTGATGGTAACTGGTCCAGCGTAATCCAATCCAGAATGTAGAAAACAGCGGGTGGGCTGGACTCGAAAGGCGGGAAGATCAGCCATGAGTTGTGTGCTCGTACCTTTGCGCTGTAGGAAACAAATCTTGCAGTTGCATACAATTTTCCGGACTATGTTGCGGGCACCGAGTATCCAATATCTCTGTCTAAGAGTGTGGAACATGAATTCAACTCCAGCGTGTAGCGAAGTGACATGCTGGTGTCTAGCTAGTAGAACAGCAACTGGTGATTCCTTTGGAATAAGTATGGGATGTTTCGCATCGTAAGTTGCCATTGAATTGTCGATGCGTCCTCCTATGCGAATCATTCCTTGTTTGTCAACAAATGGAGTGTAACGAATCAGCTTGGATTTTCGAGAAAGTGGCTGTCCAGCTGCTTGTACTCTACTTGGAAGAACTCCATCTGAACATGTTTGATTACTCTACAGCGTGCATATTGAAGCTCCCAGGACGATAGAAACGATGACAGGCGGTCCTTGCAACGAATGCGATGTACGAAGCGAAAGCAGTAGCTAATTGTCTGTAAGAGATGTGACCAGGAGGAAGCCTAGTTAATCATACACTGAAGATCATTTCCTTCATCGGAAATGTGTAGATTGATTTGAGGCTTGACCTTTACTTCTATGCGCGCAGCCTCCGTTGACGTTGACGTTGCGAACTTGGCCTTAGCAGGTGGCCAAGTAAGTAAGGGAAAGCCAATGTGGTCCCTTCCACCACAGTTGATAGTCCGCAAGCTCTCTCGGTAGAAGATGCGCAGTTCGCGGGGTTGTCTCCAGTGCGAATGTGTTGCCAGAAGCTACGTGGGCAAACTTCCAGGATTTCAGCAGTGCGATTGCAAACATAGGTGTTCCAGTCAGCCAATGCAGTACGATTTCTTAGTCAGACCAACAAGAAGTACTGGAAATAGGAATAGCTAGTGCTTGCTTGATCAGAGACATCAGCTCGAAAGAAGATGGGCTGCATTCAATTCGAGCCGCGGGATGGATATAGGTTTGATGGGCGCAACACGGGTTTTTGCGGCGATCAATCTGACCACATATTCGTTATTGAGCTCCACGCGACTAAAATAACAGCGGCGTATGCGTGAGATGAAGCATCAGCAAATCCCTGCAGCTCAATTGCTTGACGTGGTGATGATAGGTAACGAGGTATGCGACAAATTTCCAATAAGTGAACTTCAGCTACAAACTGTTGCCAACGTGCACACAGCTGTGGGGGTAGTGGTTCGTTCCATTCGACCGAGCTCAGCCAACTATCTTGAAATATAACCTTTAGAAACACAGTGGTGGGGGAAAGTAAGCCCAGGGGGTCGTAAATCTTGGCAAGCTCAGATAGCAAGATCCGTTTTGTCAGAGATATTGTAGCGTCCGGAATGGTCAGCTTGAAGGAGAAATCGTCTACGTCTGGGTCCCAGCGTATTCCAAGAACCTTCACATATTGAGTTGGGCTATCTACTTCTAGAGCTTTTGGTAGATATTCACAAATGTCTTTTGGCAGCGACTTTAGTAGTGCACAACAGTTTGAGCTCCATTTTCGAAGTATAAATTGAGCTCGGCTCAATAGCAAAAGTAGTTCATCCTTGAGTGCAATGAGATCGTCGATATTATCGCAGCCAGTAGGAATATCATCCACGTACGCATCCCTTACAAGCACCGCAGCAGCGTTCGGATACAAATCGGAATTATCTTGAGCGATCTGCTTGAGAACTCGAACAGCCAAGAATGGCGAAGAAGATAAACCATACGTCACGGTCAGCAGTCGGTAATGATCAAGTGTAGCAGTCTCCTCTTTTCGCCAGACGATACGTTGATACTGCGTGTGCTCCTCTGAAACCAGGATGCCTCTAAACATTTTCTCAATGTCCGTACAGAACACATAGCGATGCTGACGGAAACGTAAACATACTCAAAGTAAATTCCTTTGAATAGGTGGTCCAATGTGTAGTCGTGAATTGAGTGAATATCCCTTGCAGTCCTCCCCAGAACCATCGAATACAACTCGGCATCGCGTGGTGGTGCTATCTGGTTTAAATACTGCGTGATGGGCCAAGTAATTGTGATTGGCGGGATCCCCGTCTACCTTAGTCGGCGGAATCAACTCCATATGTCCTCGTTGTATGTAGTCCTCCATAAATTCGACATATTGTTGTTTGAGTGCCGGAAACTTTTGAAATTTCCGTACGAGAGAAGAAAAGCGGCGTAGAGCTTGGAGCAAGTTGGACCCCATAGGCAGAGCGGAATCCTTAAACGGATATTGGACGATGCACACGCCATCCTCTCGGCGGGTGTGCGTTTGAACGAAGTGTTGCTCAGCGGGATCATTAGCGTCAATGGTATCGTTACTTGGTTGAACTCGTTCCATGTCCATGAACGATCGAACTAAGATATCCAGATCTTCGTGAGCGTGATGTGCTAGTGCGTGGGTGTGAGCATCACTACAGAGATGATAGCTGCCTGTAATGACCCAACCAAAATTAGTATGAAGTGCAATAGGATATTCAAAACCAAACTCTTTGCGTCGTCCAGTGTATATGTTCCAAAGTTGATCAGCTCCTAAAATCACATCGATTTCGCAAACGTGCGACGATCCACAACGTCTAGCTCTTTAAATTTAGTACACGCATAAAGGCTGTGTGTCCCGTGACAATACACGCAATCACAACCAGATGTAGTTGGCACGTCCACATGATGAGACACTGCACGACGTTTATTCAGCACAGTGGGAGGATCATGAACTAAGTATGTATCTTGACAAGACTCAAGTGCGTCAAAACGGGTGAAAAGAAAGACGAACAGGTCATTTATGGTCACATTTTCCTTGCACGATTCACTAGATGTAGCCCAAGCTTTCTTGCATTCAGTGTCTAGTTTTGAGAGCAATATATGGATCAGCCACACATCTCGGTTGTCGCAATTCAGCGCGTGTAGACCACGTATGCTCTCGTCTGCGGAGTCAACTATTTTGCGCAACTCAATGATTTTTGAAACTTTTGCAGTTAGCAACGAAAGAAAGTTTTGAATGAACGACCGAGCAATAAGTGATTTTTTGTTGTAGCGATTTTTAAGCCTCTCCCATGCGTCTTGGTAATTATCATCAGTAATGGGAATATGTTTAATCAGAGCCAAAGCTTCACCATCTAGATAGGATTTCCAAAAATGGAACTTTTGACACCTCGAAAGACTAGTCTTCTTGTCGACTGAGCCTAAGAACAGGTCACTAAACTGACACCAATTTTCTTATCTTCCAGAAAACGTAGGAATGCGTATTTTCTCAAAATGCAGCTCTGAGGGTCCCGCTGAATCCCGAATCTCCTCCAGAAGTTGTGTTTGTCCCTTCCACTCTTTCACGGTGCTAGCTAACAATATATTTTAAGTGTCGTGAGCACTATCTGGACTGCTCCGCTCACTGATGGCTCCAGTGAAAATGGCATGGGCACTAAAGAATTTTCCTTCATATTCGGCAATATCCAAATTCGGATCCACCAAATCCTCTTTTTCATTATATTGGACTAGCTCCTCAGAGCGCTCCATGAAACGGTTGAAAGTTGAAACCAATCGGTCCAACTTGTATTCTAATGTTTGGACAGAAGTACATGACCGAACAAATTCTTGAGCCTCTGCAGCTGCACGAGTTAGTTGGGATTTGTGCGCACCACGTTGCTGAATTAAACGATGTCTGAGGGCATTCATGACGAACAGCGGTCCACGATATCACTCAGTATATGGGTTTCAAATAAAATCAGACGCGGCGATCCGGCTCGAAGGACCAAAATTTCGTATGGTGATGAATGAGTGGACTGTATTTTTTTTAATTAGGTTTTATTTGATTAATATACTGATTACGTAATATTTAGCGGTTTACAGTTTTATGAAAAAGCGGGGGTGCGATTGCGGTGGTTAAACGATACGCGTGCGGTTGTGTTCTTGTCGATTTTGCTACTGCTCCAACTTCACGAACAGAAGTCGAGCAAAAGAGAATTGGAAGATCATGCGATGCGACGGTCCAATGCAGCATCAATGTATGCGCGTGAAGTTGCGGTTCTAGCTATATGTGTGTGAGCGTTACAGTCAGTGTTGCCAGCTACTCGCCACAAAAAAAGAACAAATAGACAAAAAAAAAACGGGAAAAAAGGGATGGAAAAATTTAAAAAAGGATAGAAAACAGGACAAATAGTTTTATGCATTATTTTTATTTGTATTATTCATTTGGAAGCATTTCAAATGCTTCCTCGCAACTAAAACATCATCATCATCTTCATCCTTTACATATGACGCATTTGTGCCAATAATTTTTAAATATTTCTCCGGCAGATCATAAGTATCGCAGCATGCACTGTGCCGACGTAATTCAAATCTAGTAAAAATTGAAAATAGTTTAATACATTTAATACAATATGAGTGTAAATTGAATTAATTAAAATTTGTTTTAAATAAATAGTAATATGGTTTTACCTGATGGACAACACTGCATTCAAAGTAATCATTTGCAGGCGATTTCTTAATTTGGTTGTAACCAAATTGACTTGGCTAAAAACCCGCTCGACTGCCGCATTGGACCAAGGCAATTACAACAAAGTCAGGGCAAATGTTGCCAATTCAAAAAATGGTTTATTGCCTGCAGAGTCCTTGTAGTTTCTTACCTCTGACCAAAACTTCACAGTGCAGTCAACATTGTGCCACTTTATATATTGAATGTTATTATACTGCGATGACATTTTTTCAATTCCACTGCTATTTATTTTAAACAATTCTAAAATTGGAATTATGGAGTCTTTGTTTGTACGCAATATTTTTTCCACTGAACATTTTTTCAATATTTTTTAGAGATTCAAAGTTTTCCGGCAACTTTTAATAGAAGGAGTGAAAATGAATAACCTTATTTTTTTATAAACAATAGCGATTCCCATACCTTTGTTTAAGCTGATTCATTAATACGACAACAAACTCCGTGCAATTCATGCGGATATTATTTTCATTTTCATCATCGATCCTGTCCTTAACTTTTTTTTAGGTTTGTTTTAAACCCATATCCCATGTATAGATCCCTTTTTACGTGCATTTAAATTTCGTCCGCAAAAATATCAATTTTGACATCGGGGGGAATGATGTAAGCAGCAAGCGACTTAATGCCCATAATTAAATCTCCCAACAGTTTGGTCGGGTTGGGTTTTTTGCTTTGAAAATTTGTATTTATCCGCTGCATCTCCTCCAATATGGGTTTTAAAAATATGAAATACAAGTGATTGGTGTCATTGTAAAGTTCACCTAGAATTGTGGCTTTGTGACATTTCTCGGTCAATGCAGCAGTACTAAAATGTAATTTCAGCTCAATCCACTGATCTAAAATACGTTGTACTGCATGCTCGATTGACAGCCATCTGGTATCGCAAACTTTTGGAATTTTTAAGGGAGCCTTAGGAAATATATTACAAAAAATTATTAGCTTTAAATCGATATGATATGCTATAGCAAACAAATATTCTACAAACTCTTGGGACGATCACGAACGTTTAATAAAATATGTTAGTATAAGGTTAAACAAAGACAAACACTTGAATCTCATGTAATTAATGATCTGCAATAAATCCATTAAAAGTTAAAACACATATATATACGGAATTTCAAACGTTCCTTCTACCTGGTTGTTATTTATACATTGATATAACGTCCTGTAGACAATTTGCCTACTGGAACTTTTACTAAACCAAAAATATGTCTCACTAATTACAAACTCCAGCGAAACTGGCAAAGTCTGCTTGCAAGCAGCATTAAAAGCCAATTGCACCGAATGGCAGACACATTTGATTAATACCAATGATGGTACCAATTTCTTGAGTTCCACATAAACATAAAAACCCACCATCACATTGGCATTGTCCGTTCCAATACCTATCAGATTGCTTATTGGAATATATTATAGCAATATATTATAGCAACCCCTAAAAATATTTTAACAGAAGGTGTTTTAAATATAATTTTCATTATAAATGTGTTTCATACCCAATATCTTGGTAACGCTGACGTCAGTCGATTCGTCAATCATCAAGCTGTATTTTTCGTCGCCAATATCGTCCCGCAGATCTTCATTGAAGTGGACAGCTAGTACGTTTTTAATTACACTAGTGCACTTCGTCCGGTGTAGGCGTATTTGGTTTTTGCAAACCTCACTAAGGTGACCAACTGGAGCAATAGCTGCGTGCTGGGCTATATACATTGATAAGCCGGCCTCCTGGCGACAAAGTTCATTGCTTTGCACAGGTTGAACATTTATTTTGTTTGTCTGAGCCAACGGCGATCTATTTTGTGCATGCTTTTTGGTGCTCATATGTGCACGGATTTGCTCAATTTTTAAATTTACACTGCATTTGCAGTATTTGCAGTACGCTTTGCTACTATCGTTTGTATCTCGGCACATCCAGCTCTTAAATTCTGGCTCATTTAGCCAACTTTCACGAAATTTCTGCTTATAATTTTCTTTCGGCATTTGAAAACCACCTTTTCGCAGAATATTTATTTCACAATGAGCCGACTGCTCGCACCGACACATTTAGTAGATATCGTTTTAATTTAATTCGATATTATTATGTCTAAGAGCGATGCCACCTTGTTAGAATTGAATCAGAAGTACCCAAGTGCAAGTAAAAAATTAAATGCGGAAAAACTCAACCCAAAAAAAGGATAGATTTCCGGATAGGGGATGTTTGACATTTTTTCTAGCTGACGCAGTTTAAAAAGGGATAGATCTGTCCGGAAAAAGGCTGAATTGGCAACACTGGTTACAGTTATGGTTTGGGCGCAAGCAATAACAACACAGTTATGCGCGTAAGAATAGGAGCATAAGCGGGGAAATACAATTATGAGCATATGAATAGGGTTGGTTATAATATGAACGAATATGACAACTAAGCTAGGCGGCTAATTTCTCAACATTTAGCGACATCAATAATGACAGATAACGAACCAAGTTTTACTTCAGCACAATTTAGATCTTTCATACAACGAAGTAATTTAACCATTTTTTATGCTGATCCCAGGCATAGCACTTTCAATGGACAGGTAGAAGGAGTGCATTCCACATTAACAGAAATAGCACGATGTATTAAAGAGGAACTAGCTTAACAAGCTATACAGAAATAATATTAAGGGCAGCGCAAGAATATAACCTCACAATACATTCAACAATAAATCAAATGCCTCATGACATCTAATTTAATAAAATCCAACAAGAAAATGTTCCATTATTACTTAAAACAGCTCAAAATAAAATGCTTAAGGTACACAATAAGGATAGGAGAGGAAAAGACTATACAGTAGGTGAAGTAGTTCATGAAAAAAAATTCGGTGAAAGAAACAAACTACAACCCCGTTACAAAAAACAGGTAGTTAAGGAAAATCATAACAACAAAATCATGATCCATAACAGAAACCGAATAATACATAAAGACAATATAAAACATTACGAATTTTTTTTTATTTTTGAAGAAAATGTATGTAAATATAATAATATTGACCCTCGTTTTGTATACGACTTCCGAAGTAGTTGACTATACGCACAGTGATTTCTTGTTACTTAGAGACGACAGGAACGTTTACACTTACTAACTTAAGTTTTAATAAGGAGATAATAAATATAGAATCCAAATATGTTAATAAATCCATAAATTCGGACGATGAATGGAAAATTAAAATGGAAATTAACTTATTAAATTTGATGATTTCAGAATTAGCCCCAAAGAGAAATAGAAGGGGAATTAATGAGTTGGGTACCATTTGGAAATGGGTAGCAGGTACCCCTGATCAAGAGGATTTTATGAACAGCTGAACTTGATTGATACCATAGCACTTTTAAAAATAAACATTCTTAATACAAACATTTTAAATAAAAATGAAATAGATGACATTTACAAGCACGAAAAAAGCCGTGGAGTTATCAGATTTACTTGACATTGCAACTAATAATTATTTATATAAAATACCCCCAAATTAATAATATTTGTAAACTATACCATGCAAGAGCCATCTCACAACATGATGGAAAATTAGTTATAAGCAAAAATATTTGCGAATGCGGGGGACGTTATTATCTAATGAATAATTTCAAAACAGAAACATTTAACAATAATGGAAAAAAAAGCTAAGAAAATAATTGTTTTACGAATTTACAAAATGGCCTTAAAGCCAACTGATCGAAAATAAGAGAAACGAGGGGAAACGTTATGTGTGTGCAGTTGCGGTTCTTGCTATATGTGTGTGAGCGTTACAGTCTGTGTTGCCAGCTACTCGCCACAAAAAAAGAACAAATAGACAAAAAAAAAACGGGAAAAAAGGGATGGAAAAATTTAAAAAAGGATAGAAAACAGGACAAATAGTTTTATGCATTATTTTTATTTGTATTATTCATTTGGAAGCATTTCAAATGCTTCCTCGTCAACTAAAACATCATCATCATCTTCATCCTTTACATATGACGCATTTGTGCCTATAATTTTTAAATATTTCTCCGGCAGATCATAAGTATCGCAGCATGCACTGTGCCGACGTAATTCAAATCTAGTAAAAATTGAAAATAGTTTAATACATTTAATACAATATGAGTGTAAATTGAATTAATTAAAATTTGTTTTAAATAAATAGTAATATGGTTTTACCTGATGGACAAGACTGCATTCAAAGTAATCATTTGCAGGCGATTTCTTAATTTGGTTGTAACCAAATTGACTTGGCTAAAAACCCGCTCGACTGCCGCATTGGACCAAGGCAATTACAACAAAGTCAGGGCAAATGTTGCCAATTCAAAAAATGGTTTATTGCCTGCAGAGTCCTTGTAGTTTCTTACCTCTGACCAAAACTTCACAGTGCAGTCAACATTGTGCCACTTTATATATTGAATGTTATTATACTGCGATGACATTTTTTCAATTCCACTGCTATTTATTTTAAACAATTCTAAAATTGGAATTATGGAGTCTTTGTTTGTACGCAATATTTTTTCCACTGAACATTTTTTCAATATTTTTTAGAGATTCAAAGTTTTCCGGCAACTTTTAATAGAAGGAGTGAAAATGAATAACCTTATTTTTTTATAAACAATAGCGATTCCCATACCTTTGTTTCAGCTGATTCATTAATACGACAACAAACTCCGTGCAATTCATGCGGATATTATTTTCATTTTCATCATCGATCCTGTCCTTAACTTTTTTTTAGGTTTGTTTTAAACCCATATCCCATGTATAGATCCCTTTTTACGTGCATTTAAATTTCGTCCGCAAAAATATCAATTTTGACATCGGGGGGAATGATGTAAGCAGCAAGCGACTTAATGCCCATAATTAAATCTCCCAACAGTTTGGTCGGGTTGGGTTTTTTGCTTTGAAAATTTTTATTTATCCGCTGCATCTCCTCCAATATGGGTTTTAAAAATATGAAATACAAGTGATTGGTGTCATTGTAAAGTTCACCTAGAATTGTGGCTTTGTGACATTTCTCGGTCAATGCAGCAGTACTAAAATGTAATTTCAGCTCAATCCACTGATCTAAAATACGTTGTACTGCATGCTCGATTGACAGCCATCTGGTATCGCAAACTTTTGGAATTTTTAAGGGAGCCTTAGGAAATATATTACAAAAAATTATTAGCTTTAAATCGATATGATATGCTATAGCAAACAAATATTCTACAAACTCTTGGGACGATCACGAACGTTTAATAAAATATGTTAGTATAAGGTTAAACAAAGACAAACACTTGAATCTCATGTAATTAATGATCTGCAATAAATCCATTAAAAGTTAAAACACATATATAAACGGAATTTCAAACGTTCCTTCTACCTGGTTGTTATTTATACATTGATATAACGTCCTGTAGACAATTTGCCTACTGGAACTTTTACTAAACCAAAAATATGTCTCACTAATTACAAACTCCAGCGAAACTGGCAAAGTCTGCTTGCAATCAGCATTAAAAGCCAATTGCACCGAATGGCAGACACATTTGATTAATACCAATGATGGTACCAATTTCTTGAGTTCCACATAAACATAAACACCCACCATCACATTGGCATTGTCCGTTCCAATACCTATCAGATTGCTTATTGGAATATATTATAGCAATATATTATAGCAACCCCTACAAATATTTTAACAGAAAGTGTTTTAAATATAATTTTCATAATAAATGTGTTTCATACCCAATATCTTGGTAACGCTGACGTCAGTCGATTCGTCAATCATCAAGCTGTATTTTTCGTCGCCAATATCGTCCCGCAGATCTTCATTGAAGTGGACAGCTAGTACGTTTTTAATTACACTAGTGCACTTCGTCCGGTGTAGGCGTATTTGGTTTTTGCAAACCTCACTAAGGTGACCAACTGGAGCAATAGCTGCGTGCTGGGCTATATACATTGATAAGCCGGCCTCCTGGTGACAAAGTTCATTGCTTTGCACAGGTTAAACATTTATTTTGTTTGTTTGAGCCAACGGCGATCTATTTTGTGCATGCTTTTTGGTGCTCATATGTGCACGGATTTGATCAATTTTTAAATTTACACTGCATTTGCAGTATTTGCAGTACGCTTTGCTACTATCGTTTGCATCTCGGCACATCCAGCTCTTAAATTCTGGCTCATTTAGCCAACTTTCACGAAATTTCTGCTTATAATTTTCTTTCGGCATTTGAAAACCACCTTTTCGCAGAATATTTATTTCACAATGAGCCGACTGCTCGCACCGACACATTTAGTAGATATCGTTTTAATTTAATTCGATATTATTATGTCTAAGGCTGGCAAGAAACCCTCTAGCTGAACCCTCCCCGAGGGTGCCGGCTGGGCAATGGGCACTGCATTATCCCGGACAAGGGTAATGCATTGTCGCTTGCTCTGTCCGAGGAAATGCAGTGTCTAGCTAAGGCAATGATTCAGCGTCCTCTCGATCTCGAGTCGGGGGAGCTGGGTCAGAGCCATGGCTAGAGGTGCCTGGCGGTCAGGCCTAAAACGCTAGGGGGTGGCTCCCCCGAAAAACATTAGCCGCATGGACCTTCGGGCCAACCATGGAGGGGACAAAAGAGAAAGCAAGGGTTGGGATGTCAACCCAAACGTCGGTGGGAAGCGTGGCTTGCAATACTACTGCCGGAAAAATTCGCTGTAGGATGAGCCGCGCAGGTGTCCTAGTCGAGACAGACTCGGACCTGGAGAGCGTGCTGTCCATCAGCAAAACGGAAGAGGAATGCCTTCTCCGCTCGCCTGAACCAGGTTCCAGCTCCCCGCGTAGGGAAGGGCCGAAGCGTTCGAGGGAAGGGATGAGGGCAAAAGCTCAGTATAAGGCGGCCCTGAAGATTTTTAGCAGGCTACAAGGCAAGGCAGATATCTCCCCGGAGGAGAAATCCAAGCTAGCTTGGGCCGAGCTGAAGGTGGAAGAGGGCCGTAGATACTACGCACGGTTGCCTCAAATGAAGGCTTCCACTAATGAACACGCAAATAAGGTGGAGGAGTTGCTAGCTACCAAGAGGCAGCGCTCGACGGACAACACCGCCACCCCGGCAGGCAAGCGGCAGCGCGGGCCCAAGAGAGCGGAACCATCCCCACCACCACCGAAAACGGCGAAGCAGAGGTCTGTCAATGCTTCAAAGGTCAGCGATGTGTCCAAGAGACACCTGGTCGTAGCTCTCATCGACAGACGTGATGAGAACGGGAAGATGACGGCGGCGCAGTGGAAACTGGTCCACGCACGGCTCGTCGACTCCCTGCTTGCACGGATGGAGGAAGACCCCACAGTGTCCATGCCCACTTTTGATGGCGCTGGGTGGCTGAATGGGGTAAAAATCCTTAAATGCAATGACGACCCGACGCTGAGGTGGCTGACGCAGACGGTCTGCCAATTGGAGGCGTTGTGGGAGGGGGCCAAGCTGGAGGTGGTGGACAGGCAGCTAATCCCGTCCATTCCAAAGGCAAAGGTACTCTTCCCCATCGTCATCCAAGGAGACCGCGCGCTGAAGCTCCTTCAGCGTCAAAACCCGGACATACCAACCGCAGACTGGAAGGTACGCTGGTAGCCCACTACCCAACGAGGGGGGCCAGCATGTGATCCTCCAGATCAACAAAGACGCAGAGGACGTCCTTTACCCCAGATACGGGAAAATGGCGTGGGGCATGGGCAGTGTGTACCTGCGCCTCAAGAAGCGCCACCCCGAAGACACAGACACACACACCCTGCAGGCAGGCGAGGTGGAGAAGGACCTCAGTCTAGACACCATCGTGGAGGCCGCCCAGGGTCTGGCTCTAGAAGACTCCCAGGAAGATGAGGACGGTGACCTGACGATTACAGTCAACCCGTCGTATGCAGTTGAACCAGCCGCCCATGAAACTGAGTGTGCTGCAAAGCAACCTGCATAAAAGCAAGGTAGCATCGGCGGAGCTCCTCATAGCCATGGAGCAAGGGCCCGCCGACATAGCTTTGGTCCAGGAGCCCTGGATTGCGTCAGGCAACACAGTGGCCGGACTGAAGTTCGCAAATTACAACTCGTTCTACCCAACATCGGTAAGCAGGAATAGAACCGTCGTACTAGTACGAAAGGGAATCCACGCTCACCTTATGTCTCATTACAGCACGGACGACCTGACAGTGGTGATGCTAGAGAGTGAGGCGAAGCACCTTTTAGCAGCATTCTGCTACATGGCACATGACAGGCCCTCGCCACCTAACGAACTGCGGAGCCTGGTGGAAGAAGCCAACTCCAAAGACTACCAACTTCTCATTGGTACGTACGCCAATGCCCACCACAGTGTGTGGGGAAGCCCCGATATCAACGACCGAGGTGAGTCACTCTTAGACTTTACTTTATCAACTAACATAGATGTAGTAAACGTGGGGGATGAATACACCTACGTAGGTCCCACCTCGTCAAACGTGCTACATCTAACCCTCTCTACAGGAAAGATTACCTTAGTATCTGGCTGGAAGGTCCTAGAAAGACCATCCTTTTCAGATCATAAATACATTCAGTACAAGTGGGTATTCGAACAAACTCCGAAGGTAACTGTATACCGAAACCCCTGGAACATAAACTTCGAAAAGCTTTAAAAGCAGTTATCTCGAAGTTGTCTAGTGAACCCGGGTGTAGTGATATCCGCAGAAGACATAGAAAAGTCCCTGGATACTCTATCCAAGGTTCTACTAGATGCCTACTACGCATCATGCCCACCCTCAAGAACAAAGAGGACCAAGCCACTCTGGCGTAATCGGGACCTCTCTTTACAAAAAAAATAACCTCAGGAAATTCTTCAAGCTTGCCAAACAAGTGAATGAAGAGATCATCAACGAGAAATACAAGATGCAACTCAGAAACTACAAAAAGGAAATACGTAAGGCACAACGTAGCTCGTGGAGGAACTTCTGCTCCAACATCGATAAAGTGCCTGAAACAGCAAGACTCAGGAAGCTGCTCTCAAAGCAGCCCACCATACAGAGTCAGCTACAATTAAATAACGGACAGTGGTCAGAAGACAGCGAAGAGGCTCTGACAGCACTAATGGAGGCCCACTTCCCGGGATGCACCGAGGTCACTGATGCTGAAACGCATCAGGACCTAGCAACCGAGGAACAAACACCCCCGACAGATCTAATAACCCACAAGAAGATCCAATGGGCCATAGACTCCTTTGCGGGCATCAAAGCACCTGGACTGGACCGAATATTCCCAGCCATGTTGCAGGCGACCAAAGAGACGATCATCCCATGGCTCTTCGCAATATACTCGGCATGTCTAAGTACAGGCTATATCCCTATCCAATGGAGAACGGCTAGAGTTGTCTTCCTCCCAAAGGCAGGAAAGTGCAGCCATGCTAGTCCCAAGGACTACAGACCGATAAGCCTTACCTCTTTTATGCTAAAAACACTGGAAAAGCTGCTGGACGGATACATCAGGAAGGAGGTGGGAGGACTGATGTCAACCAACCAGCACGCTTATACCAAAGGGAAATCGGTGGAAACAGCTCTACATTCATTAGTAGCTACCATCGAGAAGGCTCTCAACAATAAAAAGTATGCACTAGGAGTATTCGTAGATATATCCGGAGCATTTAACAACGTAGCCACGAACGCAATAATGAATCGCCTTGAAGCGACCCACACACACCAAGCAATCAACCTATGGATAAAGAACCTCCTGAGTTGTAGACGGGTGCAATCTGAGTGGGGCACCGCTTCCACGGTAAAGGGAGCGCATAGAGGCACACCTCAAGGTGGAGTCTTGTCGCCCCTCCTGTGGAATCTGGTAGTCGACGACCTCATCAAGAGATTCGAGAGGAAGGCCCTAAAAATAACAGCTTATGCAGACGACATAAGCATAATTATTACGGGCGTATATCCATCGACTCTCAGCTCCATAATGGAACGAACACTCAGGGAGATATGCGAGTGGGCGGACGAAGTAGGACTCGATATCAACGCGGACAAGACGGACCTCATCCTCTTTACAAAGAGGTACAAGGTACCGGCATGGATCCCCCCAACAATCAACCAAACAAGGCTAACCCCGAAAACACAGGTCAAATACCTCGGCACAGTACTGGATAGCAAACTGGCATGGAAAACCAATGTAGTGGAAAGGGTGAAGAAGGCCACCATTGCGCTTTATGCATTCAAGAAGATGCTTAGCAGCACATGGGGCCTGTCACCCGCCCTAATGCATTGGATCTACATCTCGGTGGTGCGACCAACTCTGCTGTATGGAGTCCTAGTGTGGTGGCAAGCAACTGAGAAGAAGACGTACCACAAGCTTATGGAAAGGACCCAGCGACAGGCTTTGCTATGTATCACAGGGGCGCTGAGGTCAACCCCAACTATAGCACTCGAAACCATACTCGGGATCGATCCCCTCGACATCCACGCTCGGCTGACTGCGGGTAAAGCAGCACAGCGACTTATCGCATCGGGGAACATGTCACCCCAAGGATACGGGCACAGTTCAATTGGGAGGAACATGACCAGTCATACAGACTACATGACCCCCCAAACTTGCCTAGAGGTCAAAACCAACACATTTTTGGGACCCGAAGACTGGAAAAAGGGACGGGACTAGACTCAACACCTCAACATATATACTGACGGCTCCAAGATGGACGGAGGAGTAGGAGCGGGCTTATATTGTACAAACCCCGAAATAAGGGGATCGGATCGGATAGGGGATGTTTGACATTTTTTCTAGCTGACGCAGTTTAAAAAGGGACAGATCTGTCCGGAAAAAGGCTGAATTGGCAACACTGGTTACAGTTATGGTTTGGGCGCAAGCAATAACAACACAGTTATGCGCGTAAGAATAGGAGCATAAGCGGGGAAATACAATTATGAGCATATGAATAGGGTTGGTTATAATATGAACGAATATGACAACTAAGCTAGGCGGCTAATTTCTCAACATTTAGCGACATCAATAATGACAGATAACGAACCAAGTTTTACTTCAGCACAATTTAGATCTTTCATACAACGAAGTAATTTAACCATTTTTTATGCTGATCCCAGGCATAGCACTTCCAATGGACAGGTAGAAGGAGTGCATTCCACATTAACAGAAATAGCACGATGTATTAAAGAGGAACTAGCTTAACAAGCTATACAGAAATAATATTAAGGGCAGCGCAAGAATATAACCTCACAATACATTCAACAATAAATCAAATGCCTCATGACATCTAATTTGATAAAATCCAACAAGAAAATGTTCCATTATTACTTAAAACAGCTCAAAATAAAATGCTTAAGGTACACAATAAGGATAGGAGAGGAAAAGACTATACAGTAGGTGAAGTAGTTCATGAAAAAAAATTCGGTGAAAGAAACAAACTACAACCCCGTTACAAAAAACAGGTAGTTAAGGAAAATCATAACAACAAAATCATGATCCATAACAGAAACCGAATAATACATAAAGACAATATAAAACATTACGAATTTTTTTTTATTTTTGAAGAAAATGTATGTAAATATAATAATATTGACCCTCGTTTTGTATACGACTTCCGAAGTAGTTGACTATACGCACAGTGATTACTTGTTACTTAGAGACGACAGGAACGTTTACACTTACTAACTTAAGTTTTTATAAGGAGATAATAAATATAGAATCCAAATATGTTAATAAATCCATAAATTCGGACGATGAATGGGAAATTAAAATGGATATTAACTTATTAAATTTGATGATTTCAGAATTAGCCCCAAAGAGAAATAGAAGGGGAATTAATGAGTTGGGTACCATTTGGAAATGGGTAGCAGGTACCCCTGATCAAGAGGATTTTATGAACAGCTGAACTTGATTGATACCATAGCACTTTTAAAAATAAACATTCTTAATACAAACATTTTAAATAAAAATGAAATAGATGACATTTACAAGCACGAAAAAAGCCGTGGAGTTATCAGATTTACTTGACAATGCAACTTTTAAAATAGTTCGAAACGCAGACTTAATAATTATTTATATAAAATACCCCCAAATTAATAATATTTGTAAACTATACCATGCAAGAGCCATCTCACAACATGATGGAAAATTAGTTATAAGCAAAAATATTTGCGAATGCGGGGGACGTTATTATCTAATTTTAATTTTATTATATAATTTATTATATAATTATTATAATTTCAAAACAGAAACATTTAACAATAATGGAAAAATAAGCTAAGAAAATAATTGTTTTACGAATTTACAAAATGGCCTTAAAGCCAACTGATCGAAAATAAGAGAAACGAGGGGAAACGTTATGAGTGTGCAGTTGCGGTTCTTGCTATATGTGTGTGAGCGTTACAGTCAGTGTTGCCAGCTACTCGCCACAAAAAAAGAACAAATAGACAAAAAAAAAACGGGAAAAAAGGGATGGAAAAATTTAAAAAAGGATAGAAAACAGGACAAATAGTTTTATGCATTATTTTTATTTGTATTATTCATTCGGAAGCATTTCAAATGCTTCCTCGTCAACTAAAACATCATCATCATCTTCATCCTTTACATATGACGCATTTGTGCCTATAATTTTTAAATATTTCTCCGGCAGATCATAAGTATCGCAGCATGCACTGTGCCGACGTAATTCAAATTTAGTAAAAATTGAAAATAGTTTAATACATTTAATACATTATGAGTGTAAATTGAATTAATTAAAATTTGTTTTAAATAAATAGTAATATGGTTTTACCTGATGGACAAGACTGCATTCAAAGTAATCATTTGCAGGCGATTTCTTAATTTGGTTGTAACCAAATTGACTTGGCTAAAAACCCGCTCGACTGCCGCATTGGACCAAGGCAATTACAACAAAGTCAGGGCAAATGTTGCCAATTCAAAAAATGGTTTATTGCCTGCAGAGTCCTTGTAGTTTCTTACCTCTGACCAAAACTTTACAGTGCAGTCAACATTGTGCCATACAGAGTCAGCTACAATTAAATAACGGACAGTGGTCAGAAGACAGCGAAGAGGCTCTGACAGCACTAATGGAGGCCCACTTCCCGGGATGCACCGAGGTCACTGATGCTGAAACGCATCAGGACCTAGCAACCGAGGAACAAACACCCCCGACAGATCTAATAACCCACAAGAAGATCCAATGGGCCATAGACTCCTTTGCGGGCATCAAAGCACCTGGACTGGACCGAATATTCCCAGCCATGTTGCAGGCGACCAAAGAGACGATCATCCCATGGCTCTTCGCAATATACTCGGCATGTCTAAGTACAGGCTATATCCCTATCCAATGGAGAACGGCTAGAGTTGTCTTCCTCCCAAAGGCAGGAAAGTGCAGCCATGCTAGTCCCAAGGACTACAGACCGATAAGCCTTACCTCTTTTATGCTAAAAACACTGGAAAAGCTGCTGGACGGATACATCAGGAAGGAGGTGGGAGGACTGATGTCAACCAACCAGCACGCTTATACCAAAGGGAAATCGGTGGAAACAGCTCTACGTTCATTAGTAGCTACCATCGAGAAGGCTCTCAACAATAAAAAGTATGCACTAGGAGTATTCGTAGATATATCCGGAGCATTTAACAACGTAGCCACGAACGCAATAATGAATCGCCTTGAAGCGACCCACACACACCAAGCAATCAACCTATGGATAAAGAACCTCCTGAGTTGTAGACGGGTGCAATCTGAGTGGGGCACCGCTTCCACGGTAAAGGGAGCGCATAGAGGCACACCTCAAGGTGGAGTCTTGTCGCCCCTCCTGTGGAATCTGGTAGTCGACGACCTCATCAAGAGATTCGAGAGGAAGGCCCCAAAAATAACAGCTTATGCAGACGACATAAGCATAATTATTACGGGCGTATATCCATCGACTCTCAGCTCCATAATGGAACGAACACTCAGGGAGATATGCGAGTGGGCGGACGAAGTAGGACTCGATATCAACGCGGACAAGACGGACCTCATCCTCTTTACAAAGAGGTACAAGGTACCGGCATGGATCCCCCCAACAATCAACCAAACAAGGCTAACCCCGAAAACACAGGTCAAATACCTCGGCACAGTACTGGATAGCAAACTGGCATGGAAAACCAATGTAGTGGAAAGGGTGAAGAAGGCCACCATTGCGCTTTATGCATTCAAGAAGATGCTTAGCAGCACATGGGGCCTGTCACCCGCCCTAATGCATTGGATCTACATCTCGGTGGTGCGACCAACTCTGCTGTATGGAGTCCTAGTGTGGTGGCAAGCAACTGAGAAGAAGACGTACCACAAGCTTATGGAAAGGACCCAGCGACAGGCTTTGCTATGTATCACAGGGGCGCTGAGGTCAACCCCAACTATAGCACTCGAAACCATACTCGGGATCGATCCCCTCGACATCCACGCTCGGCTGACTGCGGGTAAAGCAGCACAGCGACTTATCGCATCGGGGAACATGTCACCCCAAGGATACGGGCACAGTTCAATTGGGAGGAACATGACCAGTCATACAGACTACATGACCCCCCAAACTTGCCTAGAGGTCAAAACCAACACATTTTTGGGACCCGAAGACTGGAAAAAGGGACGGGACTAGACTCAACACCTCAACATATATACTGACGGCTCCAAGATGGACGGAGGAGTAGGAGCGGGCTTATATTGTACAAACCCCGAAATAAGGGGATCGGATCGGATAGGGGATGTTTGACATTTTTTCTAGCTGACGCAGTTTAAAAAGGGACAGATCTGTCCGGAAAAAGGCTGAATTGGCAACACTGGTTACAGTTATGGTTTGGGCGCAAGCAATAACAACACAGTTATGCGCGTAAGAATAGGAGCATAAGCGGGGAAATACAATTATGAGCATATGAATAGGGTTGGTTATAATATGAACGAATATGACAACTAAGCTAGGCGGCTAATTTCTCAACATTTAGCGACATCAATAATGACAGATAACGAACCAAGTTTTACTTCAGCACAATTTAGATCTTTCATACAACGAAGTAATTTAACCATTTTTTATGCTGATCCCAGGCATAGCACTTCCAATGGACAGGTAGAAGGAGTGCATTCCACATTAACAGAAATAGCACGATGTATTAAAGAGGAACTAGCTTAACAAGCTATACAGAAATAATATTAAGGGCAGCGCAAGAATATAACCTCACAATACATTCAACAATAAATCAAATGCCTCATGACATCTAATTTGATAAAATCCAACAAGAAAATGTTCCATTATTACTTAAAACAGCTCAAAATAAAATGCTTAAGGTACACAATAAGGATAGGAGAGGAAAAGACTATACAGTAGGTGAAGTAGTTCATGAAAAAAAATTCGGTGAAAGAAACAAACTACAACCCCGTTACAAAAAACAGGTAGTTAAGGAAAATCATAACAACAAAATCATGATCCATAACAGAAACCGATAATAATAATTTAATACATAAAGACAATATAAAACATTACGAATTTTTTTTTATTTTTGAAGAAAATGTATGTAAATATAATAATATTGACCCTCGTTTTGTATACGACTTCCGAAGTAGTTGACTATACGCACAGTGATTACTTGTTACTTAGAGACGACAGGAACGTTTACACTTACTAACTTAAGTTTTTATAAGGAGATAATAAATATAGAATCCAAATATGTTAATAAATCCATAAATTCGGACGATGAATGGGAAATTAAAATGGATATTAACTTATTAAATTTGATGATTTCAGAATTAGCCCCAAAGAGAAATAGAAGGGGAATTAATGAGTTGGGTACCATTTGGAAATGGGTAGCAGGTACCCCTGATCAAGAGGATTTTATGAACAGCTGAACTTGATTGATACCATAGCACTTTTAAAAATAAACATTCTTAATACAAACATTTTAAATAAAAATGAAATAGATGACATTTACAAGCACGAAAAAGGCCGTGGAGTTATCAGATTTACTTGACAATGCAACTTTTAAAATAGTTCGAAACGCAGACTTAATAATTATTTATATAAAATACCCCCAAATTAATAATATTTGTAAACTATACCATGCAAGAGCCATCTCACAACATGATGGAAAATTAGTTATAAGCAAAAATATTTGCGAATGCGGGGGACGTTATTATCTAATTTTAATTTTATTATATAATTTATTATATAATTATTATAATTTCAAAACAGAAACATTTAACAATAATGGAAAAATAAGCTAAGAAAATAATTGTTTTACGAATTTACAAAATGGCCTTAAAGCCAACTGATCGAAAATAAGAGAAACGAGGGGAAACGTTATGAGTGTGCAGTTGCGGTTCTTGCTATATGTGTGTGAGCGTTACAGTCAGTGTTGCCAGCTACTCGCCACAAAAAAAGAACAAATAGACAAAAAAAAAACGGGAAAAAAGGGATGGAAAAATTTAAAAAAGGATAGAAAACAGGACAAATAGTTTTATGCATTATTTTTATTTGTATTATTCATTCGGAAGCATTTCAAATGCTTCCTCGTCAACTAAAACATCATCATCATCTTCATCCTTTACATATGACGCATTTGTGCCTATAATTTTTAAATATTTCTCCGGCAGATCATAAGTATCGCAGCATGCACTGTGCCGACGTAATTCAAATTTAGTAAAAATTGAAAATAGTTTAATACATTTAATACATTATGAGTGTAAATTGAATTAATTAAAATTTGTTTTAAATAAATAGTAATATGGTTTTACCTGATGGACAAGACTGCATTCAAAGTAATCATTTGCAGGCGATTTCTTAATTTGGTTGTAACCAAATTGACTTGGCTAAAAACCCGCTCGACTGCCGCATTGGACCAAGGCAATTACAACAAAGTCAGGGCAAATGTTGCCAATTCAAAAAATGGTTTATTGCCTGCAGAGTCCTTGTAGTTTCTTACCTCTGACCAAAACTTTACAGTGCAGTCAACATTGTGCCACTTTATATATTGAATGTTATTATACTGCGATGACATTTTTTCAATTCCACTGCTATTATGGAATTATGGAGTCTTTGTTTGTACGCAATATTTTTTCCACTGAACATTTTTTCAATATTTTTTAGAGGTTCAAAGTTTTCCGGCAACTTTTAATAGAAGGAGTGAAAATGAATAACCTTATTTTTTTATAAACAATAGCGATTCCCATACCTTTGTTTCAGCTGATTCATTAATACGACAACAAACTCCGTGCAATTCATGCGGATATTATTTTCATTTTCATCATCGATCCTGTCCTTAACTTTTTTTTAGGTTTGTTTTAAACCCATATCCCATGTATAGATCCCTTTTTACGTGCATTTAAATTTCGTCCGCAAAAATATCAATTTTGACATCGGGGGGAATGATGTAAGCAGCAAACGACTTAATGCCCATAATTAAATCTCCCAACAGTTTGGTCGGGTTGGGTTTTTTGCTTTGAAAATTTTTATTTATCCGCTGCATCTCCTCCAATATGGGTTTTAAAAATATGAAATACAAGTGATTGGTGTCATTGTAAAGTTCACCTAGAATTGTGGCTTTGTGACATTTCTCGGTCAATGCAGCAGTACTAAAATGTAATTTCAGCTCAATCCACTGATCTAAAATACGTTGTACTGCATGCTCGATTGACAGCCATCTGGTATCGCAAACTTTTGGAATTTTTAAGGGAGCCTTAGGAAATATATTACAAAAAATTATTAGCTTTAAATCGATATGATATGCTATAGCAAACAAATATTCTACAAACTCTTGGGACGATCACGAACGTTTAATAAAATATGTTAGTATAAGGTTAAACAAAGACAAACACTTGAATCTCATGTAATTAATGATCTGCAATAAATCCATTAAAAGTTAAAACACATATATAAACGGAATTTCAAACGTTCCTTCTACCTGGTTGTTATTTATACATTGATATAACGTCCTGTAGACAATTTGCCTACTGGAACTTTTACTAAACCAAAAATATGTCTCACTAATTACAAACTCCAGCGAAACTGGCAAAGTCTGCTTGCAAGCAGCATTAAAAGCCAATTGCACCGAATGGCAGACACATTTGATTAATACCAATGATGGTACCAATTTCTTGAGTTCCACATAAACATAAACACCCACCATCACATTGGCATTGTCCGTTCCAATACCTATCAGATTGCTTATTGGAATATATTATAGCAATATATTATAGCAACCCCTAAAAATATTTTAACAGAAAATGTTTTAAATATAATTTTCATTATAAATGTGTTTCATACCCAATATCTTGGTAACGCTGACGTCAGTCGATTCGTCAATCATCAAGCTGTATTTTTCGTCGCCAATATCGTCCCGCAGATCTTCATTGAAGTGGACAGCTAGTACGTTTTTAATTACACTAGTGCACTTCGTCCGGTGTAGGCGTATTTGGTTTTTGCAAACCTCACTAAGGTGACCAACTGGAGCAATAGCTGCGTGCTGGGCTATATACATTGATAAGCCGGCCTCCTGGCGACAAAGTTCATTGCTTTGCACAGGTTGAACATTTATTTTGTTTGTCTGAGCCAACGGCGATCTATTTTGTGCATGCTTTTTGGTGCTCATATGTGCACGGATTTGATCAATTTTTAAATTTACACTGCATTTGCAGTATTTGCAGTACGCTTTGCTACTATCGTTTGTATCTCGGCACATCCAGCTCTTAAATTCTGGCTCATTTAGCCAACTTTCACGAAATTTCTGCTTATAATTTTCTTTCGGCATTTGAAAACCACCTTTTCGCAGAATATTTATTTCACAATGAGCCGACTGCTCGCACCGACACATTTAGTAGATATCGTTTTAATTTAATTCGATATTATTATGTCTAAGAGCGATGCCACCTTGTTAGAATTGAATCAGAAGTACCCGAATGCAAGTGAAAAATTAAATGCGGAAAAACTCAACCCAAAAAAAGGATAGATTTCCGGATAGGGGATGTTTGACATTTTTTCTAGCTGACGCAGTTTAAAAAGGGACAGATCTGTCCGGAAAAAGGCTGAATTGGCAACACTGGTTACAGTTATGGTTTGGGCGCAAGCAATAACAACACAGTTATGCGCGTAAGAATAGGAGCATAAGCGGGGAAATACAATTATGAGCATATGAATAGGGTTGGTTATAATATGAACGAATATTACAACTAAGCTAGGCGGCTAATTTCTCAACATTTAGCGACATCAATAATGACAGATAACGAACCAAGTTTTACTTCAGCACAATTTAGATCTTTCATACAACGAAGTAATTTAACCATTTTTTATGCTGATCCCAGGCATAGCACTTCCAATGGACAGGTAGAAGGAGTGCATTCCACATTAACAGAAATAGCACGATGTATTAAAGAGGAACTAGCTTAACAAGCTATACAGAAATAATATTAAGGGCAGCGCAAGAATATAACCTCACAATACATTCAACAATAAATCAAATGCCTCATGACATCTAATTTAATAAAATCCAACAAGAAAATGTTCCATTATTACTTAAAACAGCTCAAAATAAAATGCTTAAGGTACACAATAAGGATAGGAGAGGAAAAGACTATACAGTAGGTGAAGTAGTTCATGAAAAAAAATTCGGTGAAAGAAACAAACTACAACCCCGTTACAAAAAACAGGTAGTTAACAACAACAAAATCATGATCCATAACAGAAACCGAATAATTCATAAAGACAATATAAAACATAACGAATTTTTTTGTATTTTTGAAGAAAATGTATGTAAATATAATAATATTGACCCTCGTTTTGTATACGACTTCCGAAGTAGTTGACTATACGCACAGTGATTACTTGTTACTTAGAGACGACAGGAACGTTTACACTTACTAACTTAAGTTTTTATAAGGAGATAATAAATATAGAATCCAAATATGTTAATAAATCCATAAATTCGGACGATGAATGGGAAATTAAAATGGATATTAACTTATTAAATTTGATGATTTCAGAATTAGCCCCAAAGAGAAATAGAAGGGGAATTAATGAGTTGGGTACCATTTGGAAATGGGTAGCAGGTACCCCTGATCAAGAGGATTTTATGAACAGCTGAACTTGATTGATACCATAGCACTTTTAAAAATAAACATTCTTAATACAAACATTTTAAATAAAAATGAAATAGATGACATTTACAAGCACGAAAAAAGCCGTGGAGTTATCAGATTTACTTGACAATGCAACTTTTAAAATAGTTCGAAACGCAGACTTAATAATTATTTATATAAAATACCCCCAAATTAATAATATTTGTAAACTATACCATGCAAGAGCCATCTCACAACATGATGGAAAATTAGTTATAAGCAAAAATATTTGCGAATGCGGGGGACGTTATTATCTAATGAATAATTTCAAAACAGAAACATTTGACAATAATGGAAAAATAAGCTAAGAAAATAATTGTATTACGAATTTACAAAATGGCCTTAAAGCCAACTGCTCGAAAATAAGAGAAACGAGGGGAAACGTTATAAGCCGCGTCTGCGCCGCGGCTCTACTTTATACCCGGTACTCAGTCAGTATATATGTATGTGAGCTTGTTGTAATTTATTACATGTTCGCAAAAGGAAAAAATTTAAATTTAGCCAAAAAAAAACAATTTAAGTCGAACCTTTTCGGAGATTTTTATCTATTAGACGTTTCCATATTTGTTTACATACATTTTTTACATCTGCCATTTCTACATGTTTTTATCTACTTCCTACATATACATACACTGTGTGCGAGAGAGAGAGGGAATCAGTCTGCGCTTGGGAGGCCACTGAATGTTCAGTTGTTCCTTCTGACTATATTCAGTCATTTTCTATGATTCTGCGTTTTTGGTTTTCCCGTATCTTCAAAATTGTAGATTTTCATCTTTTGTGGGAGCGGAAGGGGGCGTGGCAGAATTTTAAAACAAACTTGTCTCGGTTTGATATCACAGGAGCTTGGATAGAAAGTTTGGTGGTTCTAGCTCTTATAGTCTCTGAGAACTAGGCGTCAAAAAATTCGATCAGGTATAGCGCCTACCCCTGTGTGTGAGAGAGAGCGAGAGGGAACGATGCATTTCGAAATGGTTTTCTTCATTGTGGCTATATTTATTATCCGATCTGATCCAGATTCTACAATCTGATAGATATGCTCATTCTCTATGATTCTGCGTATCTTTAAAATTGTGCATGCCACAGATTTTCGTCTTTGGAGTGGGCGGAAGGGGGCGGGGCGAAATTTTGAAATACACTTGTAACACTACGATAGGACAGGAGTCTGGATACAAAATAGTGTTCCTCTAGCTTTTATGGTCTTTGAGCTATAGGCGCTAATGAAGACGGACAGACGGACGGACAGACGGACGGACAGACAGACATAGCTATATCGACTCGGCTATTGATGCTGATCAAGAATATATATACTTTATGGGGTCGGAAACGCTTCCTTCTGGGTGTTACACACATTAATTTTTTGCACAAATCTAATATACCCCTATACTCTTCGAGTACCGGGTATAAAAAGCAAGGAAATAGATTTCGTGGAAAATGGTGCCATAAAAGTGTCAGGTACCAATAACGTAAACAACACTAAGTTGTTAGGTACTTATCTTCTCATATTCAACGATACAATTATAATAAATAACAAAACCTATGTAAATGAGAAGAATAAAATTTGGGAATACGTATCGCAACATAGATATAGTAATTTTGATTAAGTTGATTATAAACATCCTACTGATAAGTTACTTTCCTTTGACAACGTTAATATTTTAAATCCATTTATAAAATTCGGGAATACTGAATTACCATTAACAACTATATTATTAATAATTTTCTTATTAGTACCGTTGTTTTATTGCGGCTACAAATTAACCATATTAATCCACTCCAAAGCATTCATGAAACCCACACAAGATATAATTGAAAACAATATATTGCAATTATCAGGAGAAATCAGAGTTCTATCAGAACCCCAAAATGTATCGGGACGACACATTTAAGAACGGGGGGAGTTAAAGTACCCAATTACATTGGTCCCCTATACAAGTTATAAACAATCTTTGGTGTCCCCAGATTCAATCTCGATCTTTGGATTTCAATTTTTGGCTCGCAAATAATTTATAAACAATCTTTTCTCACACCCCACCTAAAGTAGAAAACAAACTCTTCTCACACCCGCCTTAATTGAAAAACAATCTCGGCCCACTCTCGGTCCACACCCGGCTTTCGGGTAAACAATTTACCTCGAAACTGAAATTCTTTAAGTCTTGTTAAGCTCAATAAATTTGTGAAATAAAGATAAACAATTTTACTTTTTAAAAACACAAATCGCCACCGCGAATGTTTAATTTGCACACAAAGAAACATTGCACGGTGGAATTAATCTGATGCGAAATTATATCCAGCGAAAGTATTGGATATTTGGGCTAAAAAACTCTTTAAAGCAAAAGCTTAAGGAGTGTGTTACCTGTGCTAGGTATCGGCAGAATACGGCAGAACTAATTATGGGAAATCTGCCGAAATACAGAACAAAAATGTCACAGCCTTTTACAAATACAGGGGTAGACTTCGCCGGACCTTACCATATCCGATGTTCTAAAAACCGTGGGCAGAAATCTTATAAGGGATATATTGCCGTATTTGTGTGCATGGCGACAAAGGCTATTCATTTGGAAGTTGTCAGCGATCTAACTTCGGATGCCTTTCTAGCTGCACTGAGAAGATTTTTTTCAAGAAGAGGAAAATGTGCAAAAATCTTTTCGGATAATGGAACCAATTTTGTGGGAGCTTCGCGTAAATTAGACGAAGAATACCAGAGAGCCCTTAAGGACAATTTAAAAGTGGTTCCAATATTAGAAAGAGAACAAATCGAGTGGCACTTTATCCCCCCGGCAGGACCTCACTTTGGAGGCATTTGGGAAGCTGGGGTAAGATCGGTGAAATATCACTTAAAAAGAGATTTTGGGGACAATAATTTAACCGACGAGGAAATGGCAACCCTCTTATGTCAAATTAAAGCTGTACTGAATTCACACCCGTTGTATACCGCTTCAAATGATATTGACGATTTGGATGTATTAACACCAGGTCATTTTATTATTGGAAGGCCAATATTCGGACCCATTGAAACAGTGTCAGATGAAAGACTTGGTAATCTGGATAGGTGGAAATGAATTCAAAAAATGACGAGAGGTTTCTGGATTAAATGGAAAGAAGATTATTTACACACTCTTCAACAAAGACATAAATTAAAAATAGGAATACAGAATATTAAAAAAGGACAGATAGTTTTAATAAAAGATGAAAACTATCATCCAGCTAGATGGCCGTTGTGGAAAATTGAAGAAATACATAAAGGTAGGGACGATAGAGTCAGACTAGTCACCATCAAACATCAAGATGGGTTGATTAAAACACCGATTACTAAAGTTTGTCCATAAGCTGGAATTGAGTCTGAAGAAAAAGACTCAGAAACGCCTCCAAAAGAAGCCAGAAGTAATCGCGGTAGACCTCGAATACCCAAACTAGTTCTCATGGCAGTAATGTTAATGCTTATGTTATTTTGCCAAGTATCAAATGCAACCATAGCTTCCACAGGAAAAGAGAAGTGGTCAATTGAAAAAATTAACAGTTCTACTTCAAAATATTTGGACCCGATGGGAGACGTGGAAATAGTCGCCTCATCTTGAAATCTAATAGTTTATTATAATATGGACCCGTATTTTCAAATGATAAAAAAGGGAAAAGAATTAATTGGGAAAATGAGAGTAGTGTGCGGTAAACTTTACACTTTTGAAGAGCAATGCAACAATGTTTTAGATAACACTGACAGACAAATTGCCAATCTAGAAGAATATAATAAACTTTTTATGACTCAAGATAACAAAAGAAAGAAATATAGAAATGTATAGAAATCATATATTGTTCGGAATAATGGACGCCGAAGATAGGGAAACTTTGGAAGGAAATATACAAAATTTATTAGAAAACCAACATAATATAGACGACTTAATTAAAAGGCAAACGTCAGTAGTAGAGTCAACGGTAAATATTTTCGAAAAAACTACCGAGGAAACTACCGAATAAACGTAAATTTGAGAAGTATGAGCACTTGAATAGAAAACATACAGTAAAGAGTTAAAGGAAAGTTACTATGTATACAAAGAATCTATAAACTTCTTTATGCTAACAAACCAACTAAGTTCATTGATTGATGAATGCGAGAAAATCCAAGCAGGGGTAATAAGTCTACTCATAGATATTAATCATGGTAGACTGAATCCAAATATTTTAAAACCTATTCAGTTAAGAGCAAAGATATCAAAAATAAAGGATAGGTTATTAGAAACATTAGTTCTTCCAGGAAAAAGAACAGGTACGGAATTGAAGGAAATTTATAGCCTATTAACCGCGAAGGAGATTTTCGTGGATAACAAATTCATTTTGAATGTGAAGATTCCACTGTTTGGTAGACACCCATCCCATTTGTTTAGGATTATTCCAATGCCAGTTGAGCACGAAAGGGAATTGGTCAAGGCAGAGTTGAGCTCTAGGTACTTAGTATATAACTTCGAAATTGATTCCTATCATTCAATGACTGAAGCTACTTTAAACAATTGTCAAAAATGGCAAGCAAATAAAAAAGTATGTGAAGCTAATTGGCCTTGGAGCAGCGCCAATGATAATTCCTGTGAGATAACTCCAATTAAACCAAATTCTAATTGTGTTTATAGAAAGATATCAGAGAGATGGTCATTTTGGGTCGAATTAGAAAAGAAAGGTAGTTGGCTCTTCAAAGTTCGAGTCAACACTAATGCTAGAATTCAATGTAGTAACTCAAATCAAGAGTTAATTGATCTCCCTCAACAAGGAATTTTAAAATTAATAAATGGTTGCACTGTGCGAACCGATGATAAAATATTAGTACCTCATCATAGTCTTCATACAGAAACCTACGAAAAAATGTCATCCTCTTATATAAGTAATATAAGCAAAATACTAAAAATTTTTTGGAATCCGTTGAATGTACCATTAATTTATAAAAAATACAGTCCACTTGAAGGAGGCCACTTGAGTAAAAGGACACATAGAGTTCGACCATAAAATCATATACATGGGCACGTCGAACCCAAATCTAATAACACATGTGGTTTGCATGTAGTAGGTGTCATTAGAAGGGATGAGCGTGGGAACAAGTGCCGCACATCCCTCCTTTTCTTAGCGTTGGTCTTAGTTTTAATTACCTTATATTTTCCTATATATAGTGCATAAGTTTTGAAAATAAAAAAGTTTGAATTTAAAACTCAACTCGCAAGTGTTTCGAATTTTCTTTTAAGGTCTTAGCAGCTAGAGCAGCCAAATTTTTCATCCAGACTCCTGTCATATCACACTGTTACAAGTGTATTTAAAAATTTCGCCCCACCCCTTTCCGCCCACACAAAAAACGAAAATCTGTTTCCAGCACAATTTTAAAGATACGAGAAAACCAAAAACGCAGAATCATGGAGAATTACCGCATTTACTAGATTGCCGAATCTGGATCAGGTTGGATCATTATTATAGCCAGAAGGAACAAATGAAAGTTCAATGGCTACGCAACGCCTTCCAAGCGCTTACTCATTCCATCTTTCACCCGCACACATTTTCACGAGCCGTGTATACATATGTAAAGATGTAGATATGTAGAGAAGACAGATGTAAAAGCGGCATAGCCAGTTTATTTGGCATGGCTTTTATAAAATACTTTTCAAAATTAAAAATCTACAAAAAAATCTCAAATTTGGGCCGAAAATGTGTGTTTGAACGCCTATTTCATTTCCTTTGGTCGATCAGCGAAGCGCTCACGTCTGCTAGTAATATATAAAAATATAATATAATATATAATATAATTCAATTTTTTGCCTTGTTGCTGACATATAATATATAAAATATGTTGTATAAATTACACAAATCGTAACCTCACATATATACTGACTGAGTACCAGGTATAAAGTAGAGCCTTGGCTCACAACGTTCCCCCTCGTTGTACATCTGTAGCCAAAAGGAACGAATTTACTTTTTTATATATATTTATTCTGCACTACGTTTATCCTCTATGTAATGGGATACTGACTATATGTAAGCCAGCTTTCATCATTTCTATACATTTCTTCACGTCGATTCCCGCTTCTCTCAAAAGTAGCCTCTGACTTCGTCAGGGTTACTTGCAGTAACTGTGGTTTTCCTAAGTTCAGTAGTTCCATGAGTACATTTATTTAATCTTTTACAGTTGTATTATCATCATTAATGGATTCTTCAGCATCAAACTTATCTTAAATCAACTTAAAGTCTACATGATGTGCGTTTTGACGATGGCCCGATCATTGCGGATGCCTTGCACTATTTATTAATTTGAACTATTTAATATACTATAATAAGATAAATATTATGGAAAAATATTAAATGTGAAACTGATGGTAATTTATAATAATATTATTCATTATTAGAAAAATGTGTGCCTATGGCAGCTGTATAACTGTATTATTTCGTTCAACGGCCAAATTAGATAAATAAATTAAATTATAATCAAGCTCGTAAGCTAAATCATCAAGTTTACAGGCATTTCATGATTTCTTAATGCTGATAGGTCAGCTCAGATCTCTTCTATCTCGATGTCAATCCAGAGAACCTATTTCTATAAGGGACATTTTATTAATTGCTTATTTTTCTGAATGCTCAGTTACATTGGCCTCTGGCAGAGGAAGAGAGCACACGGCTGAATTGTAGTACGGATCGATGCATTGGAAGCCAAATCGACTTTTTGGACCCATATAAGGTGCCACATCGGACCCATTCCGGAAACGGCAGAAGCTTTGACTAAATGTAGCAGACATGCACTGCAACCCTGCACAAATGTTGCCAAAGATTAGCCGATCGTGCAATTGGTGCTGCAGTATGGCCATCCTGGCCAGAAAACGCATCTGGCCCACGCTCAACGGGCGTGCTGTGAAGAGTTTACGTGACTCACATACCTGCAATACGGAATCCGATAATTAATGCATAGCTTATTTCCCTATGGTATGGCACTCACCCCGGTGATCTCTTCGCAGAGCAGTTCCTTTAGAGGAATATTAAACACTGACGAAATCGCTTCTGGCAATGAGCAGGGACTTATATCTTGCCGGGCCACGCACAGAGCCACAAATGTGGAAACGGCAGAAGCTTTGACTAAATGTAGCAGACATGCACTGCAACCCTGCACAAATGTTGCCAAAGATTAGCCGATCGTGCAATTGGTGCTGCAGTATGGCCATCCTGGCCAGAAAACGCATCTGGCCCACGCTCAACGGGCGTGCTGTGAAGAGTTTACGTGACTCACATACCTGCAATACGGAATCCGATAATTAATGCATAGCTTATTTCCCTATGGTATGGCACTCACCCCGGTGATCTCTTCGCAGAGCAGTTCCTTTAGAGGAATATTAAACACTGACGAAATCGCTTCTGGCAATGAGCAGGGACTTATATCTTGCCGGGCCACGCACAGAGCCTGTCAGTTTAATTCGGTGCTTATAGAGCAGCTGATCGGTTATACGATTACTATAGTGCACCACTTTTCTCGGATGTTTAACCTCCAGCAGTTTTACCAGCTCGGGAAAAATTGTGCCCAGTGCCTGGATATCGAACACATATACCTGATTTGCCGTGGCCACCACTAGCACCGCTACGGGTCTGTGGCGTCCATAGAAACAAGGCTCCGCCATTAAAGATATGCTCAGCTGATCTCGCATATCGCTTAGTGCCTTGTGATAAACTGCGTCCGACTGTTGTATGTATACGATTCGGCTAAGCTTAATTTCCAGAGATCTCGACTCGTGGCTCGTTAGAGGGAAAATTATTTTCCCACACGACGGGCTGATCTCCTCAGCCGTGTTAAAGGACGCTAAACTATCATCATCGCTGTCCGACATGTTTTTCTAGGAACAGTATGGAAAGTAGTATGTAGTGTTTAAAGTCAAAAGCGTACATTGCTGTAAATAAATTATCCAACCTTATCGAAGATGGGAATTGGAGTTGGAAAATTGAGTTAGCATTTTCTAGTTTAATATAAATAGAAAGAAACAAAAAATACTTGAAACCACAATAAGAATTTTATACAAAGGCGGGAAGAGTGACCGAACCTTGGTGGCTAAAAGAAACCACACACAGATCAACCGCAGAGTCAAACGCATGAGCAAATTCACGATTGAATCTCCGTCTAATCGATATATCGATATATCTCTCAGTCCACAATCGTGTCAATAGGTAAACTATCGATATTAATTTCTTGATTTCGCCATTAAAGATTTCGCTTTGCTTGCTGGATACTAATAGCACTAACCATACAGTATGTACGTGAACTTGTGCAAAGAAGACAAGACAATTTGATACAATTTCTTGAAAGGCGAATTGCGGTATAGGGTTTTATTTTCCGATTGAACAGGTTGGATAATTTCAGAAAAATTAATCATAAAAAAATAGCAAAAATAGGTCGATTATATATGTAATATCAAATGTTCAAAATGGGTCGTATATATACATTGAATTGAATTATATTATTTTTATTATTTAAATGAATAATGCAATTTTATTATCCAAATTTCAATCGCCAAAGAATTTTTGTCCCTCACCCAACAGAAACGAAATTATATCAAATTGTCTTGTCTTCTTTGCACAAGTTCACGTACAAACACACATACATACATGCATGGAAATTAAACATTTGCGGTGGCGATTTGTGTTTTTAAAAAGTAAAATTGTTTAACTTTATTTCACAAATTTATTGAGCTTAACAAGACTTAAAGAATTTCAGTTTCGAGGTAAATTGTTCAACCGGATAGGTATCGGCGCGAGTTTGGCGACTTTAGTTTTAGTTCGATTTTTCCGTTCAGATCCAAGATCAAGACTGACTCTACTGATCCCATCTCCACATCATGAAACCCCAATGGTTCTCTTCTCGATACCATTTTCCTATAAACAAACGGACTGACTCGGATTGGTCATCCAGATCTAGAATTGTGAAATAGAAAGCCGGGTGTTATTGAGTTTTGGGCAAAACTAGAGTTACATTTACATGGGGAAGCATAGGAGCCCTAGAGGTGGCGAACAGTTGAGTTTTGGTTGAGTTTCAATCGAGTTTGTCCGATTTTCGGAATATTTCAACCCTTATCTTCCTATCGTCGAACTATCACCAGTAAAAAAAACAACGAAAAACATATGTGATTATGGAGAAAAAAGGTAATCAAACAAATATTTCCTAAAAACATTACTTTCAATACAATTTTATCACTAGATACGAGATTTGCTTGGTCACCTAAGGCCTTACAGGCATTCCTGGACTTTTGGCACATTTTTAAAAATAAATAAACAAATAAATGAAACAAAATTGTACTTTCTTCAATTTTTATTTATATTTATGTTCATGAAATGGCTTTTGACACAGCAAATAGACTCACTACCGTACGATATTCCGCAAAGAATCCTAGGCAATGGCTATTCTCTTCTCCAGAGAGATTGTCAGTCGAAAAGGAGTGTCTTTCTTTTGGAGTTTGGGCAACAGTCCATCAAGTATGTTGAACACATGCCTTTCCATGCGGAAATTTTCCTTAAAAACGGCATCAGAGCTCGTCGCAACGTCCTCCTCCCAAAATGATCCATATCGCGGCTATTATAACGCAATATTATTATAAAATAGAAGCATATGAAAATGAAATGCCAATTTCTTACCAGGGTCCAAATCGTGTATTTAAAATGTTATCCAAATACTCCACAATTTGTCGCGAAATCAATACATCGCCCCATCATTGCATCTAGCTGTGCCGAATAAAACATAAATGCTTCCTCGATGTTCATATTTGTGCCATTTAATAAAATAAACAAAACAACGCACGCTCGTGTTTGCCAGCAAGCCAAAACTCAATAACTCAATAACTCAACTTCGGCATAGTGTAGACACCAGTTCTGAGTTATTGAGTTTACTCGGTTATCGATAGGTAACTCACTGTAGTGTAAATAGGCTATAAAAATGCTAAAATATAGGGTGACAAGAGCCCAGAAATCCAAGAATCTTAAAAGAACCCTGTGGTTCTGAGGACCAGTCCAGGCCTAGCTATATCACTATTCCGCATGGACCACCACTAGTCCATGACCAACCCATTTCAATGTAATTTCCCTATTCCATTTAACATGGGCATGTCATTGGAGTGGTCGTCTCCGCCGCTCTGCATCTATACGGACTGGTCCATGACTGGTCCAGTCCACGTCTACACGGACTGGTCTATACGGACTAGTTCATGGCAAGTCTATACGGACTTGTCCATGACAAGTCTAGACGGACTTGTCCATGACAAGTCTATACGGACTGGTCCATGACAAGTCTATACGGACTGGTCCATGGTAAGTCTATACGGACTGGTGCATGGCAAGTCTATACGGACTGGCACATTCCTATTCCCACTGTTGTAATATGCACTTCTCGCGTATTAAAGAGCGAACGACGTCTGTATACATAAATGGTTTATTCAGAACTAAAAAAGATGAGATATGTACATGCATACATACGAATAAGAATTCAAAGGAGAGGCGAGAGATAACATAGGCTCTCGCTGTTCATGTACATTATGTTAATTAGCGTTGCCACACAGATCATGTTATGGTTACAATTCAAATTTCAACACCCACTGGGGCAGACAAACTAGTCCATACAAAATAGTAAAAATTTGTATTCCTTTTTTTTACAAAATTTAATTTATTGAACTTTTTGAGATCCGTACTTTACGAAGGGCCCGTTTTTTCTGCAAAGCGATTGCCTTTCTCAATCCTTGCTCTCCCATAGGCTCTCCGATGGCCTCAAGAATGACGCCGTATACATTTGTTAGGTCCTTGAGCGACTTCTTCCCAAGGGCGACCCTTTTGCAGCTCTGCATCTAGAGCTGTCAGGTCAGCGCTGCTCGTCATCGGTGATTTTCCGCGAAGTTCCTGCACACCTTTCTTCTCTACGGCTGAAATGCAGTGAAATAATAAAATAAAACACAAATTTTCACAAATGCAGCGCCAAAAACAATTATGCATATGCTCTTTGATGCTAAATATCACTTTTACTTACCGATTAACTTTTATTAGGTTTAGTTATTCGCGTACAGAAAAAAACACACCGCAGCTCGTTGACTTCTTCCAGTCAATGCAGCAGCAATCACCAAAATCACCAAGAATTAATAGTCAAAGCAAAGCATACTACCAGTTGCCGTCTCGTTTCCACTCACGCTGCCGCTGCAGAGGTGCACTGTGCGTTTAGAACATTCTAGAAAAAACATTTACCGAAAGCGAAGAATGCGAAAAAGCGGCAACGAAAAATAATAAAACGGAGAAAGAAGACCAGCTCGGTTCGGCGCTGTTTCAGTTGTACATTTTACGAACTTTGTTTTGTTGAGTAATCGGTTTCCCGGCTTGCATCTACCGCGATACGCCCTGGACTAGTCCAAGTGGGATAGGGTGTTTTCAAGCAAATGGGCAAGAGAGTTTTTTGAGTTTCAAGCAAATGGGCAAAACAGTTTAAGGCAGAGTCTCCCGGCGTTGCATCTACCTCGATGCGCCCGGGACTAGTCCAAGTGGGATAGGCTGTTTTCAAGCAAATGGGCAAGAGAGTTTTTTGCCAGAATCTCCCGGCGTTTCATTAGCATTGATTGGCGGACAACTAGTCTACGTGGATCAGTTAAGGCCAAACCTAAGTGTCCCGAGTGCCCCATCCAATGTATTTTTTTTTTGCACCAGCCTATACTAGACCATAGACTAGTCTATTCGAACTAGGCAATGGGCTAGTGCATTTGAGCAAGTAGTCTAAGCCAGAACCACAAGGAATTGACAAGTTCGGTTCTACTAGGCATCAATACTTAAACAATGTACGTGAGCATATACATACATCCAAATACGCTGAAGCTGGAAAGCAGAAAAACCACCACCAAAATATCAACCAAGAAGACAACAAAGCACACAATTACAAATTGTGTATTACTCGACGATGCTCGCTTCGCGTCATGAGCCGAACGTTGCGTTCGGTCCATTCCCGTGACGTCACTGGGGCGGCATCTGAAATTTTGTTTGCGACAGCCGTTTGTATGAAGTGGCACATCTATATACTGTATGGTTAGTGCTAATAGCCTATTCCCACAGGCGACCATTTTCCATCCAATTCGGGGATGGTCCGTAAGTTATTGTCGTTCCGAAATTTCCCGGATAGTTCCACCATCCATTTTGGATGTTCCCAAACCGCACGTTTCTATTCGATATTAGCCGATGTTTTCAAATACAATTCTGAAAAATTGGTATTCACAGCCAAAAATATGAAAGTCACTGCGAAAATGTAAACAATGACTGACAGGAATAACTGATATATTCCACCAAATAGCGAGAAGCCAGGATGTTTTTGAATCGCTGATGCTCAATTTTCAGCTAGAAATGCTCAAATTTATTTGGGTGAAGAAGGCGAATAAATAAAAAGATACAATTTTAGTTTTACAAATGCTTTTATTTGTTTAAGCAATGTTTTGCCTATTACTGGCACCGACACTCCGCAAATTTCCGTGGATTTTTCCTCGAATATTGCCGACGCTTCGATACGTTGCGCAAGGCTTGAATTTTGTTATTTTATCGCATCGTGGCACCTTCCTGGAGAGCCCATGTCCACTTGCGTAAATCTATATCTGAAGTAAATTAAAATTAAATACATTTGGAAGACTATGACAAAGACAAAAAATGCCGTACCGCTTCTAAAACACATAAAACATAGTCTTGTACATACAATTTTACTTAGATTTCAATTTACTTACAACCATTCACACCCTTATTAGCATGCTTTTAGTAACAAATTTAGCATTGCAAAAAATTCGAAATCATTTATTTGGTTTTCCTTTCGGTCGAACTCCACCATCAATTTTTGCAACAAAATTTGTTGCTGGTGATTCACAGCCGAAGCCATCATTAAATGTTCCATATTTGTTGTTTAATTTTGACAAAATGCAGAGCACAAATTTTTTGTTTGAAATTGTCAGCTGTGTTTTCGATGGATAGTGGCCTGTGGGAATCGAGGTTTCAAAGTTGCCATAAAATCCCATCGTTTCCCGTAAATGTGCTGTGTGAGAAAAGAACCCAAACGAAAAATTCCTGGCCCAGTTTTTTTGTATATGAAGTTTGACATTAGCTTAGCCGTCAGCCGTCGGGTGTTAAAGGGGGACTAACGTATAACGGGTTGACTCGCCACAACTGCAGGCTCTGGCTTAAGCACAGGTGCTCTTGGGCTAGGGCTTGCCCTAACCCGAGACGGTTGTGTTCACTATGCCATAGAATACAGGGGGGTCCCGAGGTAACCGTTACCCGCCGTAGCTGAGCACACCGGTGGAAGTGCGACTATACTCTCCACGTGAGGTCGGCTGGTAACAGTTCCTGGTACGGTAATTTTTCTGCCAGAATTCTGGTTAATGGTAGTGGGGCGAAGAGAAGAAAGCTCCCAGTGAAATTACCCCAATCCAAGGTGACACTGTCATATGCTTAGGGATACATGGCCGAGATGGTGCTCGATCGCTAATATGCGGACTCTGGATACCTGGTGACCTCCAGTTTCAATAAGGCCTCCCGGGGCAAGCGGGTCATGCCTCGGTTGACCAACCCCTTCCCGCCTACTCGTGGGACCAAAAAATGTCAAGTACTGTAAATATCGAAGGGACAAGACCATCCCCCTCGATCACCGACCAGGTTCTAAGAAAACGAGAAAGTAGACTTAGTCGGTAAGCCGTCTTCATGCAGCAACAGCTGCGAGGAAGGGCCCAACAAGCCAATCGGGCCCATCCAAGTCGGACGTCGGTGGCGAACCCGTCAGCGGGGTAGCTGCCAAGCAGGGCGTTATCGCTGCTAGTAAGCGCACTGGGACCGGGGAACCCCTGTCAAATCCGGCAGTCTGCGTAGGTGAACCACAGGGCAAGAAGCCGTCATACCAAGACAGGAGATGTGCTGCCTTCATCCTGGCCAACGATGACCTTGCTTTTAAGTCGTCATTCCAAGGGAGGGAGACGAGGCTATGGCTCAATCCTGCCAAACTTCCAGCCAGCCAAAGCTGGGAAGAGCACTGCCAATGCCCCGAATAAGCGGCAATGCTCAGTGGAGGACCCCGCTACAGAGCCAGGCCGAGCCCAACAAGCCAAGAGAGCGAAAAACCTCGCCGCGAACCAGTCATTTGCTGAGGTAGCGAGGGGCAAGACCCTAATCGGCGTCCTGGACAGGGGTGCCAAGGATGGTAATGTCACCGAGATAAATGGCTTCTCGTTGAGAACGATCTCCTGGATAGGTTCCTGCAGGAGCTGGAAGACAACGGCGGGCCACCACCCGAATGTCAGGACGCCGGGTGGCATCAAGGTACGGTGAAAGCCATTGCCTGCCAAGATGCTCGCTCGGCGGCCCTCTACATGAAGGTAATAGCGGTGCTCAAAGTGGACGCCGTCAGATGGGAAGATGTTCCCAGTAGACCAAGGACCCGAGCGTGGTTCTCAGTAAAACCTGCAGAGCCGGAGAAGATCCTTAAGATTCTGGAGGTCTGCAATCCTACACCCGATTGGAAGGTTTCTTAGGAGGTCGCATGGTAGAGGCGCCAGATAATCCTCGTCCTGAATGAGGAGTCCTTGGAGCTTCTCTCAAACACGGACAGAGTAGTGGACTATGGCTATAAGAAGGTGGCCAAACTTCTTAAAAGTCCGACTCCAGGGGCAGGCAAGCGGAGATGAAGCCAGATCCGGAGCTGCCTGAAGCCCCGAACGCAGAGAGTAAGACGCTACATCTTTAGTGTCAGACGAAATACTGGATGGCTACATGTGTCCAATGAGAGTGAGCTAGCCAGAGGTCTAAGACGCATCGAAGTCGGTGAGGCGCTGGCTTTTCCGGACTTCGATCCAAATTATTTCTCAAATTATTTCTCCTGCAAATAAACCACCTCCACCGTTAGACAGCTTGTGCTGTCCTCCTGCTCTACCTCGGCAAGGGTATCTTCGGAAAAAAGGTCTACGGTCTGAGGACTCAAGATAATAAGATATATGTAGCTGAAACTACAGGTATACACTACTGTGGAAACTGTACTCTCTTTCTCAGTACCGACTCCAGCCCAATTTCGGAACATCAGGCGGAAAAACTAAACTAGGTATTCGAATCACCTGGGCCGTATTCTCCCTGAGGAGGGGTTTGGCGGGAGGCTACGACCCAACTTGTTAAAACATTTACCGACGCCTGTAGTGGGGTGCTCGATAAGTCTTGCCCCTCTAATAAAATCAGGGGACGGAAGAAACCAGAATGGTGGACTGCAAAATGAGGGGAACTGCGCAAAGCCTCTCGGAGACTCTTCAATAATGGTAAAGTGATAAATGTTGACTAGAACGGGGTCAAGTAAAAAACCAAACTGTCAACCTACAATAAGGAACGTAGGAAAGCCTCATGGCGTAAGTTCTGCAGTGAAATGGAGAGCAGCTCAGAAGACTCACGCATGCGCATAGTGCTCTCGAAGACAACACAAACGCTTTGCTACCTTAAGAAAGCCGACCAGTCCTGGACAACATCCAGCGATGAGTCGTTGTATCTTCTCAACACCCACTTCTCGGGATTCGATGCTAACAGACCCAATCACACGTGCCCCCGTCTGTTGTCTCAAGCTCCATCCTGAATATGTTAAGTCAGGAGAACATACCTTTGGCAATAAAAAGTTGTAAGCCGTACAAGTCTGCAGGAACAGATGGCATTATCACTGCCCAATTGATCCATGCTGGACAAAAAGCCATTAACTGGTTCAAAGGATTTACGAGGGAATCTTCTTCCAGAAACACATTCCTGACACCTGGCTTCAGACCAAAGTCGTCTTCATTCCCAAAGGTCTCTCGTCCTTCCTTCTTAAGACGACGGAAAGGCATTTGAGGCTGCATCTTATGCCAAGTATTCCGCCCAGTCTAATCTCAGACTCCCAACATGCCTATCGGAAAGGAAGATCCACCGAAACCACCCTACACACGATCACATAGATTATTGAAAGGTCCCTTAACTGCAAGAAATAAACCCTGGTCGCCTTCCTAGACATAGCAGGCACCTTTAATAACATCCTCCCGACCGCTATCACGGGTGCACTGACGGACTTGGGGTCGATTCCCGGACGGTGAACCTCATCGATCAGATGCTAAAATGCAGGACCGTTGAGGTATCACTGGGGACATCGACGTCAACCAGGTTTGTCAGCAGAGGCACACCGCAGGGTGGAGTCCTACCGCCAGCAGTGAATGAACTACTGCGGGAGATGGCGGGGGATGGCTGCCGCGTGGTGGCATACGCGGATGATGTTGCTAGCGTTCTCTGGGAGATTCCCGCAGACGTTGTGTGAGTGTATGAAAAATGTCAAAATGGGCTGATAAATGCGGGTTAGGTGTTAACCCGTCCAAAACGGAACTGGTGCTTTTCTCACGGAAGTACAAAATTCCGACACTTATTCCCCCCAAACTTGGTGGGGAATCGCTAGTCTTTAGCAACAATGCCAGGTACTTGGCCAGGTCCCCGACAGAAAGCTCGATTGGAAACTGAGCATAGAGGACAGGGTAAAGAAAGCCACATTGGCCCCCTATACCTGCAGAAAAGCCATCGGACTGAAATGGGGAATGACCCCATACATAGTTCGGGTGCTTTACACTGACATCATTCGACCAATAATGCTCTACGTAGTAGTGATATGGTGGCCAGTCTTAGACAAGATAACTTGTTTCAATAAGCTGAGCCGAGTTCAACGCATGACAAATCTATGCATACTTCGAACTACTCCAGGTGAAGCTCTGGACACAATGCTGGACCTTCTTCCCGTATACCTCATGGGAAAGAAAGTGGCGACACTTTCCGCTCTCAGAATGACAGAAACCTGGCTGTGGAAAACTTCTGCGACTGGTCACTCGAGAATCTTTAAATGACTTCCGCAATTACCAGAAAGGACCGATTAATATATCCCAAGTGATCACATCTCGACACCTTTACAGATATAAATATCACTTAGAAAGGACTGGGAAATTTGGACCTGCAAAAGCGGGCCACATTTATATTAATAGCTCAAAGCTATACAACCGCGTGGGAGGGGTGGGTCTACTGTAACGAGCTCAACATTAGTTACTGCTTCAGGCTCCCGGATCATTGTAGTGTGTTACAAGCTGAGGTGGAAGCACTCAAAGAGGACATTTCTATTGTCTCTAAACTACCTCTTGACAGCTATTTAAGCACTATGCTCAATATCGTCGACATCCACGACTGTAAGCGACTGGCGTTGGTTTCTGAATGAGATCTCAGAGAAGTTAGAACATTCAGGGGAATGAGAATGCCGACGAACGCACGAAATTTACGAACAATACACAAAAAGGCGATGGCAGGAAACCATCACTTGCAAAACATCGCTCGGCAGAGCTATATAGACTCAACAGAGTCCAATGCTCTGCAGTAACACGAGCCATAACGGGACACTGGCAGATTGGCACTCACGCCTCTAGACTGTCAATCCCTCACAACGACTTTTGCAGAAGTTGCCGGGACGAGGAAGAAGAGGAGTTTTCTTTCACTGCCCGTCCTTCGGAAACCGTAAACTCCGTATTCTTGGGGCTGCCTTCCTCACGGACATTTCGGACCTTTCAGAAATCAAACCAGGGCTTTTGTCCAAATAAATCCAAGCCACCGGATGGGGTTGCCCTTGAACTGCAACTTTTGCTCACCATGGTCTAGGCAATAAGAAAGGGCTTGCGCCCGTATGGCATGCCAACGGACCTTTAATAGGTCCATGTGAGCTGGGGGGAGGTCCGCTCCCCAGCTACTGCTTTAACTTAACCTTAACTTGACAGTTGTGGAGCTACTGAGCTTCTTCAGCAGCGTAATTGCCGACATATTTAAGTAAAAAATTAATTGAATGAGTGCACTTTAAATGTTTGTATCTTGGATTTATTTGTCATGCAAGGCGATTGGGGCGATGAGATACTAGAGTAAATACAAATAGTTCTTACAATCTGATAACGGCGCGACTGATTAGTTATAGAAACAGGTGGTAGCCAGGTCACTGTGCCAACCAACGAACAAAACTTTTAACTACGACGACGATCGATTTTACAGTTTCTTCTGCTCTGACGATGAGCCTCCCTCACAGCTCTTGCGGGACGACGAACGAGACGAGAAAGCGCGATGCAGCGATTGAGCGCGTAGGGCAGAAGCAAGCAACAATTAAGAGAACTGTGTGCTCTTTATGTTGCCATGGGCCGGCGCTTTTTCTCAAAGCCGTTTGGGGAGGAGAAGGCGTGGTCCAAATCAAACAAAAAAATAATTCAAAGTTCTAAATCAGTCTAACTAAGCAGCAGACGGACTTGGAATGCTGGGTAAATCAAATAAATTTGAAACACCTTCGAGAAATGTTAGGCACTCATTATCGTACATATTCTTCAATGCATCTAAGGCTTTACTAAATTTTCTGTATTTAAAGCTTCATTCTCAACACAGGAAAGCAAATGGTAAAACTTCTCTACATTTGACAATCATCGTGCACTAACGTATTTAAAGGTCCTATAGAGTTGTTATACTCCGAATGAACTTTCCTATATCTCGCTATTGACTCAAAGTTCTTATAGTTTTCAGAAGAGCCTGGTTTGTAAAATCGTGTGTTACAAGCTGAGGTGGAAGCACTCAAAGAGGACATTTCTATTGTCTCTAAACTACCTCTTGACAGCTATTTAAGCACTATGCTCAATATCGTCGACATCCACGACTGTAAGCGACTGGCGTTGGTTTCTGAATGAGATCTCAGAGAAGTTAGAACATTCAGGGGAATGAGAATGCCGACGAACGCACGAAATTTACGAACAATACACAAAAAGGCGATGGCAGGAAACCATCACTTGCAAAACATCGCTCGGCAGAGCTATATAGACTCAACAGAGTCCAATGCTCTGCAGTAACACGAGCCATAACGGGACACTGGCAGATTGGCACTCACGCCTCTAGACTGTCAATCCCTCACAACGACTTTTGCAGAAGTTGCCGGGACGAGGAAGAAGAGGAGTTTTCTTTCACTGCCCGTCCTTCGGAAACCGTAAACTCCGTATTCTTGGGGCTGCCTTCCTCACGGACATTTCGGACCTTTCAGAAATCAAACCAGGGCTTTTGTCCAAATAAATCCAAGCCACCGGATGGGGTTGCCCTTGAACTGCAACTTTTGCTCACCATGGTCTAGGCAATAAGAAAGGGCTTGCGCCCGTATGGCATGCCAACGGACCTTTAATAGGTCCATGTGAGCTGGGGGGAGGTCCGCTCCCCAGCTACTGCTTTAACTTAACCTTAACTTGACAGTTGTGGAGCTACTGAGCTTCTTCAGCAGCGTAATTGCCGACATATTTAAGTAAAAAATTAATTGAATGAGTGCACTTTAAATGTTTGTATCTTGGATTTATTTGTCATGCAAGGCGATTGGGGCGATGAGATACTAGAGTAAATACAAATAGTTCTTACAATCTGATAACGGCGCGACTGATTAGTTATAGAAACAGGTGGTAGCCAGGTCACTGTGCCAACCAACGAACAAAACTTTTAACTACGACGACGATCGATTTTACAGTTTCTTCTGCTCTGACGATGAGCCTCCCTCACAGCTCTTGCGGGACGACGAACGAGACGAGAAAGCGCGATGCAGCGATTGAGCGCGTAGGGCAGAAGCAAGCAACAATTAAGAGAACTGTGTGCTCTTTATGTTGCCATGGGCCGGCGCTTTTTCTCAAAGCCGTTTGGGGAGGAGAAGGCGTGGTCCAAATCAAACAAAAAAATAATTCAAAGTTCTAAATCAGTCTAACTAAGCAGCAGACGGACTTGGAATGCTGGGTAAATCAAATAAATTTGAAACACCTTCGAGAAATGTTAGGCACTCATTATCGTACATATTCTTCAATGCATCTAAGGCTTTACTAAATTTTCTGTATTTAAAGCTTCATTCTCAACACAGGAAAGCAAATGGTAAAACTTCTCTACATTTGACAATCATCGTGCACTAACGTATTTAAAGGTCCTATAGAGTTGTTATACTCCGAATGAACTTTCCTATATCTCGCTATTGACTCAAAGTTCTTATAGTTTTCAGAAGAGCCTGGTTTGTAAAATCGGAATTAATGTTATCTAATGACCACTGAATACTAAATGCCTTTTCCTTATTCCCGTTAAGCACATCTATTCGCCATTCTATTTCCAGCGGGTCGATGGATACGGTACCGTTTGTTATGGAATTCTTTATTCGAGTAATATTATTGACAAGAATTTTCCGCTGTTAAAGAAGTTTCACTTCATTTTCTTCATGTACAACAGAAGAATTGCCACTGCGTTTATTGGCAGCCATAATATACAGATATTACGACAGGTTTTATTTCAATTTAACTTTTATACAGTTCGAAGCTTTTGACTAACCCTCGCAACGCACATTTACATCTATGTACCGAAGACACAGTAACTGCGTTGACTTTCAAATGCACTTGACTTAGATTTCAATTTACTTACAACCATTCACACCCTTATTAGCATGCTTTTAGTAACAAATTTAGCATTGCAAAAAATTCGAAATCATTTATTTGGTTTTCCTTTCGGTCGAACTCCACCATCAATTTTTGCAACAAAATTTGTTGCTGGTGATTCACAGCCGAAGCCATCATTAAATGTTCCATATTGTTTAATTTTGACAAAATGCAGAGCACAAATTTTTTGTTTGAAATTGTCAGCTGTGTTTTCGATGGATAGTGGCCTGTGGGAATCGAGGTTTCAAAGTTGCCATAAAATCCCATCGTTTCCCGTAAATGTGCTGTGTGAGAAAAGAACCCAAACGAAAAATTCCTGGCCCAGTTTTTTTGTATATGAAGTTTGACATTAGCTTAGCCGTCAGCCGTCGGGTGTTAAAGGGGGACTAACGTATAACGGGTTGACTCGCCACAACTGCAGGCTCTGGCTTAAGCACAGGTGCTCTTGGGCTAGGGCTTGCCCTAACCCGAGACGGTTGTGTTCACTATGCCATAGAATACAGGGGGGTCCCGAGGTAACCGTTACCCGCCGTAGCTGAGCACACCGGTGGAAGTGCGACTATACTCTCCACGTGAGGTCGGCTGGTAACAGTTCCTGGTACGGTAATTTTTCTGCCAGAATTCTGGTTAATGGTAGTGGGGCGAAGAGAAGAAAACTCCCAGTGAAATTACCCCAATCCAAGGTGACACTGTCATATGCTTAGGGATACATGGCCGAGATGGTGCTCGATCGCTAATATGCGGACTCTGGATACCTGGTGACCTCCAGTTTCAATAAGGCCTCCCGGGGCAAGCGGGTCATGCCTCGGTTGACCAACCCCTTCCCGCCTACTCGTGGGACCAAAAAATGTCAAGTACTGTAAATATCGAAGGGACAAGACCATCCCCCTCGATCACCGACCAGGTTCTAAGAAAACGAGAAAGTAGACTTAGTCGGTAAGCCGTCTTCATGCAGCAACAGCTGCGAGGAAGGGCCCAACAAGCCAATCGGGCCCATCCAAGTCGGACGTCGGTGGCGAACCCGTCAGCGGGGTAGCTGCCAAGCAGGGCGTTATCGCTGCTAGTAAGCGCACTGGGACCGGGGAACCCCTGTCAAATCCGGCAGTCTGCGTAGGTGAACCACAGGGCAAGAAGCCGTCATACCAAGACAGGAGATGTGCTGCCTTCATCCTGGCCAACGATGACCTTGCTTTTAAGTCGTCATTCCAAGGGAGGGAGACGAGGCTATGGCTCAATCCTGCCAAACTTCCAGCCAGCCAAAGCTGGGAAGAGCACTGCCAATGCCCCGAATAAGCGGCAATGCTCAGTGGAGGACCCCGCTACAGAGCCAGGCCGAGCCCAACAAGCCAAGAGAGCGAAAAACCTCGCCGCGAACCAGTCATTTGCTGAGGTAGCGAGGGGCAAGACCCTAATCGGCGTCCTGGACAGGGGTGCCAAGGATGGTAATGTCACCGAGATAAATGGCTTCTCGTTGAGAACGATCTCCTGGATAGGTTCCTGCAGGAGCTGGAAGACAACGGCGGGCCACCACCCGAATGTCAGGACGCCGGGTGGCATCAAGGTACGGTGAAAGCCATTGCCTGCCAAGATGCTCGCTCGGCGGCCCTCTACATGAAGGTAATAGCGGTGCTCAAAGTGGACGCCGTCAGATGGGAAGATGTTCCCAGTAGACCAAGGACCCGAGCGTGGTTCTCAGTAAAACCTGCAGAGCCGGAGAAGATCCTTAAGATTCTGGAGGTCTGCAATCCTACACCCGATTGGAAGGTTTCTTAGGAGGTCGCATAGTAGAGGCGCCAGATAATCCTCGTCCTGAATGAGGAGTCCTTGGAGCTTCTCTCAAACACGGACGGAGTAGTGGACTATGGCTATAAGAAGGTGGCCAAACTTCTTAAAAGTCCGACTCCAGGGGCAGGCAAGCGGAGATGAAGCCAGATCCGGAGCTGCCTGAAGCCCCGAACGCAGAGAGTAAGACGCTACATCTTTAGTGTCAGACGAAATACTGGACGGCTACATGTGTCCGATGAGAGTGAGCTAGCCAGAGGTCTAAGACGCATCGAAGTCGGTGAGGCGCTGGCTTTTCCGGACTTCGATCCAAATTATTTCTCAAATTATTTCTCCTGCAAATAAACCACCTCCACCGTTAGACAGCTTGTGCTGTCCTCCTGCTCTACCTCGGCAAGGGTATCTTCGGAAAAAAGGTCTACGGTCTGAGGACTCAAGATAATAAGATATATGTAGCTGAAACTACAGGTATACACTACTGTGGAAACTGTACTCTCTTTCTCAGGTAAAGTGATAAATGTTGACTAGAACGGGGTCAAGTAAAAAACCAAACTGTCAACCTACAATAAGGAACGTAGGAAAGCCTCATGGCGTAAGTTCTGCAGTGAAATGGAGAGCAGCTCAGAAGACTCACGCATGCGCATAGTGCTCTCGAAGACAACACAAACGCTTTGCTACCTTAAGAAAGCCGACCAGTCCTGGACAACATCCAGCGATGAGTCGTTGTATCTTCTCAACACCCACTTCTCGGGATTCGATGCTAACAGACCCAATCACACGTGCCCCCGTCTGTTGTCTCAAGCTCCATCCTGAATATGTTAAGTCAGGAGAACATACCTTTGGCAATAAAAAGTTGTAAGCCGTACAAGTCTGCAGGAACAGATGGCATTATCACTGCCCAATTGATCCATGCTGGACAAAAAGCCATTAACTGGTTCAAAGGATTTACGAGGGAATCTTCTTCCAGAAACACATTCCTGACACCTGGCTTCAGACCAAAGTCGTCTTCATTCCCAAAGGTCTCTCGTCCTTCCTTCTTAAGACGACGGAAAGGCATTTGAGGCTGCATCTTATGCCAAGTATTCCGCCCAGTCTAATCTCAGACTCCCAACATGCCTATCGGAAAGGAAGATCCACCGAAACCACCCTACACACGATCACATAGATTATTGAAAGGTCCCTTAACTGCAAGAAATAAACCCTGGTCGCCTTCCTAGACATAGCAGGCACCTTTAATAACATCCTCCCGACCGCTATCACGGGTGCACTGACGGACTTGGGGTTGATTCCCGGACGGTGAACCTCATCGATCAGATGCTAAAATGCAGGACCGTTGAGGTATCACTGGGGACATCGACGTCAACCAGGTTTGTCAGCAGAGGCACACCGCAGGGTGGAGTCCTACCGCCAGCAGTGAATGAACTACTGCGGGAGATGGCGGGGGATGGCTGCCGCGTGGTGGCATACGCGGATGATGTTGCTAGCGTTCTCTGGGAGATTCCCGCAGACGTTGTGTGAGTGTATGAAAAATGTCAAAATGGGCTGATAAATGCGGGTTAGGTGTTAACCCGTCCAAAACGGAACTGGTGCTTTTCTCACGGAAGTACAAAATTCCGACACTTATTCCCCCCAAACTTGGTGGGGAATCGCTAGTCTTTAGCAACAATGCCAGGTACTTGGCCAGGTCCCCGACAGAAAGCTCGATTGGAAACTGAGCATAGAGGACAGGGTAAAGAAAGCCACATTGGCCCCCTATACCTGCAGAAAAGCCATCGGACTGAAATGGGGAATGACCCCATACATAGTTCGGGTGCTTTACACTGACATCATTCGACCAATAATGCTCTACGTAGTAGTGATATGGTGGCCAGTCTTAGACAAGATAACTTGTTTCAATAAGCTGAGCCGAGTTCAACGCATGACAAATCTATGCATACTTCGAACTACTCCAGGTGAAGCTCTGGACACAATGCTGGACCTTCTTCCCGTATACCTCATGGGAAAGAAAGTGGCGACACTTTCCGCTCTCAGAATGACAGAAACCTGGCTGTGGAAAACTTCTGCGACTGGTCACTCGAGAATCTTTAAATGACTTCCGCAATTACCAGAAAGGACCGATTAATATATCCCAAGTGATCACATCTCGACACCTTTACAGATATAAATATCACTTAGAAAGGACTGGGAAATTTGGACCTGCAAAAGCGGGCCACATTTATATTAATAGCTCAAAGCTATACAACCGCGTGGGAGGGGTGGGTCTACTGTAACGAGCTCAACATTAGTTACTGCTTCAGGCTCCCGGATCATTGTAGTGTGTTACAAGCTGAGGTGGAAGCACTCAAAGAGGACATTTCTATTGTCTCTAAACTACCTCTTGACAGCTATTTAAGCACTATGCTCAATATCGTCGACATCCACGACTGTAAGCGACTGGCGTTGGTTTCTGAATGAGATCTCAGAGAAGTTAGAACATTCAGGGGAATGAGAATGCCGACGAACGCACGAAATTTACGAACAATACACAAAAAGGCGATGGCAGGAAACCATCACTTGCAAAACATCGCTCGGCAGAGCTATATAGACTCAACAGAGTCCAATGCTCTGCAGTAACACGAGCCATAACGGGACACTGGCAGATTGGCACTCACGCCTCTAGACTGTCAATCCCTCACAACGACTTTTGCAGAAGTTGCCGGGACGAGGAAGAAGAGGAGTCTTCTTTCACTGCCCGTCCTTCGGAAACCGTAAACTCCGTATTCTTGGGGCTGCCTTCCTCACGGACATTTCGGACCTTTCAGAAATCAAACCAGGGCTTTTGTCCAAATAAATCCAAGCCACCGGATGGGGTTGCCCTTGAACTGCAACTTTTGCTCACCACGGTCTAGGCAATAAGAAAGGGCTTGCGCCCGTATGGCATGCCAACGGACCTTTAATAGGTCCATGTGAGCTGGGGGGAGGTCCGCTCCCCAGCTACTGCTTTAACTTAACCTTAACTTGACAGTTGTGGAGCTACTGAGCTTCTTCAGCAGCGTAATTGCCGACATATTTAAGTAAAAAATTAATTGAATGAGTGCACTTTAAATGTTTGTATCTTGGATTTATTTGTCATGCAAGGCGATTGGGGCGATGAGATACTAGAGTAAATACAAATAGTTCTTACAATCTGATAACGGCGCGACTGATTAGTTATAGAAACAGGTGGTAGCCAGGTCACTGTGCCAACCAACGAACAAAACTTTTAACTACGACGACGATCGATTTTACAGTTTCTTCTGCTCTGACGATGAGCCTCCCTCACAGCTCTTGCGGGACGACGAACGAGACGAGAAAGCGCGATGCAGCGATTGAGCGCGTAGGGCAGAAGCAAGCAACAATTAAGAGAACTGTGTGCTCTTTATGTTGCCATGGGCCGGCGCTTTTTCTCAAAGCCGTTTGGGGAGGAGAAGGCGTGGTCCAAATCAAACAAAAAAATAATTCAAAGTTCTAAATCAGTCTAACTAAGCAGCAGACGGACTTGGAATGCTGGGTAAATCAAATAAATTTGAAACACCTTCGAGAAATGTTAGGCACTCATTATCGTACATATTCTTCAATGCATCTAAGGCTTTACTAAATTTTCTGTATTTAAAGCTTCATTCTCAACACAGGAAAGAAAATGGTAAAACTTCTCTACATTTGACAATCATCGTGCACTAACGTATTTAAAGGTCCTATAGAGTTGTTATACTCCGAATGAACTTTCCTATATCTCGCTATTGACTCAAAGTTCTTATAGTTTTCAGAAGAGCCTGGTTTGTAAAATCGGAATTAATGTTATCTAATGATCACTGAATACTAAATGCCTTTTCCTTATTCCCGTTAAGCACATCTATTCGCCATTCTATTTCCAGCGGGTCGATGGATACGGTACCGTTTGTTATGGAATTCTTTATTCGAGTAATATTATTGACAAGAATTTTCCGCTGTTAAAGAAGTTTCACTTCATTTTCTTCATGTACAACAGAAGAATTGCCACTGCGTTTATTGGCAGCCATAATATACAGATATTACGACAGGTTTTATTTCAATTTAACTTTTATACAGTTCGAAGCTTTTGACTAACCCTCGCAACGCACATTTACATCTATGTACCGAAGACACAGTAACTGCGTTGACTTTCAAATGCACTTGACTGTGTATCAAAGGGGAATGAACGATTACCGACAAAGCGATATGCAGCGACAAAAGCAACAGCACTGTGCACAAGTGCATCGGACTTTATGTACCGAAATATGTAGGTATGCCGGTAAAACTCTGGAAAGAAACTGTGCACTTATATGTAACCAAATCGAATACAACAATTTTTAACAATTTTTTATTTATTGACACGAAAAAAGATTACGAATGCTTCCTTTGCGTAATTAACACTTTAATTTGTTACCTCGTAATGGGCGCTGGCGAGATGCTGTGTGCAGTGATGGCAGAAACCCATGCATTTTTATGGTACGAGAATATAAGTAAAGTTGATACCACCAGAGCGTGATTCCAATACAAAGCCGTGAAGTCCACCTGGGGGCGCCAAAATGTTAACCAAGATCATAGCTTAAAGAATTCGTTTCCTTCTTTCGGAAACAACAACGAAATCTGAAGGCACGGTGTGGATTGGTTTGAGTATAATTATACTCGGTACTCGAGGAGTATAGAGGTATATTCGATTTTTGCTAAAAGTGAATGTGTGTAACACCCAGAAAGAAGCGTTTCCGACCCCAAAAAGTATACATATTCTTGATCAGCATCAGTAGCTGATTCGATATAGCCATGACTGTCTGTCCGTCCGTCCTCATTAGCGCCTATAGCGCTAGCCGCGGCGTTAGACGCGGCTCACAACGTCCCCCTTCGTTTTTAACAAAAATCGTTAACTATTTAAAATAAGATCACGGACATTTTCAAAAAATTTTTTTTATTTTCGGACGGAAGTAGCTCGCAATTTAAAAATGGGCTTATGTTTCACAGCTTCACAAATTTTATTGCTGAATTTGAATGCAAATCCGTTGAGTGGAACTATTTTGCATCGTCGCATGGCAAGGGTGCAGTCGATGGGGTTGGAATTGTATTTAAGAGAAAAGTTTGGCAAATAACGAAAACCAAAAAAGTCTTGCTTCATAATGCATTTGATTTCTACGAATGCGCGAAAAACAATGTTTTTGGAATTCGTATTATGTATGTTGCGGAAGGTGAAATTGTGATTTCATCAATCTTAAAAGAAAAATGGGAACAGTCGCCAAATGTTCCCGGGATAAGACAAAATCATCATGTTTCTTGCAATGAGCATTTTAAAATTCAAGTAGCTAAAACAGCATATTAAAAAAAAAAAGGATTTCCTAATATTTTTTCGCTTATTAAATATGTATTACTTGTTATTATTGTTTTTATAAATAAAATTTGATGAAAAATTCCTGTACCACGTTTTCACGTCACATTACAAATGACTAAAAAAAATTGTAAAACAAATAAAATGATAATAACATACCAAAACTATTTCTGAAATGGAAAACTACATTATTTTAGTATGGTTTAAGAGTATTTTCTTTCAAATTACTTTCGCATTTGGCAAGATGAACATGACTTCAATTTTTGTCACGTTTGCGATGCATTGTTTTCTATAAATAATTCGAAAACGACAAGTCTTCAAAACTTGTCTTTTATAATAAAAATAGTTTTGATAAAATGCATTATAATCGTTAGAAAACATTTTTGAATATGTTAGTTTTGCCATTTTTTTTTTCATTGAAAGCTGTACAAATGTCACGTTCGCGATCCTGGAACTACCCATATACTGACTGAGTACCGGGTTTTTTTTTACATACGTTTTTTCCATCTGTCTTTTCTACATGGGTTTATCTACTCCCTACATATACATACACGGCTGTGTGCGAGAGAGAGACGGAATGAGTCTGCGCTTGGAAGGCCACTGAAATTTCATTTGTTCCTTCTGGCTATACTAATGATCCGATCTGATCCAAATTCAACATTCAGATAGATATGGTCATTTTCTATAATTCTGCGATTTTGTTTTTCTCGTATCTTAAAAATTGTGGATTTTCGTCCCTTGTGGGGGCGGAAGGAGGCGTGGCCAAATTTTGAAACAAACTCGTCTCGGTTTGATATAACAGGAGCTTGGATAGAAAGTTTGGTTGATCTAGCTCCTATAGTCTCTGAAGTCTAGGCATTGTGGCATGCACAATTTCAAAGATACGACGAATCTAAAAACGCTGAATCATAGAGAATGAAAATATCCATCAGAGCGTTGAATCTGGATAAGATTAGACAATAAAGAAAACCATTTCGAAACGCATCGTTCCCTCTCGCTCTTTCTCACTCACCGGGGTGTGTGCTATACCCGTTCGCATTTTTTGACGCCTAGATCTCAGAGACATTAAGAGCTAGATCCACCAAACTTTCTATCCAAGCTCCTGTGATATCAAACCGAGACGAGTTTGTTTCAAAATTTGGCCACGCCCCCTTCTGCCCCCACAAAAACCGAAAATCTGTGGAATCCACAACTTTGAAGATACGGGAAAACCAAAAAAACAGAATCATAGAAATTTACAATATCTATCAGAGTATTGAATCTGAATCACATCGAATTATTAGTATAGCCAGACAAGAAGGAAAACCAGAGTTTTATTTTTGCTACCTTTAGCTGTAGGTGTACTAGACACTTCTGCAGTCTTAAACAGCTGGTTTAACTCCGTGCTCTTACCACAGAGGGGAAACATCGGAGAGTCTAAAAGCACCAAAATGTTAAGACCTTAAAAGATAAGTCGAAACACTCGCGAGTTGAGTTGTAAATTCAAACTGATTTTTATACCCGATACTCGAAGAGTAAAGGGGTATATTCGATTTGTGGAGATAACGGTTGTGTGTAAAATCCAGAAGGAAGCGTTTCCGACCCCATAAAGTATATATATTCTTGATCAGCATCAATAGCCGAGTCGATATAGATATGTCTGTCTGTCCGTCCTTCCGTCCGTCTTCATGTGCGCCTATATCTCAGAGACTATAAAAGATAGAGCAACCGAATTCTGCATCCAGACTCCTGTTATATCACACTTTTACAAGTGTAAATCTGTGGCATGCACACAATCTAAAAAAGCAGAATCATAGAAAATGATCTTATCTATCAGAGTGCGGAATCTGGATCAAATCGGATTATAAATATAGCCACAATGAAGAAAACCATTTCGAAATGCATCGTTCCCTCTCGCTCTCTCTCACACACTGGGGTGGGTGCTATGCCCGTTCGTCCAGATGAGCGCCCAGATCTCAGAGACTATAAAGGCTAGAGCAACCAAACTTTCTATCAATTCTCCTGTGATATCACTTCAATACAAGTGTATTTCAAAATTTCGCCAAATTTCCACCCAAAACAACACACGGAAATCTGTGGCATGCACAATTGTAAAGATACGAGAAAACTTAAGACGCAGAATCATAGAAAATTACCATATTTATCAGAGTGTTGAATCTGGATCAGATGGGATAATAAATATAGCCAGAAGGAACAAATGAAGTTTCAGTGGATTTCCAAGCGGAGACTCATTCCCTCTCTCTCTCGCACACAGCTGTGTATGTATACGTAGGAAGTAGATTTAGACATGTAGAAAAGGCAGATATTAAAAAGTATGTAAACAAAAAGGGAAATATCTAATATATACTTACTTCGGGCGTACAACAGGGCAGCCATCTAGGCCGCCTACTCTTTAAACTCTTTATTAATGACCTGCCTTCGGTATTAACATACTCTCGAGTACTTATGTATGCGGATGATGTTAAGCTGTGTGTCCAGTACAAGGATAGCTTATCTCACTCCAGGTTGCAATCCGATCTTAATAGCTTTCAGTCATGGTGTTGTGTAAATCTGTTATACCTTAATGCTTCGAAATGTAAAGTAATGACATTTCATTGCTCCAGCGCCTTTCTGGCACCTTACACAATAGGCGGGGGTTCTCTAGAAAGAACTACCCTAGTTGATGATCTTGGTGTTCTTTTAGATCCCCAGTTAAAGTTTTCTAAACACATTTCTACCATGGTAAATAAGGCCATGGGCGTGCTTGGGTTTATAAAGAGGTGGTCAAAGGAATTTGACGACCCCTATATAACAAAGACTCTCTATATATCGCTTGTTCGTCCGATTTTAGAATATGGTTCTCGTATATGGTGCCCTCAGTACAAAGTACACCAGGACCGTATAGAATCAGTACAGAAAAACTTTTTAATTTTCGCTCTACGTGGCCTCAACTGGGTTGCAAGTATTAGATTGCCGTTTTACCCTAAAAGATTGTTTTTAATAAACCTTCCATGCTTAGTTAACCGTAGAGAGATGCTTGGTGTGATTTTTGTGCACAACTTGATCAAGGGTGACGTAGATAGCTCTGACTTGTTGAGCCTCATAAACTTCACTTTTCCTATTAGAATTACTAGAAATTATATACCTTTGTTCCTTCCGATTTGTAGATCGAATTATTCCTTGCATGAACGTTTTAGAGATGTTTGCTCGGATTATAATTCCCTCTACCATATCATATCTACAACTAATTCCCTTCCTCTTCTTAAATCACTATTACTCACATACCTTTCTCGTAGTTAGAAACTGTAAGTTAAGTACGATAGTTTTAATGCATTCCTAATTCCTTTAGTAAGATTAGTTCTAATTTTCCTCGAATAATAGTCTAACATCTATCTTTCCTGCATGATGGCGATCGGTTCGGTTAACGAGTCGCGCGTTTTGCGGCAGCGCCCCTCGGTCGGTTGGGTGGAAGGAGGGCTGCATTTCAGCCTGGGATTCGTGCGTAACAGCATTCGGCTGTCCATGGTGTCCCATGGGCCACTTGATGGTGCAATGGCACGTCAACGTACAAACAAACAAATATAACAATCTCCGAAAAGGTTCGACACAATTTTTTTTTTCTTTTTTTGGCAAAATTAAATTTTTCCCTTATGCGAACATGTAATAAATTACAACAAGCTCACATACATATATACTGACAGAGTACCGGGTAGAGAAAAGTAGAGCCGCGGCCGTAGACGTGGATCACAACGTTCCCCCTCGTTTACATTTGTCTTCTCTACATTTCTTCATCTACATACGTCTTTACTACGACTCGTGTGGATGTGTGCGAGAGAGAGAGAAAATGAGTAAGCGCTTGGCCATTCTCTATTATTCTGGGTTTTAATTTTTTCGTATCTTTATAATTGTGGATACCACAGATTTTTGTGTTTTTTTGGGCGAAAGGGGGCGTGGCGAAAGTTTGAAATAAACTTGTATTGAAGTGTTATCACAGGAGAATTGATAGAAAGTTTTGTTGCTCTAGTTTTTATAGTCTGGTCGAACGGGCATAGCACCCACCCCAGTGTGTGAGAGAGAGCGAGAGGGAACGATGCATTTCGAAATGGTTTTCTTCATTGTGGCTATATTTATAATCCGATTTGATCCAGATTCAGCACTCTGATAGATATGATCATTCTCTATGATTCTTCCGTTTTAGATTCCTCGTATTTTTGAAAGTGTGCATGCTACAGATTTACACTTGTAACAGTGTGATATTACAGGAGTCTGGATACAGAATTCGGCTGCTCTAACTTTTATAGTTCTGTGAGATATAGGCGGTTATGAAGACGGACGGACACACAGACATGGCTATATCGACTCGGCTTTTGATGCTGATCAAGAATATATATACTTTATGGGGTCGGAAACGCTTTCTTCTGGGTGTTACACACATCCATTTTTGGCACAAATCTAATATACCCCTATACTTTTCGAGTACCGGGTATAAAAATCTCCGAAAAGGTTCGACTTAATTTTTTTTTCTTTTTTGTATAAAATTCAATTTGTCCCTTTGGCGAACATATAATAAATAACATATATCATAACCTCACATACATATGTATGTATATACTGACTGAGTACCGGGTAGAAAGTAGATTCGCGGCCTTAGACGCGACTAACAACGTTCCCCCTCGTTTTGTTTTCTTTTTGGGCTAAAATTCAATTTGTCCCTTTTGCGAACATGTAATACAGAGGCCGGCAGCGTCCTATGCCATGTGCATAGGAGAAGACCACTGGGCAGCGCAGACGGAACACGCACAGTGTAAAAACTTCGTCTGGCTTCGGCCCTATGCACATAGAATCGGTTTTCTGCTCGGCTGTCGCAGCGGCAGAGAAAACCGGTTTCATAATTCTTCTCGGCAGCGTCGCGACAGCAGAAACGAATCAGTCTGCGTCCAGAGATCATATGATAGAGACCACGCTGCGCAACTTCATTATTTTTTCTGCGAATACTAAATCGTACACTCCGAAAAATGTTCAACAAAATGCGGGAAGATGCTTTTTTCTTTTTAGAAAATATGGATGGCGGGGCGCAATGCTTAATTTGTCAACATATTTTGTAGAGAGGCACTATAATATAATGCATTTTTTTTAAAAACTACGCCTTAATTTTTTTGCTTTACATGAATTAATTTCTTTCAGTGCAAAGAAAGAAACGTTTTGCCTTCGTGTTGCTTCGGCCCTATGCACAGCCATGATGCAATTATATAAGGTGGTCTCGTCGGCTGCCGTCTCGTTCGGGTTTTGGTCCATTATTGTTCAGTGCGTGCTCGCTTGTTGAAGGGAAAGGTTGTGTGCGGACGAATTTTTTCTCGTTGTTTAACTCTAGAAAGGCCTTGTGAAAAGAAAAATGACTTTCTGTAGTTTTTGCCGCAAGCACGTGCAAGGTGTAAAGTTTAAAAATGTACCCAAATGTTTAGTGAGGAGAACATTGTGGGAGAAAAGTCTGGGCTGCAGCCTTGGTCAAAACTCCAAAATTTGCTATACGCATTTTAATGCTTCGCAGTGGAAGTCGGCACCAAAACAAGGGCAGACATTGAAAAGGAGCCGACTGAACGACGATGCTGTTCCGCAAAGGGAGACAGAGCCTGAACCAAAGTTTGTAAAACTGGGCTTCGCCGATTCGATCACGCAAACAGAGTAAGCTAACCGTGTCAAATAAGTATGTATATGCAAAAAATAATTTATTTGTAATGTAGGGACAAAGATATAAGTCATGCAATGCTTATGGAGAATGAGAGCCTGAGAAAACAGATTCGTCTAATGGAGAAGGAAATGCATTCTTTACGCCAGCAACTTAGGAACTATCAGGAACTGGAAAAGTCTCTAGGCAACATTTTCACCGAGACCCAAATACATATATTGAAAAGTGGAGGAAAGAGAGCCGTATTTAATTCAACAGACATTTCTGCTGCTATTTGCCTTCATACCGCGGGACCTCGTGCATACAATCATCTATATCAGGGCTCGGCACGGCCCTATCTAATGAGGATAGGAAAATGTCTCTGCTGCTGCGCTGCCGCTCACGGACAGTATAAAAAAGCAGCAAGCCTTCGTGTGGCTTCGGCAATGCGACTTCGGCTGTTGCTATCTCGTTTTTTAGACTGCGTGTGCAGTAAAATGTTTTCAGTTGCTGCTGAGCCGTGGAGAAGGCAAGACCACGCTGCGCAACTGTTTGATTTAACACTGGGAGAAAATTATGTTCAACGAGAAGTGGGAAGAAAATGTTTTTTTTCATCCAAAATATGGATGGCGATGCGCAATGCGTTATATGCTATTATATTGCCTGCAAATGCGATTCATTTGCTATTGAAAGACATTTCAATAATTTGTATTTTATACGACAGTTTCCGCATGAAACATTTGCCATTTACCTACAAATTTTGTCGCAGTGTAAAGCAGTAAACCGGTTTCGCCATCAGGCATGTCCGGGTTTTTGCTACACACACCAGCGTGTTGAGTGTATGCGTGCAGAGCCCTGATCTATATAGAAAAGGATTTCCTCTGCCGAGTCGGGCAACTTTATATAGATGGTTGGCAGATGTTAATATTACTGCAGGTACCCTTGATGTCGTGATAGACCTAATGGGAAGTGAAGAAATGCCCGAAGTGGATAAGCTATGCGTTTTGTCGTTCGATGAAATGAAGGTTGCTGCTACTTTCGAGTATGACAGCTCAGCGGATGTTGTGCATGAGCCAAGCAACTACGTACAACTGGCCATAGTTCGTGGCTTGAAAAAATCTTGGAAGCAGCCAGTATTCTTCGATTTCAATTTTCGAATGGAGAATGGCGCAATGCGGTCTAAAGGTGGACAGTTTGACCATCCGACTCCACTTCAATTCAAGTATAGGTTAAGAAAATACATAACAGGTATGACAAAATTAAAACAATCAATTAATAAATAATTGATTTTAACAATACTAATTGTCAAATGTTTAGCTCTATGTTTCAGCAAAGTTTTCATCGTGATTGTTTGTATCTTTGTTCTGTATTTTGTATTTTGTGTTGTGTCTTGTACCATATCTTTTTTTTTAATTGTTATTGTTGGGTTCCGCAGTCTGATAGAGCCCAGGAATTTGTAGGGCCTAGCCAGTAGTGCAGCAGTAAAGTAGATTTCTATAATTGTTGTTTGTTATTTGTACTGCCCACTGTACATCATTGTCATACCTACATATATATGCTCCCGCACTCTCTCGTCTTTCTTTCTTTCTTTCTTTCGTCTTCGCTATCCCTCTCTCGATCATCTCGCTCTCGCTTGCATTAGGGCACGGGCAATTCGGCCTGTCTGCCCTTCATCAGTCTGGATATCGTCGCGCTCGTTTTAGGGCACGGTCAATTCGGCCCGCCTGCCCTTGACCTGCCTATATCAATCGCTCCTCCTCAACCGACACTGTCTCGAACAGACCCCTCGCGGTTCGTTATGACCCCGTCTTGAGTCGAGCTAAACAAAACACCAGACTCGTCGTGCTTTCGTCGTATATGTATCGCTATTGTAATAACCCAAACATTTCATCCCTGACAATAAATTTCACATATAAAATCAATCAATCGAGTTTAATACGCTGCTGAAAAAGCTCAGTAGCTCAACATTTGGTGACCCCGACGTGATTAAACATAAACAATTAAATCACAAAAAAACATAAAAATTCTGTCGCAAATAATTTCAAGTGGAGCCACGCTAATTTTTTCGCTTGTGCTCAAGCAACATTAACGGTGCTCGCGTCGTCTGCTTTGACGCTAGAAACGTTTTTACCGCGGCTGCCGAAATGGACGAGAGACACGGCGGTGCAGTGGCCGCTGCTGGAAACCGGGTGGCTTTTCTGAAGCGGAAAGCACCGGAACTATTCGCAAGGTTGGACCAGTTGGAAGCTAAGTTGGAGAGAACTTCGCTATTTGACCACTTCATCCTCGTTGTAAGGCTCAATCAAATCGAGAAGCTGCACGGCACTTTTAAAACCTTGCCCAGCGAGCTCGAGAAGCTGGACGACGAGATGGATTCGGATAAGAAGTCGGAGCCAACTGGAACTTTCGACAGATATCAATGCCAATTTGAGCATACAATTGCTGTGCCGGCTGCGCCTGATGGAGCAGCGGACAAGGAATCCCATTTGATGTTAGAAAGTGGCCTCGATTGCACCAAAACATTAGGACTTGCGCCGGTTTCTGTTTCTACTTCACCCGCATTCTTGATTTCGGCCCGTCAAACATCGTGGAGTTCCTGCAAACGACTCGTTCCAGCGAATGCTCATTCGCGAGGGGCTCTTCCGTGCGAGCTGAACGAGTTCCCTCTATTTGCTGTTGGACCTACATCTGGACTTCGCACTGGACACGGAGCTCTGCTGGCCCCAACACCATCCCAATATTGGCCTATTGGGGGGAGGGCAGACAATTCTAATCATCTACCTTAATTTCAGAAACTCTTGCTGATTTGGGCACATCACTTCCAGTGCCTGGTTTGAACTCCCCATTACTCTTCGCCTTTTCTTCTTCTGTCGCTGATCATCACATGACATGGCTCAACTTCAAGCGATTACGCGTCGGCCAAAGCGTTGCCAACTTGCAGCGAATTTTGAGGTTTCGATGGAAGGAAGAGTGACTGCTGAACCCTGTATCTTCTGTTAAAAGTCAGGCTTTTAAAGGGGGGAGTATGTTGGGTTCCGCAGCCTGATAGAGCCCAGGAATTTATAGGGCCTAGCCAGTGGTGCAGCAGTAAAGTAGATTTCTATAATTGTTGTTTGTTATTTTTACTGCCCACTGTACATCATTGTCATACCTACATATATATGCTCCCGCACTCTCTCGTCTTCGTTATGACCCCGTCTTGAGTCGAGCTAAACAAAACACCAGACTCGTCGTGCTTTCGTCGTATATGTATCGCTATTGTAATAACCCAAACATTTCATCCCTGACAATAAACTTCACATATAAAATCAATCAATCGAGTTTAATACGCTGCTGAAAAAGCTCAGTAGCTCAACAGCTATCATTTTTTAATAATCCTTATTTTTATTCAGCCAAGAATACTGAAATGTTGTCTAACAATCAAAACGTTGATGAAGACAATTCCGATACTTGGTTGAACCTAGTCCTAAGTTCTCAAGAAGACCAAAGTGCACACAATAAAGAAAACGAGCATGAAGACTTTGAAGTAGACATTAATAACAGCATAGTAGTAGATACTGAGCTAGACGAGTTGACGGAGGATGCCATTGAGTACATAGCAGGCTATGTTATTAAAAAATTGCGACTTCAAATGAGCTTGCGGAAAATTCGACATTCACGTACGTTGATGAAATTTCGCATGGTGGACTTATTAAACCGTCTGTACAGTTCAAAGAAAAACTTAAACAGCTGGAAATTATATTGTTACATATTGTTAAAGAACATTTTAACATAACAAAAAATGTAAAAAAGATATTGTTTATGGCTGCTGAGAAGATAGATATTAATTTAGCTATAAAAACGTTTTATTTTAAAATTAGAATTTATTTTAGAATTAAGAGTTTAAACAAAAGAATATGTATTTAAAAACAAAAACAACGATTGCTCTGAAATTCAAAATTATTAAAAATTAAATTGTAAAAAAACTTCAACTCTTTTTATTGTAATAGGCAACTTTAAACCCCAGGCCATCAAAGGGTTAATCAACACGCTCTACTGTCGTTTCACTCACACTTACTGCGCTGAACCCTTTCACTCGCACTCATTGTAAGCATTGACTAATGGACTACTTTTGCCGACGAGACCACCTTATATAATTGCATCATGCATACAGCTTCGTTATTCTGCACGGCAGCGACGCGGCAGAGAAAATGCGTCGTGCCTGTTGTCAGCGCACACAAACGAACAAAAATCATGTGATTGTGTGCGTGCTGACCCCTGATGTAATACATTACATATATCGTACGCTCACATACATGTAGGATGCGGTATTGGTAGCGGAGTGACAAAAAACACCAGAAGCGGTCTCACCATTATGCCTCTGTCTCTGCTCCAATAGATATAGATAGATATCGTACTCATTTTTGCAACTAAAAGAGAGTGTGGTAATATGTCGCCAGACTCATTCGCTGCCAGCATCTCGAACAGAAAGCACATATAATTTGTTAAACTTAAGCGAAACCAAGTCAAATGAACTTCTAACTCATTAGAAGTAAGACACTGCAATTTTGGGGGTTCAACCGGGATGTGGCCTACCATTTGACAAAGTTTGCAGTAATATTTGGCAAATAAGAAGTGAAATTCGGAGGCAATTCGCAAAGAAGAGGCTGGAGAAGATCGAAAAGTCGGCACAAGCAAATTGGCTGGAGTGCGACAAAGATAGCAGCAGTGGGACAGCGAAGCAGCAAGAATTTCATCAGAGAGACGCGCATTTGCAAGCAACGAGGCAAAGTAACGCGCACTCATACAGACAGCGAGTAGCGGCAACTCACACATACAAAGCAGAAAAGCATCTCGTAGACACGAGGTGCAGGCAGTGGAGAAGAGAAAAACAAGCAAGACATTGGATATGGGTGTATAATCGTGGCGTGCGTGCAGGATCGTGTAGGCCAAGGGCTGATGCGTGGATTTTGGCAGCAGACGAAGACGACCAGAAGGTTCCAGTTGAGTTTGGAAGTCTGCAAAGTGTGTGCGACGCTACAAAGAGTGAGACGGCGACAAAAACCGGTGCACACGAAGAGAGCGAGAAGGCGACGAACAACGGTGCGAGAGAGCGGGACCATGGTGAAATTATTATATATATAATTTCACCATGAGCGGGACGACAACGTGAGCAGTGGCATAATCGAGAGAGAGACCAATCTAGCGGTGCAGCGTTGCCGGAAAGTTTTTATATTCTAAGGTTGTAAAACATCGTTATAGTGGACAGGGCTGTTATTCTATTTACATTGTGTTTTGAGATTTAACCAAACTTTAAAATTATATCAAACTAAATTTTCTGCTGGTTAATATTGTAAAATGGAGCGAAAAGAGATCTTGGCCTTGAAGGCTGATGTGTTGCGTCGGAAGTTGTCGGAGTTGCAATTGAGTACGATTGAATTAAAAGAGGATTTGAAACAGAGATTGTTGTCACATTATGAATCAAATAAGGAGGGTGAGTCGGATACGGAGGATGATGGTGGAGACGATAAATCAGTGTCATCCGCGTCAACTGCTATCAATCGGCAAAATGGAGCAAGCTGGCACCAAGGGCTAGGAGTAAAGAGGCAGGGTAGATCGTGGTTCACTTTGAAAGGTGTCAAGGGCAGTGTTACACAATTTTCAGAATCGAAGTCCCCAGATATCGATCAATGGATAGAAGAGCTAGAATATTGTGCAGCTACAGTTGAGTGGAACCAGCTACAGTTATTCGTGTATGCAAAACAGTTGCTTTGTGGAGCAGCGAAGATGTTTGTGCGTAGCCAGAGAAACATAAAGGGTTGGGAAAGTTTGAAGTCTGTCTTGTTGGAGGAGTTTAGAGTCAAGGTTTCATCAGCAGAAGTTCATCGCAGGCTAGGAAAACGTCAGCAGCATAAGGGTGAATCTCTGCACGAGTTTCTATACTCTCTAATGGAGATAGCCAAGCTCATTCAGTTGGAAGAAGAAAGTTTGATCGAATACTTTGTAGAGGGAGTCCCAGATGCAAGGTCAAACAGAGCGATATTATATCAGGCTAGAAGCCTCAAAGATCTAAAGTTACAAATTGAGGCATACCAAAAATCTCGTGGTTCTGCTAAGCCGCCATGCAAGTACGGTGTACCGAGCAGTAAGATTGTGAACGATAGGTCAAGTGAAGTGGTAGTTGGATCGATTAGGAAATGTTTCAGGTGTGGAGACTCGTCACATATGAAAAGAGATTGCCCTGTGAAGGAGAAGTGTTTCAAATGTGATCAACCAGGACACCGAGCAGCACAGTGGAAAGAAATTGTAATAGTAAAGACAGGTAGAGAAACCAACGTAGTTCAGAACGGAAAAGCCGAATCAAAACCATCTTGTGCACCATTGTCTTCGAGTCTTGAACTAAAATCGGTAACTTGTATGAATACAGTATTCAAAGGACTTGTGGATACAGGAGCTGAGTTGTGTTTGTTGCGTAGGGGTGTGTTCTTGAAATTAGGCGTAGGCGTCGGAAGTCTGATAGGGCGCCAGAGAGTTTTGACAGGGATCGGTGAGAGCCGGGTACTGACTTTTTGAAGTTTTAGAGTAGAGGTCAATATTGATGGAATCGATATGACGGTTGAGTTTCATGTCATTCCTGATGAAGACATGAAGTACGAGGTAATTTTGGGCACAACGATCTTAGAAAACGTCAATATGATGGTAACCAAGAATGGCACTATATTTTCGCCAAGAGTTCGTTGTATGAAGAAAGGAGCTGAGGTAGGAACAGATGATGGTCAGATAAGACAAAGTTCTTGTGTGCAACTGATGAGTGAGTTTGAGAACCTGTGCATGTTAAGCACAGAAGACATTAAGGGAACGTCTGTGTTAGATCTGGATCATTTGAGTCAAAATGTTGCATCTGAAGTGAAGCTTATGATCAAGAGCTATAAGCCGAAGAGAAATCTCAGTTCGCCAGTAGAGATGAAGATTTTATTGACAGATGAGTTACCTGTATTTGAACACCCAAGACGTTTAGCGTATTGCGGACAGAAAATTGTCGATGACCAAGTTCAAGAATGGCTAGAAGAAGGGATTATAAAGCCTAGTACATCTGAGTTTGCTTCGCCAGTGGTTTTAGTGGATAAATAGAACGGGAAAAAACGTTTGTGTTGCGATTATCGCAAGTTAAATGTAAAGATTGTCCGAGATAACTTCCCAACGGCTCAAATGGATTGTGTAATTGAGAAACTGCAAGGTGGAGAGGTTTTCACAACACTAGATTTGACTAATGGTTTCTTTCACGTTCCTGTTTCGCCTGAATCCCAAAAGTATACGTCGTTCGTAACTCAGAGTGGACAGTACGAGTTCCTGTTTGTACCTTTCGGTATCACGAACATGGCGGCTATGCGGGATTTTATCAAGAATGAAGATACCGTTGTATACATGGACGATGTGATGATTGCAAGTAAGAGTATCGAAGAGGGAGTGCTAAAATTGAAACGTGTTCTAGAAGTAGCAGAGAGAAATGGCTGGCGTATAAATTGGAGTAAATGTCAGATATTGAAGCGGAAGGTAAATTTCTTAGGGTATGTGTTCGAAAACGGTAGTATCAAACCAGGAGATGAGAAAACTTGAGCAGTTGCTGATTTTCCGATTCCACGCGATAAGAAGGGGATACAACGATTTCTAGGATTGACGTCATGCTTTCGTAGATTTGTGGAGGGATATGCTTTAGTTACAAAGCCCTTGTCCGACTTAGTACGCAAAGAAGTGAATTTTGAATTTCAGGAGAAACATTTAGTAGCATTCGAAAAATTTACAGGAGCGCTGATTAGTAGTTCAAAAGCTTTATGATCATTCGCTTGAAACGGAGATTCATACAGACGCTTCAAAATTTGGATCCGGAGCCGTTATGCTTCAGCGAGATTCCTCTGATAATTTGTGGCACCCAGTTTTCTATACGAGTCGTAAAACCAAGCCTTGCGAAGAGAAGTATCATTCGTATGAACTCGAAGTGCTTGCGGTTATTGGAGCTTTGGTAAAGTGGCGGATGTACGTCTTAGGGAAGAAGTTCAAGATAGTTACTGATTGTAACGCTTTCGCCATGACCATGAAGAAGAAGGAGATTCCGCTCAGAGTGTCGAGATGGGCAATGTATCTCCAAGACTTCGATTATGAGATAGAGCATAGGTCCGGTTCTAAGATGAGACACGTGGATGCGTTGAGCAGGGTGTCGTGTTATGTTTTGATTGATAGTTTGTTACATCGTTTGAAGGAGGCCCTGATGTTAGATGATTGGACGAAGGTGGTCAAAAGTGTTGTTGAGACCAAAGGGTATGAGGATTTCTACGTATTGAATGAAGTTCTATTCAAAGATCCCAATAAGGAGTTGCTAGTAGTACCTCCACTCATGGAAAATAAAATCATTCGAATCAGTCACCAGCAAGGTCACTTTTCCGGTGTAAAGACACAGGACTTGATTGAGAAGTCATACTATATTCCCAAGCTCAAGGAGAAAGTAGCACGAGTTGTTGATAGCTGCGTAGCGTGTATCCTCGTAAATGCAAAGGCAGGCAGGCAAGAAGGGTTCCTTACACCAATCGATAAGGGGAATAAGCCGCTGGTTACATACCACGTTGATCATGTTGGTCCGATGCAGTTGACCAAAAAACGTTATAATCACATTTTCGTGATTGTAGATGGCTTTTCTAAATACGTGTGGTTGTATCCTACTCGAAGTACAGGAGTTGAAGAAGTATTGAGTTGTTTAGAACGTCAGGCTATTTGCTTTGGAAACCCATACAGAATCGTTTCAGATCGCGGGGCTGCTTTCACTTCGCATCTGTTTAAGGAATATTGCGATAGGGAGAAGATTCAACATTTGCTAATTGCAACAGGTGTACCTAGAGGGAATGGACAAGTCGAGCGCATGCATAAGATAGTTGTCCCAATGTTATCTTAAATGAGTCATGAAAGTCCAGGATGCTGGTATAAGCATGTAGGTAAGGTCCAGCAGATCATAAATAATATCGAGCCGAGGAGTACTAAAGTTACGCCGTTCAAACTGCTAACTGGTTTGGATTTGCGTATTGCAGAGGATGTGCAGCTCAAGGAATTAATTCAAGACTGTCTGATTTCGGAATTAGATGATGAGCGAGATATCTTGAGAAAAAAAGCGAGAGAAAATATTCGGAATATACAAGTTGAGAACAAGAGAGCTTTCGATGCCAAGAGGAAGGTAGAAAATAAGTTTAAGCTCATTGAGTTAGTAGCCATTAAACGCACTCAGTTTGGCACTGGATTAAAATTGAAGTGAAAGTATCGAAGGCCATATAAAGTAGTCAAAGTCAATAACCATGGCCGATATGAAGTTGAAAGGGTCGGAGAAGGAGAAGGGCCGTACAAGACTTTGACAGTAGCTGAGTATATGAAGCCATTCGGGACGAATCATGCGTCAGGAGGGCCGAATGTAGGATGCGGTATTGGTAGCGGGTGACAAAGAACACCAGAAGCGGTCTCACCATTATGCCTCTGCCTCTGCTCTAATAGATATCGATAGATATCGTACTCATTTTTGCAACTAAAAGAGAGTGTGGTAATATATCGCCAGACTCATTCGCTGCCAGCATCTCGAACAGAAAGCACATGTAATTTGTTAAACTTAAGCGAAACCAAGTCATATGAATAAACTACATATCTATAATTTAAACAATTAAACAGTCAGTGATCTAACTCATTAGAAGGAAGACACTGCATACATATGTATGTACTGACTGAGTACCGGGAATAAAGTAGAGCTCACAACGTTCCTCCTCGTTTTAAATTTCAGTTTAACTTTCGAAATTGGCGCTGTTTACAAAACACAGGTGAATCGTTAGGGTGACCAAGCACGTTTTAGGTTCTTCACACATTATTTCGGTTTCGTTCCGCACACACGAAATAAATAACTAATTTGGCGCGTGTTTTTAGTTGTTATTGGACTAAATGCACAGCCCACCGCTGACCTACAGTGAGCATTATTTTTTGTTGAAACAACTGTTTTACAAATCGAACATATTTCAGGAATTTCTATCTTTCTTTTTATATAATTTTGGCCAAATTAATAGTATTTTATAGATACATTTTTTTTATTATCAACAAAATACGGCACACAATGTGAACGGGCACATCCTGGAGAGATATGGAAAGTAACTCTTAACAAGTCTAAAAACTAAAAAAAAAACATAATTAATTTAACCATTTTATTTCAGCGGCGTGTGAGCAGTTCATCATATAGTTGGGTCACAGGTTATGTAAGCAGATGAGTCATCGAAAGCCCGTACTGCTGGGTGTATACTACATATACATGTCCACGCATACACAAAAGGATTTCTTCGTTGTATATGTCGAACCACTTTAGAAACATGCGAATCAATCTGGCTGATATTCGGTTTTTAGTGACTCGGGGTGATCCGAATCGGACTGAAGGCAGGATTCGTAATGTTCGAACGCATTGAAGTGGCATGAGTATAGCTGTGATTTTATGAATCATGTGGATTCATGCAGTGTGTAGTGCGTAGGCAAAAAGTTACGACCACTGCACCCTTAACCGTTGGCGCACGGTAGATCAGCGAACGGAATGGAACAGAGGCCAATAGAATTAGAAGAAGAGAACACAAAACAGCCGAACAAAGGAAAATGGTATATACATGCATACATAAGTTGTGAAGGCACTGTTGCTCATCGATCAATACCTGCGGTAAAGAGGCGACAACAGGAAACCAGCTCCAATGCCCCTTAAATATTTTGAGGGAGAAATACTGGGAAGAGCAGGTAGCGCAAGAGAGTGCTTTTTTTTGCAAGGTTCCGAATCTCCCAGTTGGTCTTTTTCCCACCCGATCACCATAAGTTATCGGTCCTGTGAAAGTCGCGTGTGGCAACGGGAAGTAGTAGCTGGAACCCAGCCGCAACAATTTTTCACCCCCACCGTGCATATAAGAATTACGTTGGATCCAGTATCCATAGCCTGGTTAAACTTCTGGGGTGAGAGGCAGTCCAGCAAATAATCCCAAAAGTGACAACATTAGCGGAAAACTCTGCTTCTTCTTACCGAGCTGCACAGTTTCATAGTAAACACTGTAATAAAAAACACCTGCAGTATGCTGCTGGCAGCAACACGCACAACTGGAAAATGCACAGATGTCTCGTTGCCGCGTGACGGGGATATCTGAAGGCAGGGAAACTGACAATTTAATAACTAAAAATAACAACAACAAAAACAAGCAGAAATGATACAAAATGCAACGCCAAGAACACACACAAAATTTTGACAATTTGATATATATTTATTCAAATCGATTATATACAATTAATATAAGGTAGATATATGTTAAGACCTTAAAAGAAAAGTCGAAACACTTGCGAGTTGAATTGTAAATTCAAACTGTTTTATTTTCAAAACTTATGCACTATATATAGGAAAATATAAGGTAATTAAAACTAAGACCAACGCTAAGAAAAGGAGGGATGTGCGGCACTTGTTCCCACGCTCATCCCTTCTAATGACACCTACTACATGCAAACCACATGTGTTAATAGATTTGGGTTCGACGTGCACATGTATATGTGCTCCTTCAAGTGGACTGTATTGTTTATTGGTTGGCCTTTGTCGGCTCCTGTTCATGTTTTATTAACACACACCCTAGCAGTCATAAATTACTTATTTTATGTACGTTCCTCAGTTATATATAGATCAGTTCAGTGTGATACAATAATTATGTTCTGCTTGAACACATGCCTTTATAGTCTCTGAGATATGGGCGCCCATGAAAACGGACGGACAGATAGACATAGCTCTATCGACTAGGCTATCGGTGCTGATCAGGAATATATATACTCTATGCAGTCGGTAACGATTCCTTCTGGGTGTTACACACATTCATTATTACAAAAAATCTAATATACCACTTTACTGTTCGAGTACCGGGTATAATAACTTATTATAAGGTTTAAACCATATTGTAACCGACGATAAACTAGCAATGGCTGCTACGGCCTTCAGCTGGATTAAATGTAATACAGTAGATATAAGAAGATGACTTAATATCATACCTTTTTTTCTGATCTAATTTGATTACTTCCTGTTTCCTAAAGACTAGACAATTATAAAAGATTGTGTATACATTTTATTCTACCCGGTACTCAAAAAGTATAGGGGTATATTAGATTTGTGCCAAAAGTGGATGTGCGTAATACCCAGAAGGAAGCGTTTCCGACAACATTAAGTATATACATTCTTGATCAGCATCAATAGCCGAGTCGATATAGCCATTTCCGTGCGTCTTCATGAGCGCCTATATCTCGGAGACTATAAAAGCTAGAGCAATCAAATTCTGTATCCAGACTCCTGTGATATCACACTGTTTCAAGTGTATTTCGCCCCGCCCTTTCCGCCCACTCAAAGGACGAAAATCTGTGGCATGCAAAATTTTAAAGATACAAGAAAACTAAAAACGCAGAATCACAGAGAATGACCATATCTATCAAAGTGTTGAATCTGGTTCAGATCGGATAATAAATATAGCAAGAAAACCATTTCGAAATGTATCGTTCCCTCTCGCTCTCTCTCACACTCCGGGGTGGGTGCTATGCCCATTCGTCCAGATGAGCGGCTAGATCTCAGAGACTATAAGAGCTAAAGCAACCAAACTCTCTATCCATGCTCCTGTGATAACACTTCAGTACAAGTGTATTTCAAAATTTCGCCACGCCCCTTTCCGCTCCCACAAAAAAAACGAAAATCTGTGGAATCCACAATTTCTAAGATACGAGAAAACCAAAAACGCAGAATCATGGAAAATAACCGTATGTACCAGATTGCCGAATCTGGATCAGGTCGGATCATTCTTATAGCCAGAAAGAACAAATGAAATTTCAGGGGCCTTCCAAGCGCAGACTCATTCCCTCTTTCTCTCGCACACATCTCCACGAGTCATAGTTAAGACGTATGTAGATGTAAAAAACAAATGTAAACCAAAATTTAAAGGGTTATACTTTTTTTTGTTTCTAAATTTTTATTTTTTTGCAAATATTCAATTTTTTGCGAACATATAATAAATTACAGAAATTCTAGGCTAACCTATATACTTACTGAGTACCGGGTATAAAGTAGAGCCGCGGCCCTAGCCGCGGCTCACAACGTTTCCTTTCGTTTTCAAATAAAACTACTGTTTGTACTTCAATTATTTTTAATTGCACTACTCAAACAAATTGAACTTTTTTCCCACTGTGGTCAAAAATTACTTGTTCTGATACAAATATGAAATTTTTTTTAGGAAGTTTTTCTCATGTTTTCGTTAGAGCTAGTGCTTCTCTTACACATAACTTAAGCATCTTAAAGCTGGCTGTATCAAACTTTGCAGTTCTGAAAAGCTGACAAATTCAGATATTTACCAGACCTAAACACTTCGTAGCAACACTTTCAGAAATCAAAGGTTTGGTCAAACGGCTCCACCCTAGCCGTTTATCCATCGATTCTTTCAAACGATGCCTTAAACGACGCCTAATTAATGAACCATTCTATTGTCGTTGTATATTTCTTGTCTGAAGCGTGATAGTGCTGGACAAATATCAAATACGTGTTTTATGTTTATAATTTTTTTACAATTGCATAAGGGAAAAGTACATGGATTCTTAATAAAGTAATGTTGGTGAGCTAATGTTGTATGTCCTGATCTAAGCCTTATATATATCTATTTTGGTCCAAGCGAGTATGTTTATTTCGTGGCATATTGCTTATGTAATTATTTATACATATGTGTGTAGCTTTTATTGAGATTTTCTTAACAATCATTACATTTTTAAATATACAGGCAGGTTCCGGGTTTCATTTACTTTTGCGTTTTACTTTTTCAACTAATTGGTTACTTTTCATTTTAAAGAGCTCCCTCTTCATTATACCTGGTACTCGAAGAGTATAGGGGTATATTAGATTTGTTGAAAAAATGGATGTGTGTAACACCCAGAAGGAAGCGTTTCCGACCCCATGAAGTATATATATTCTTGATCAGCATCAATAGCCGAATCGATATAGCTATGTTCTTCTGTCCGTCCGTCTGTACTTCTGTCCGTCTGTCCGTCCGTCCGTCTTCATTAGCGCCTATAGATCAGAGACTGTAAAAGCTAGAGCAACCTAATTTTGTATCCAGACTCCTGTCCCATCACACTGTTATACATGTATTTCAAAATTTCGCTCCGCCCCCTTCCGACCACTCAAAGGACGAAAATCTGTGGCATGCAAAGTTTTAAAGATACGAAGAATCTAAAAACGCAGAATGATAGACAATAATGATATCTATCAGAGTGTTTGTATGTGGATGAGATCAGATAATAAATATAGCCACAATGAAGAAAACCTTTTCGAAATGCATCGTTCCCTCTCGCTCTCTCTCACACTCCGGGTTGGGTGCTATGCCTGATCAAATTTTTTGACGCCTTGATCTCAGAGACTATAAAAGCTAGATCAACCAAACTTTCTATCTAAGCCCCTGTGATATCAAACCGAGCCGAGTTTGTTTCAAAAATTGGCCACGGCTCCTTCCGCCCCCACAAAGGACGAAAATCAACAATTTTTAAGATACGAGAAAAACAAAATCGCAGAATTATAGAAAATGACCATATCTATCAGAATGTTGAATTTGGATAAGATCGGATCATTAGTATAGCCAGAAGGAACAAATGAAATTTCAGTGGCCTTCCAAGCGCAGACTCATTCCCTCTCTCTCTCGCACACAGCCGTGTAGAAAAGACAGATGTAAAAAACGTATGTAAACAAAAATGAAGAAATGGAAACATCTAATAGATAAAAATCTCCGAAAAGGTTTGACTTAATTTTTTTTTCTTTTTTGGCTAAAATTAAATTTGTCTCTTTTGCTTGCAGGTAATAAATTACAACAAGCTCACATACATAAAAACTGACTGAGTACCGGGTCTAAAGTAGAGCCGCGGCCGTAGCTTCGTCAGCTGTTGCCGCGAATCCGACAAAAGAATTTGCCAAATTTTTTCCGAGTCAAATTTGAGGGCTGGGTTACAAAAAAAATTATTTATAAAGAAGTCACATTTTAAATTTCCATAGTAATGGTGTCAAATTTATCTTAATTGACCAATAAGTCATTTATTTTTTTCCCTTTGTAATTAAGATGCCTTTTGTTGTATAAAAACCCGTTTACTTTTCATTTCGCATAGGAAATGGTTGACGTTTTCAAATGTACAAAATCTTTCGTATTTTGAGCGTAAGAGCGCCAATTTATGTAAATTAAAAAGTAAATGAAAAAATGTATGTGAATGTGAAACCCGGAAACTGTGTAATAGATTTCTTTTTGACTGGAAAGTTGATTTTGTGTAGTTTATTGATATCTATTATATTGTTATTAGGTGTACAAATTAAGGGCATGTTTGTTGCTGCTTTGGCCATATGATCAGCCAGTTCATTGCCAGTAATGGCTACATGTACAGGGATCCAAAATATTTTGATTCTATTTGATAAGTTTGTGACTTGTGATCTAACTATTGAAGCATAGTGGTCATTGTTATTTGGCTATAGAGTCTAAGGCAGACAGGGAGTCAGAGCATAGCACAAATGCATCCTTATTGGACTGTATGAATTTGACTGCTTCTAGAACTGCAACAATTTCTGCGGATAGCACCGATAAATAATGTGGTAGAGCCCCGTATTTGAAAGTGTGTGTTTCTGTAGTGATTGCGTAGCTTCTTAAATTGTTTAGTTAAGATCCGTCAGTGTAAGGTGCGCGATAGAAGTAAATGAGACACTACGTTGCAAGGTATAACCACAGAACCGTTCAATATAATTTCAAAAAAACAATTATTATATTAAATTAATAATATTATCAAAAGACTGTAACATAATTAAATAAAAAAATTAAGAGAATTAAGAAAAAACGAGGGGGAAAGTTGTGTGCCGCGTCTACGGCCGCGGCTCTACTTTATACCCGGTACTCAGTCAGTATATATGTATGTGAGCTTGTTGTAATTTATTACATGTTCGCAAAAGGGACAAACTTAATTTTAGCCAAAACAGAAAAAAAAATTAAGTCGAACCTTTTCGGAGATTTTGATCTATTAGATGTTTCCATATTTTTTTACATAAGTTTTTAATATCTGTGTTTTCTACATGTCTAAATCTACTTCCTACATATATACACGGCTATCTATCTTCAAAATTTTAGATTATCGTCCTTTGTGGGGGCGGAAAGTTTGGTTGATCTAGCTCTTATAGTCTCTGAGATCTAAGCGTCAAAAAATTCGATCAGGCATAGCGCCCACCCCAGTGTGTGAGAGAGACCGAGAGGGAACGAAATGGTTTCGAAATGGTTTTTTTCATTGTGGCTATATTTATGATCCGATCTGCTCCAGATTAAACATATTAGATAGATAGATATGGTCATTCTCTATGACTCTGCGTTTTTATTTTTCTCGTATCTTCAAAATTGTGCATGCCACAGATTTTCGTCCTTTGAGTGGGCGGAAGGGGGCGGGGCGGGGGCAGTCTGGATACAAAATTGTGTTCATCTAGCTTTTATAGTCTCTGAGCTATAAGCGCTAATGAAGACGGACGGACTTACAGACGAGCGGACAGACAGACATAGCTATATCGACTCGGCTATTGATGCTGATCAAGAATATATATACTTTATAGGGTCGGAAACGCTTCCTTCTGGGTGTTACACACAACCGTTATCTCCACAAATCTAATATACCCCTTTACTCGTCGAGTACCGGGTATAACGAGAAAGAACGTTGTGAGCCGCGGCTAGGGCTAGGGCTATTATATTTTCGCAAAAAAATTGGATATTTGCCGAAAAAGAAAATTTGTAGACAAAAACAAAGTAGAGCCCTTTAAATTTTTGTTAACATTGTTAACATTTTTACATCTGTCTTCTCTACATTTCTAAATTTACATATGTCTTAACTACGACCCGTGGAGATGTGTGCGAGAGAGAAAGAGAAAATGAGTAAGCGCTTGGAAGGCCACTGAAATTTCATTTGTTCCTTCTGGCTATAATTATGATTCGACCTAAGCCAGACTCTAAACTCTGATAGATATGGCCATTCTCTATTATTCTGGCGTTTTAGTTTTCTCGTATCTTAAAAATTGTGGATTCCACAGATTGTCGTCTTTTGTGGGACTGACAGACATAGTTATATCGACTCGGCTATTGATGTTGATCAAGAATATATATTACACTTTACTTATACTTTATATATTTTATATACTTCTAGGTGTTACACACATCCATTTTTTCAACAAATCTAATAAACCCCTTTACTCTTCGAGTACCGGGTATAATTAAGACAAAATGTTCTGAAGCGAAATAAATAACTGTGACAAATTCTTTATATGTGTGTCAAAACTTGCAAAAGGCAAAACAAAAATTTATAAACCATACAAATAACTTAAATAGAACACCTTTTGTTGTTTAACACCTTCACTATCCGTCCTGGCATTGAATTTACCAAGTTTTGGAGCATTTGAATATCCAATTTCTCCCATTCTTGAATAATGGCTTCTTTTAATTCTTTTAAAGTTGAAAACTGCTTCCCGTTGGCATAAACCCCTTGAGACAAGATGTCCCAAGGATTTTCAATCGGGTTTAGGTCCGGACTGCGTGCTGGCCACTCCAAAAGAGGAATTTGGGAATCTTTAAAATAAGACTTAGGGACCTTTGCAGTATGGATGGGTGCATTATCCTGCTGGAATATCCAGGTATCACCGAAATTATCTTCCCCAAATTGCACTAACACAGTCTGCAATAGCTCAACATAATTTTGTGCATTCATTTTATGGGTTATAAAACACATAGGAGTCTTTCCATTAACGCCGAACGCAGCCCATATTATGAGAGACCCTCCGAGGAAATTTCTGGACACGTGAACTTTTTTTGGACTTTGCACATCGCGGTAATAATAGCGGTAGCCATCAGCCATCTAAATTGATTTTTTTTCGTCGCTACAAATTATGTTTTCCCATTCAGTTTCCCAAAATTTATATTTGTTGGCAAACTGTAATCGATCAGCTTTGTGCCTGGGCAATAGTTCCGGTTTTAACAGTTTTTTCTCGTACGAAACATTCTCCGAACTTTTTAAGATTTGTTGTACACGTCTCGTGGATATCTGAAGAGACAAATTGCTCCGTATTTGGGATGCGCAGATATTTTCATTGACCGCTAGATTTTTTATTCTTCTTTTGTCCCGGATGTTAACCAATTGTGGGCGACCAGAGCGGAGCTTTTTCCCATGATTTTCTGGGTTCTTTATCAATTTTTCCACCGTATTCTTATTTCTGCGAACCTTTTCTTCAATTTTGCGTATTTAAGTCCCCAAATTACGCAGTGCCAAAATTCTTCCACGCTCGATATCGGCTAAACGGCCGAAACTTGACAAACAATCAATTAAGAGTTGTTAAAAATAATGAATTTAGTTAAAACCCACATATTTTGGTTTATTTTAATAGTCTGAAGAGAATTCTATCTAAAAGTTCAAATTTTACGTGGTTAACTATTCACAAATGAAAACAAACTAATCTGTCCCATTTACTTATTTCGTTCGCAAAAGTCGACGTTGTCTTCTATAAATAAACATAACGGGAAAATCTTGCGGTATTTTTTCGAAATTCTTTACCTACCGCACAAGCACACTATAAACAAAATGCGGCAGATACAACGTGCCAAGTCTTTGTCCCATTTATTTATTATTATTATTGATTTTTAATATTTGCAAAACGGTTCCTATATATGGTATTGTAGATATTTTACTGTGTATTCTCAGCGAAGTATCTATCGTATCTGTGGGTACAAGACAGGAAGGTTGTAAGTGTGGTATTTTTTGGGGTAAGTATGGGAGGTTCTTAGTTTTGGATATTAAGATGGTTCTGTCTATTGTTGAGATCATTTTTTTTGTATTTTTTTGGAAGAGTTTATCAGATATTTTGTTAGTTTGGCTGTCAAAAGATCTCTTTGAGTTCTATCGGTGGAGTATTGGAATCAAATAGCATTTTGTTTATTGGTGTGGATGGGAATGCTCCGAGAGACATTCTAATAGCTGAGTTACAAGGTGTTTTTATTTTGTTCAATGTGGTTTCTTGTGTGAATCCATATATAACTAAAGCATAGTCTATTTTTGCTATTATAATTGCTTTAGTAACATAAAGTAGTGTATGTATTGCAATTAATATTTTATGGTATTGTTACGTTTCTATTGTTCGTATTTTCCGGATTGAGAAATGGAGACAGAGCGTTACTTTCTATTTAAACTAGCAGACCCGCGCACTTCGCTGCTTTAGCAAGCTTACATTCCCACACACACACACACACACACAAAAATACAAAATACAAATTAACTTAACAGTGGTTCGCTCTGTTAAAATTTCCACTACATAACATTGATACCTAAAGTTATTCTGATACATAGCGGTTACAAATATTTCATTTTAACGACTTTTTGAAAATGGGTTTTGGCCAGAAAAAGTGTCAAAATTCCCCATAGTGCTATATTTATGCTATGAATTTCATGAATTCTAGAATGCGTGAAATTAAAGAAGCCCCTGTTTATCCGACGGAGACGAATACATGAAATCATATCAGCAGAGTTGCCAGACGTGTAATTTGGCAACAATTTTAAAGTAAAATCTTCCTCCTTCACCAGCGCAAGAAGCTCAGTCACCTCGGCATCAGTCAAGAGGTATCTTTTTGATTCCACACACATTTTCTATTAATTTTCTTGTTTCGTCGTCACTTATTTACTTTTTTCGGCAGACTTTGCCATTTAATTTGTGCACAATTTCTTGAAATCAGGCTGAATTCATAGTCAACTTTCGTGTGTTAACGAATACATGAAATTGTGTTTATGCACACTGTAAGAGCTAGAGCATTCTATACCTACTTCTGTGATACAAGTTACAGTCGAACTTTTCTATAACGAAGTTTTCTATATATCGAATTCATTTCCGGAACACAGCATTTTCGTTCAATTTGCAGTACGTTTTGATCTCATTATAACGAATTTTGTTTTCCAGCTATTTTCATTATGATTTCCTAACAAAACAAAGGTAAAAATGGATGTGGGAAAATCCCGAACTATAAATGTTCGGGAAAAATGTTCCCACACAAAAATAACAATTATTATAAAGTAAAATAATATTAAAAACAATTTCATTTACGAATTCTTTAAGCGAATTTTCTCTTTAGCGAATTGTTATTTTTCCCCTTGCGATTCGTGTCAATTAAGTTCAACTGTATTTCAAAATTTTGGCACGCTCCGTTCCACCCCCACAAAGGACGAAAATCTGTGGCATCCACAATTAAGATACGAAAAAACCAAAAGCGCAGAATCATGGAGAGTGACCGTATCTACCAGATTGCCGAATTTGGATCAGGTCGGATCATTATTATAGCCAGAAGGAAAAAATTAAAGATAGCTACGCAACGCCTTCCAAGCGCTTACTCATGCCATCTCTCTCTCGCACACACTTCCACTAGCCGAATATACATTTGTAATACTGTAGATGTAAACATGTAGAGAAGGCAGATGTTAAAAACATATTTAGAAAAAATTGAAAGAAATAACATATAAATACCATAAATTAAAAAAAAAAAAAAAAACGAGGGGGAATTCGTGAGCCACGTCTATACTTTATATCCGGTACTCAGTCAGTATGTACATATGTATGTGAGCTTACGATATATGTAATTTATTATATTTTCGCAAAAAGGCCAAATTGAATTTTAGACAAAAAGAAAACAAAAATGAAGTCGAACCTTTTCGGAGATTTTTATATATTAGATGTTTCCATTTTTGTTTACAAATTTTGAAACAAACTCGTCTCGGTTTGATATCACAGGAGCTTGGATAGAAAGTTGGGTTGATCTAGCTCTTATAGTCTCTAAGATCTAGGCGTCGAAAAATTCGATCAGGCATAGCACCCACCCCGGTGTGTGAGAGAGAGCGAGAGGGATCGATGCATTTCGAAATGGTTTTCTTCATTGTGGCTATATTTATGATCTGATCCAGATTAAACATTCTGATAGATATGGTCATTGTCTATGATTCTGCGTTTTTAGATTCCTCGTATCTTTAAAATTGTATATTCCACAGATTTTCGTTCTTTAAGTGGTCGGAGGAGGGCGGGGCCAAATTTTGAAATGCACTTGTAACAGTGTGATAGCACAGGAGTCTGGATGCAAAATTGTGTTGCTCTAGCTTTTATAGTCTCTGAGCTATGGGCGCTAATGACGACGGACAGACGGACGGACAGATAGACATAGCTATATCGACTCGGCTATTGATGCTGATCAAGAATATATATACTTTATGGGGTCGGAAACGCTTCCTTCTGGGTGTTACAAACAACCGTTATCTCCACAAATCTAATATACCCCTATACTCTTCGAGTACCGGGTATAAAAATGTGTAAGCGGCAATCTCGGCAACGCGTGCACCAAATTGCATGCAGCTTTTTTTTTAATAAAAGCTAGTTTGGTTTATATAAAATACTTTTTTATTAATAGGTTCCTACAAAATCTAAAATAGCCAGGCATGGTTCTTATAGAATACTTTCCTATAAATAAGTTCCTACAAAATTAAAAATAAGCCAAAAAAAATCTCAAATTTGGGCCAAAAATGCAGCGACTTAGTTTTTCTAAATTTTCTTTTTTGGCAATAATTAAATTTTTTGTCTTTTTTTGGACATATAATATATAAAATATATTGTATAAATTACACAAATCGTAACCTCCCATATATACTGACTGAGTACCAGGTATAGAGTAGAGCCTTGGCTCAACGTTCCCCCTCGTTGTACATCTGTTGCCAAAAGGAACGAATTTATATTTATTCTGCACTACGTTTATCCTCTTTGTAATGGGATATTGACATATTCAGGAAAAGCCAGCTTTCATAATTTCTATAAATTTCTTCACGTCGATTCCCGCTTCTCTCAAAAGTAGCCTCTGACTTCGTCAGGGTTACTTGCAGTAACTGTGGTTTTCCTAAGTTCAGTAGTTCCATGAGTACATTTATTTAATCTTTTACAGTTGTATTATCATCATTAATGGATTCTTCAGCATCAAACTTATCTTAAATCAACTTAAAGTCTACATGATGTGCGTTTTGACGATGGCCCGATCATTGCGGATGCCTTGCACTATTTATTAATTTGAACTATTTAATATACTATAATAAGATAAATATTATGGAAAAATATTAAATGTGAAACTGATGGTAATTTATAATAATATTATTCATTATTAGAAAAATGTGTGCCTATGGCAGCTGTATAACTGTATTATTTCGTTCAACGGCCAAATTAGATAAATAAATTAAATTATAATCAAGCTCGTAAGCTAAATCATCAAGTTTACAGGCATTTCATGATTTCTTAATGGTGATAGGTCAGCTCAGATCTCTTCTATCTCGATTTCAATCCAGAGAACCTATTTCTATAAGGGACATTTGATTAATTGCTTATTTTTCTGAATGCTCAGTTACATTGGCCTCTGGCAGAGGAAGAGAGCACACGGCTGAATTGTAGTACGGATCGATGCATTGGAAGCCAAATCGACTTTTTGGACCCATATAAGGTGCCACATCGGACCCATTCCGGAAACGGCAGAAGCTTTGACTAAATGTAGCAGACATGCACTGCAACCCTGCACAAATGTTGCCAAAGATTAGCCGATCGTGCAATTGGTGCTGCAGTATGGCCATCCTGGCCAGAAAACGCATCTGGCCCACGCTCAACGGGCGTGCTGTGAAGAGTTTACGTGACTCACATACCTGCAATACGGAATCCGATAATTAATGCATAGCTTATTTCCCTATGGTATGTCACTCACCCCGGTGATCTCTTCGCAGAGCAGTTCCTTTAGAGGAATATTAAACACTGACGAAATCGCTTCTGGCAATGAGCAGGGACTTATATCTTGCCGGGCCACGCACAGAGCCACAAATGTGTCGCTCACTCCCGTCAGTTTAATTCGGTGCTTATAGAGCAGCTGATCGGTTATACGATTACTATAGTGCACCACTTTTCTCGGATGTTTAACCTCCAGCAGTTTTACCAGCTCGGGAAAAATTGTGCCCAGTGCCTGGATATCGAACACATATACCTGATTTGCCGTGGCCACCACTAGCACCGCTACGGGTCTGTGGCGTCCATAGAAACAAGGCTCCGCCATTAAAGATATGCTCAGCTGATCTCGCATATCGCTTAGTGCCTTGTGATAAACAGCGTCCGACTGTTGTATGTATACGATTCGGCTAAGCTTAATTTCCAGAGAGCTCGACTCGTGGCTCGTTAGAGGGAAAATTATTTTCCCACACGACGGGCTGATCTCCTCAGCCGTGTTAAAGGACGCTAAACTATCATCATCGCTGTCCGACATGTTTTTCTAGGAACAGTATGGAAAGTAGTATGTAGTGTTTAAAGTCAAAAGCGTACATTGCTGTAAATAAATTATCCAACCTTATCGAAGATGGGAATTGGAGTTGGAAAATTGAGTTAGCATTTTCTAGTTTAATATAAATAGAAAGAAACAAAAAATACTTGAAACCACAATAAGAATTATATACAAAGGCGGGAAGAGTGACCGAACCTTGGTGGCCAAAAGAAACCACACACAGATCAACCGCAGAGTCAAACGCATGAGCAAATTCACGATTGCATCTCCGTCTAATCGATATATCTCTCAGTCCACAATCGTGTCAATAGGTAAACTATCGATATTAATTTCTTGATTTCGCCATTAAAGATTTCGCTTTGCTTGCTGGATACTTTTCCGTTCTGCTCCAAGATCAGAGATCGAGATTGTTTTTCAATTAAGGCGGGTGTGAGAAAAGTTTGTTTTCCACTTTAGGTGGGGTGTGAGAAAAGATTGTTTATAAATTATTTGGGAGCCAAAGATTTAAATCCAAAGATCGAGATTGAATCTGGGGATACCAAAGATTGTTTATAACTCGTATAAGAGACCAATTTAATTGGTCGTTCTTAAATGTGTCGTCCCGATACATTTTGAGGTTCTGTTCACGTCGATTCCCGCTTCTCTCAAAAGTAGCCTCTGACTTCATCAGGGTTACTTGCAGTAACTGTGGTTTTCCTAAGTTCAGTAGTTCCATGAGTACATGTATTTAATCTTTTACAGTTGTATCATCATCATCAATGGATTCTTCAGCATCAAACTTATCTTAAATCAACTTAAAGTCTACCTGATGTGCGTTTTGACGATGGCCCGATCATTGCGGATGCCTTGCACTATTTATTAATTTGAACTATTTAATATACTATAATAAGATAAATATTATGGAAAAATATTAAATGTGAAACTGATGGTAATTTATAATAATATTATTCATTATTAGAAAAATTTGTGCCTATGGCAGCTGTATAACTGTATTATTTCGTTCAACGGCCAAATTAGATAAATAAATTAAATTATAATCAAGCTCGTAAGCTAATAATGCTTATAGGTCAGCTCAGATCTCTTCTATCTCGATTTCAATCCAGAGAACCTATTTCTATAAGGGACATTTGATTAATTGCTTATTTTTCTGAATGCTCAGTTACATTGGCCTCTGGCAGAGGAAGAGAGCACACGGCTGAATTGTAGTACGGATCGATGCATTGGAAGCCAAATCGACTTTTTGAACCCATATAAGGTGCCACATCGGACCCATTCCGGAAACAGCAGAAGCTTTGACTAAATGTAGCAGACATGCACTGCAACCCTGCACAAATGTTGCCAAAGATTAGCCGATCGTGCATTTGGTGCTGCAGTATGGCCATCCTGGCCAGAAAACGCATCTGGCCCACGCTCAACGGGCGTGCTGTGAAGAGTTTACGTGACTCACATACCTGCAATACGGAATCCGATAATTAATGCATAGCTTATTTCCCTATGGTATGTCACTCACCCCGGTGATCTCTTCGCAGAGCAGTTCCTTTAGAGGAATATTAAACACTGACGAAATCGCTTCTGGCAATGAGCAGGGACTTATATCTTGCCGGGCCACGCACAGAGCCACAAATGTGTCGCTCACTCCCGTCAGTTTAATTCGGTGCTTATAGAGCAGCTGATCGGTTATACGATTACTATAGTGCACCACTTTTCTCGGATGTTTAACCTCCAGCAGTTTTACCAGCTCGGGAAAAATTGTGCCCAGTGCCTGGATATCGAACACATATACCTGATTTGCCGTGGCCACCACTAGCACCGCTACGGGTCTGTGGCGTCCATAGAAACAAGGCTCCGCCATTAAAGATATGCTCAGCTGATCTCGCATATCGCTTAGTGCCTTGTGATAAACAGCGTCCGACTGTTGTATGTATACGATTCGGCTAAGCTTAATTTCCAGAGAGCTCGACTCGTGGCTCGTTAGAGGGAAAATTATTTTCCCACACGACGGGCTGATCTCCTCAGCCGTGTTAAAGGACGCTAAACTATCATCATCGCTGTCCGACATGTTTTTCTAGGAACAGTATGGAAAGTAGTATGTAGTGTTTAAAGTCAAAAGCGTACATTGCTGTAAATAAATTATCCAACCTTATCGAAGATGGGAATTGGAGTTGGAAAATTGAGTTAGCATTTTCTAGTTTAATATAAATAGAAAGAAACAAAAAATACTTGAAACCACAATAAGAATTATATACAAAGGCGGGAAGAGTGACCGAACCTTGGTGGCCAAAAGAAACCACACACAGATCAACCGCAGAGTCAAACGCATGAGCAAATTCACGATTGAATCTCCGTCTAATCGATATATCTCTCAGTCCACAATCGTGTCAATAGGTAAACTATCGATATTAATTTCTTGATTTCGCCATTAAAGATTTCGCTTTGCTTGCTGGATACTAATAGCACTAACCATACAGTATGTACGTGAACTCATGGTGAAATTATATATAAGGTGACGTATTCGGCAGTGGTGAGGACGTTATTTTTTCAACTCGCTCTCTCCGCTCTCAGAGAGGCAAGCGCTAGAAAGAGATGGCAAGCGTTTTTCGCTCTGCACTCTTCGTTTGTTATTGTTTCAGCTGGCAGAGAAGAAAATTTGTCTGCTAATAAATTAAAAGAAATAGTTCAAGCAAAATTATAACATTTTAATTCATATTTAATAGGGCGAAATTCAAATACATATATATTTATAAATAATAGCATATTTTCTTCATTGTACGAGTCCATTCGTAAACAATGAAGAAGAAGAAAACGAAAAAATCGTGCGCTACACAACCTCTTTCGACGACGTTTGACTGACGACTGACACAAAATAACGTCCCCGAAAGAGCGCACGTATGGTGAATACGTCACCTTATATATAATTTCACCATGCGTGAACTTGTGCAAAGAAGACAAGACAATTTGATACAATTTCTTGAAAGGCGAATTGCGGTATAGGGTTTTATTTTCCGATTGAACAGGTTGGATAATTTCAGAAAAAATAATCATAAAAAAATAGCAAAAATAGGTCGATTATATATGTAATATCAAATGTTCAAAATGGGTCATATATATACATTGGATTGAATTATATTAGTTTTATTATTTAAATGAATAATGCAATTTTATTATCCAAATTTCAATCGCCAAAGAATTTTTGTCCCCCACCCAACACCCAACAGCAACGAATTTATATCAAATTGTCTTGTCTTCTTTGCACAAGTTCACGTACAAACACACATAAGTACATGCATGCAAATTAAACATTCGCGGTGGCGATTTGTGTTTTTAAAAAGTAAAATTGTTTAACTTTATTTCACAAAACTTATTGAGCTTCACAAGACTTAAAGAATTTTAGTTTCGAGGTAAGTTGTTCAACCGGATAGGTATCGGCGCGTTTTTGGCGACTTTAGTTTTAGGTCGACTTTTCCGTTCTGCTCCAAGATCAGAGATCGAGATTGTTTTTCAATTAAGGCGGGTGTGAGAAAAGTTTGTTTTCCACTTTAGGTGGGGTGTGAGAAAAGATTGTTTATAAATTATTTGGGAGCCAAAGATTTAAATCCAAAGATCGAGATTGAATCTGGGGATACCAAAGATTGTTTATAACTCGTATAAGAGACCAATTTAATTGGTCGTTCTTAAATGTGTCGTCCCGATACATTTTGAGGTTCTGTTCACGTCGATTCCCGCTTCTCTCAAAAGTAGCCTCTGACTTCATCAGGGTTACTTGCAGTAACTGTGGTTTTCCTAAGTTCAGTAGTTCCATGAGTACATGTATTTAATCTTTTACAGTTGTATCATCATCATTAATGGATTCTTCAGCATCAAACTTATCTTAAATCAACTTAAAGTCTACCTGATGTGCGTTTTGACGATGGCCCGATCATTGCGGATGCCTTGCACTATTTATTAATTTGAACTATTTAATATACTATAATAAGATAAATATTATGGAAAAATATTAAATGTGAAACTGATGGTAATTTATAATAATATTATTCATTATTAGAAAAATTTGTGCCTATGGCAGCTGTATAACTGTATTATTTCGTTCAACGGCCAAATTAGATAAATAAATTAAATTATAATCAAGCTCGTAAGCTAATAATGCTTATAGGTCAGCTCAGATCTCTTCTATCTCGATTTCAATCCAGAGAACCTATTTCTATAAGGGACATTTGATTAATTGCTTATTTTTCTGAATGCTCAGTTACATTGGCCTCTGGCAGAGGAAGAGAGCACACGGCTGAATTGTAGTACGGATCGATGCATTGGAAGCCAAATCGACTTTTTGAACCCATATAAGGTGCCACATCGGACCCATTCCGGAAACGGCAGAAGCTTTGACTAAATGTAGCAGACATGCACTGCAACCCTGCACAAATGTTGCCAAAGATTAGCCGATCGTGCATTTGGTGCTGCAGTATGGCCATCCTGGCCAGAAAACGCATCTGGCCCACGCTCAACGGGCGTGCTGTGAAGAGTTTACGTGACTCACATACCTGCAATACGGAATCCGATAATTAATGCATAGCTTATTTCCCTATGGTATGTCACTCACCCCGGTGATCTCTTCGCAGAGCAGTTCCTTTAGAGGAATATTAAACACTGACGAAATCGCTTCTGGCAATGAGCAGGGACTTATATCTTGCCGGGCCACGCACAGAGCCACAAATGTGTCGCTCACTCCCGTCAGTTTAATTCGGTGCTTATAGAGCAGCTGATCGGTTATACGATTACTATAGTGCACCACTTTTCTCGGATGTTTAACCTCCAGCAGTTTTACCAGCTCGGGAAAAATTGTGCCCAGTGCCTGGATATCGAACACATATACCTGATTTGCCGTGGCCACCACTAGCACCGCTACGGGTCTGTGGCGTCCATAGAAACAAGGCTCCGCCATTAAAGATATGCTCAGCTGATCTCGCATATCGCTTAGTGCCTTGTGATAAACAGCGTCCGACTGTTGTATGTATACGATTCGGCTAAGCTTAATTTCCAGAGAGCTCGACTCGTGGCTCGTTAGAGGGAAAATTATTTTCCCACACGACGGGCTGATCTCCTCAGCCGTGTTAAAGGACGCTAAACTATCATCATCGCTGTCCGACATGTTTTTCTAGGAACAGTATGGAAAGTAGTATGTAGTGTTTAAAGTCAAAAGCGTACATTGCTGTAAATAAATTATCCAACCTTATCGAAGATGGGAATTGGAGTTGGAAAATTGAGTTAGCATTTTCTAGTTTAATATAAATAGAAAGAAACAAAAAATACTTGAAACCACAATAAGAATTATATACAAAGGCGGGAAGAGTGACCGAACCTTGGTGGCCAAAAGAAACCACACACAGATCAACCGCAGAGTCAAACGCATGAGCAAATTCACGATTGAATCTCCGTCTAATCGATATATCTCTCAGTCCACAATCGTGTCAATAGGTAAACTATCGATATTAATTTCTTGATTTCGCCATTAAAGATTTCGCTTTGCTTGCTGGATACTAATAGCACTAACCATACAGTATGTACGTGAACTTGTGCAAAGAAGACAAGACAATTTGATACAATTTCTTGAAAGGCGAATTGCGGTATAGGGTTTTATTTTCCGATTGAACAGGTTGGATAATTTCAGAAAAAATAATCATAAAAAAATAGCAAAAATAGGTCGATTATATATGTAATATCAAATGTTCAAAATGGGTCATATATATACATTGGATTGAATTATATTAGTTTTATTATTTAAATGAATAATGCAATTTTATTATCCAAATTTCAATCGCCAAAGAATTTTTGTCCTTCACCCAACACCCAACAGCAACGAATTTATATCAAATTGTCTTGTCTTCTTTGCACAAGTTCACGTACAAACACACATATGTACATACATGCATGCAAATTAAACATTCGCGGTGGCGATTTGTGTTTTTAAAAAGTAAAATTGTTTAACTTTATTTCACAAAACTTGTTGAGCTTCACAAGACTTAAAGAATTTTAGTTTCGAGGTAATTTGTTCAACCGGATAGGTATCGGCGCGTTTTTGGCGACTTTAGTTTTAGGTCGACTTTTCCGTTCTGCTCCAAGATCAGAGATCGAGATTGTTTTTCAATTAAGGCGGGTGTGAGAAAAGTTTGTTTTCCACTTTAGGTGGGGTGTGAGAAAAGATTGCTTTTAAATTATTTGGGAGCCAAAGATTTAAATCCAAAGATCGAGATTGAATCTGGGGATACCAAAGATTGTTTATAACTCGTATAAGAGACCAATTTAATTGGTCGTTCTTAAATGTGTCGTCCCGATACATTTTGAGGTTCTGATAGAACTCTGATTTTCAATTATATCTTGTGTGGGTTTCATGAATGCTTTAGAGTGGATTTATATGGTTAATTTGTAGCCGCAATAAAACAACGGTACTAATAAGAAAATTATTAATAATATAGTTGTTAATGGTAATCCAGTATTCCCGAATTTTATAAATGGATTTATGCTGCGATACGTATTCCCAAATTTTATTCTTCTCATTTACATAGGTTTTGTTATTTATTATAATTGTATCGTTGAATATGAGGAGATAAGTATCTAACAACTTAGTGTTGTTTACGTTATTGATGCCTGACACTTATATGGCACCATTTTGCACGAAATCTTTTTCCCTGTTTTTTCCTCTTATTTTCGAGCAGTTGGCTTTAAGGCCATTTAGTAAATTTGTAAAACAATTATTTTTATACCCGGTACTCGAAGAGTAAAGGGGTATATTAGATTTGTTCAAAAAATTAATGTGTGTAACACCCAGAAGGAAGCGTTTCCGACCCTATAAAGTATATATATTCTTGATCAGCATCAAAAGCCGAGTCGATATAGCTATGTCTGTCTGTCCGTCCGTCTGTCCGTCCGTCCGTCTGTCCGTCTTCATTAGCGCCTATAGCTCAAAGACCATAAAAGCTAGAGGAACACTATTTTGTATCCAGACTCCTGTCCTAACGCACTGTTACAAGTGTATTTCAAAATTTCGCCCCGCCCCCTTCCGCCCACTCCAAGGACGAAAATCTGTGGCATGCACAATTTTAAAGATACGAGAAAACTAAAAACGCAGAATCATAGAGAATGAGCATATCTATCAGATTGTTGAATCTGGATCAGATCAAATGATAAATATAGCTACAATGAAGAAAACCATTTCGAAATGCATCGTTCCCTCTCGCTCTATCTCACACACAGAGGTAGACGCTATGCCTGATCGAATTTTTTGACGCCTAGTTCTCAGAGACTATAAGAGCTAGAACCACCAAACTTTCTATCCAAGTTCCTGTGATATCAAACCGAGACGAGTTTGTATTTAAATTCGGCCACGCCCCCTTCCGCCCCCACAAAAGATGAAAATCTACAATTTTGAAGATACGGGAAAACAAAAAACGCAGAATCATAGAAAATGACTATATCTATCAGAGTATTGAATTTGGATCAGATCGGATCATAAATATTGTCAGAAGGAACAAATGAAATTTCAGTGGCCTCCCAAGCGCAGACTGATTCCCTCTCTCTTTCGCACACAGCCGTGTATGTATATGTAGGAAGAAGATAAAAACATGTAGAAATGGCAGATGTACAAAATTTATGTAAACAAATATGGAAACATCTAATAGATCAAAATCTCCGAAAAGGTTCGACTTAAATTTTTTTTTTTTTTGGCTAGAATTAAATTTTTCCCTTTTGCGAACATGTAATAAATTACAACAAGCTCACATACATATATAATGACTGAGTACCGGGTATAAAGTAACGTTCCCCCTCGTTTAAACTTATTTTCGCATAATTGTTAAATGTTTCTGTTTTGAAATTATTCATTATATATTAACATATACATATTTTTGCTTATAACTAAATTTCCATCATGTTGTGAGATGGCTCTTGCGTGTTATAGTTTACAAACATTATTAATTTGGGGGTATTTTATATAAATAATTATTAAGTCTGCGTTTCGAACTATTTTAAAAGTTGCAATGTCAAGTAAATCTGATAACTCAAAAGGCTCTTTTTCGTGCTTGTAAATGTCATCTATTTTATTTGTATATACAATTTTTGTATTAAGAATGTTTTTTTTCATATCAAATTATCTTTTCACTAAATATACAATTTTTTAGTGAGTTTAATAAAAATTCAATTTCCTTAAAAAATTTTGAAATTTGTAATCAATTCGTTTACTTTAATCTGAATTTTCATAAAATCCTCATGATCAGGGCACCTGCTACCCATTTCCAAATGGTACCCAACTCATTAATTACCCTTCTATTTCTCTTTGGGGCTAATTCTGAAATCATCAAATTTAATAAGTTAATATCCATATTAATATTCCATTCATCGTCCGAATTTATGGATTTATTAACATATTTGGATTCTATATTTATTATCTCCTTATAAAGACTTAAATTTGTAATGTGATAAAGGTTAGCGTAGGATTCATAACGTTCCTGTCGTCTCTAAGTAACAAGTAATCACTGTGCGTATAGTCAACGACTTCGGAAGTCGTATACAAAACGAGGGTCAATATTATTATATTTACATACATTTTCTGCAAAAATAAAAAAAAATTCTTAATGTTTTATATTGTCTTTATGTATTATTCGGTTTCTGTTATTGATCATGATTTTGTTGTTATGATTTTCCTTAACTAGTTGTTTTTTGTAACGGGGTTGTAGTTTATTTCTTTCACCGAATTTTTTTTCATAAACTACTTCACCTACTGTATAGTCTTTTCCTCTCCTATCCTTATTGTGTACCTTAAGCATTTTATTTTGAGCTGCTTTAAGTAATAATGGAACATTTTCATGTTGGATTTTATTAAATAAGATGTCATAAGGCATTTGATTTATTGTTGAATGTATTGTGAGGTTATATTCTTGCGCAGCCCTCAATATTATTTCTGTATAGCTTGTTAAGTTTAGTTCCTCTTTAATACATCAGGCTATTTCTGTTAATGTGGAATGCACTCTTTCTACCTGGCCATTGGAAGTGCTATGCCTGGGATCAGCATAATAAATGGTTAAATTACTTCGTTGTTTGAAAGATCTAAATTATGCTGAAATAGAACTTGCTTCGTTATCTGTCATTATTGATGTCGTTGCAATATTTACAATACCTTATTTTGGATCTCTTTTACCACCAAGTATTTTGAATAGGAATCAAAACAGGTTATAAACGTCAAATTTTGGGCATAGAATATGTCTATTTGTAATTGCTCACCTTCTCTTGTCGGAATGGGAGTTTCGCCTATTGGAATTTTTACAGGATGTCTATTATATTTATTCTTGTTACATATCTCACAACCTTTCATATATTCTTTCAATTTTTTGTATAAATTTGGCCAATAATACATTTTAGTTATCTGCTTGTAGTTTTCATCTAAACCTCTGTGTGCTCTGCAATGTGTTTCTTCTATAATTAAGGCTTTATCTTCTGGATTCTCAATATCTTGGAGGAATTTCTTCGTGAAGAGAAATTTGTTTATGAAATTATCCTTTAGTACTTTTTGAATAACATATAGATCTTCTAATGTGCAATGTATTCCAGTGGTTAAGTTTGGCTGAATATATTCCTTTAAAATACGCAGTAAATTCTCAACTGTGTCAACATCAATTAAATGCCGGATATTTTCATGAATTCTTACTAGCTAATGAACTGTGATTCTAGCTTTTGCTATGAGTAACTGTTGCTTAAACTGATTTAAGGGCTTCCTGGTTTCTTGAATGATGTTTTCAAAACTGCTTTCTGCTGAATGTTGGGTATTCAAATCTGAATCAAATTTACTTGTTCATCATCACTGTCTGTTATATGATTTATTTGAATTCGAGATAAAGCGTCTGCTACTATATTGGTTGAGCCTGGTTTATATATGATCTTTAGTGCAAAACTTTCAATAAAGTAGTACCACCGTTTCATTTCTATATTTGGATTGTTCTGTGACATGGTAAAGAACAATGGTTGGTGATCTGTTTGAATTTCAATTCCACTAACTCCGTATAAATAATTTCTTAAATTCTTCAGTGCCAACACTATTGCTAATAATTCTTTTTTGTTTGTGGCATAAAGTTGCTCAGTTTTGTTTAGGGTTTTGGAAATAAATGTTATGGGGTTCCCTTCTTGTGATAATACTGCACCTATTGCTATGTTTGATGCATCTGTAATCCGGTTGTACTAATTCTATATGTGCAATTAAACTATCTTTTAGAATATTAAATGCTTCCACTGCTGTTTCATCCAGCTGTATCAAGGCTTTTTTTGATTCTCTTTTTGAAATCTTCCCATTGACTCCACTTAAATACTTTGTTAGTGGTTTGGCAATTGTTGCATAGTTCCGGACGAATTTTCTATAATACCCTCTTAATCCTAGGAAACTGCGTAGCTCTCGGACATTTTTCGGAATTGGATATTTCTGTATTGTATCTATTTTTTCCGGGTCTGTTTTAATGACATTATGGGAAACGATGTATCCCACGAATTTAGTCTCTAGTTGAAAAAATTTACACTTTTCAAGGGAAATTTTCATGTTAGCATTCTGTAAAATCTGTATTATTATACCCGGTACTCGAAGAGTAAAGGGGTATATTAGATTTGTTGAAAAAATTGATGTGTGTAACACCCAGAAGGAAGCGATTCTGACCCCATAAAGTATATATATTCTTGATCAGCATCAATAGCCGAGTCGAAATAGCTATGTCTGTCTGTCCGTCCGTCTGTCCGTCTGGCCGTCTGTCCGTCCGTCCGTCTTCATTAGCGCCGAGTCGATATAGCTATGTCTGTCTGTCCGTCTGGCCATCTGTCCGTCCGTCCGTCTCCATTCGCGCCTATAGCTCAGAGACTATAAAAGCTAGAGGAACACTATTTTGTATCCAGACTCCTGTCCTAACGCACTGTTACAAGTGTATTTCAAAATTTCCCCCGCCCCCTTCCGCCCACTCCAAGGACGAAAATCTGTGGCATGCACAATTTTAAAGATACGAGAAAACTAAAAACGCAGAATCTTAGAGAATGAGCAAATCTATCAGAATGTTGAATCTGGATCAGATCAGATAATAAATATAGCCACAATGAAGAAAACCATTTCAAAATGCATCGTTCCCTCTCGCTCTCTCTCACACAGCGGGGTGGGCGCTATGCCTGATCGAATTTTTTGACGCCTAGTTCTCAGAGACTATAAGAGCTAGATCAACCAAACGTTCTAACCAAGCTCCTATGATATCAAACCGAGACGAGTTTGTTTCAAAATTTGGCCACGCCCCCTTCCGCCCCCACAAAGGACGAAAATCTACAATTTTGAAGATACGGGAAAACCAAAGACGCAGAATCGTAGAAAATTACCATATCTATCAGAGTATTGAATCTGGATCAGATCAGATCATAAATGTAGCCAGAAGGAACAAATGAAATTTTAGTGGCCTTCCAAGCGCAGACTCATTCCCTCTCTCTCTCGCACACAGCCGTGTATGTATATGTAGGAAGTAGATAAAGACATGTAGAAAGGGCAGATGTACAAAATTTATGTAAACAAATATGGAAACATCAAATAGATCAAAATCTCCGAAAAGGTTCGACTTAATTACTTCTTTCTTTTTTGGCTGAAATTTAATTTGTCCTTTTTTACGAAAATGTAATAAATTACAGCAAGCTCATATACATATATACTGACTGAGTACCGGGTATAAAGTAGAGCCGTGGCGTAGACGCGGCTCACAACGTTCCCCCTCGTTTTGTACATGATTTAGATGATAATTTAATAAAGAACATATGAATATAATGAGCGGATGTACATATGTGAATATATATAATATATTTCATACATGACTCCCATTGGAATAATTGTCCATTAGAGTATTCAACGTGAAAATTGTGAATAAGCAAAGAATTTTATATTAGTATATATAGTTTTATATCATTTAATCGTATAAACATAAAGACTATTCAATATGTACTATATATACACATATGTATGTTTAATTGTATGTATACCATATTAACTATATATATAAATGTGTAGAGCTATTTTTTAGTATAGATCGCCTAGCTCATAGGGTTGGACCTATCGACATGATTTTTATTTTAAATGGTTCTTTCTTGGTTAAAGATGCACGCTAAGTGAGTATGTTTAGATCGGCTTACTAGAAGTCGGGGAAATTCGTTTTTTACCAATTTTTCAAAGTACTCTTAATGCAGCTTTGGCAGCGGTTTCCAACCAAACGAGTAGCCTCGGAGGACGACTCCCAACTGGAGATCAGGAAAACCATGGTTCGAATCCCGATTAGAGTCGTGTTTTATTTGTATCCTTTTTTTTTTGTTGTTATTTTTTTTTTTTAAGCCTGATCTTTGGTTTTTGTTCTGTTTAGGTCTTAGCTGTTTTTAGCTCGAAAGGTTGGTTCAAGTTTCACTTAAAGTTCTCAAAATGCCGGCGGCAGAAAGCAGTTTCAGTTGAAAGCAAATAGTTGCAAGCAAGTAGTTGCTAGCAAGCAGATGCTTGCTGTACAAGTTATAAATTTAGCAAGCTGAAATGGCCGAATGTCCCACTGTGCGCCGCGTTATGAGCCGAAGAGTTCTAGTACCGAGCCGAACGCTTGGTACCGCATTTCTCAGACTTCGTTTGCGACTGCCGTTTGTATGAACTGGCACATCTATATATTGTATGGTTAGTGCTAGTAATCAGATAAGAAAAACTTCTGCTGGCAGAATGTCCAATATAAAAATACTAGCGACCGAGTGTGACCAGTGTGTGAAGAGTGTGTGCCCTACGGTTACACTATGTACAAATGAAATCAGTTACAAATTCAAATTTTGTATCAAAGCAAGCAGGAATGTATTATTTGTGGGCGCTGTGTCGCTGGAGGACGACAATGCACGGATTAAGCACCGCAATATTGGGTAAATCCATTTTTTTCGGAACAGAAATGCAAATCACTATTTTTTATTCCCTATTTATCCCCTAAATTTGATCCCTCAACGATTTCCAAGCTTTTTTGCAGCCCTCCTCTCACCCAACAGACCGAGGGGTGCTGCCGCAAAACGCGCGACTCGTTAACCGAACCGATCGCAATCATGCAGAAATGATAGTTGTTAGACTAATATTCGAGGAAAATTAGAACTAATCTTACAAAAGGAACTAAGCATGCACTAAAACTATCGTGCACTTACAATTTCAAATTACGAGAAAGGTATGTGAGTAATAGTGTTTTAAGAAGAGGAAGGGAATTAGTTGTAGATATGATATGGTAGAGGGAATTATAATCCAAGCATAAAACTCTAAAAGGTTCATGCAAGGAATAATTCGATCTACGCTTGGAAGGCCACTGAAATTTCATGTGTTCCTTCTGGCTATACTAATGCTCTGATCTGATCCAGATTCAAAACTCTGATAGATATGGGCATTTTTTATGATTCTGTGTTTTTGGTTTTCCAGTATCTTCAAAATAGTAGATTTTCGTCCTTTGTGGGGGCGGAAGGAGGCGTGGCCAAATTTTGAAACAAACTCGACTCGGTTTGATATCAAATTTGCTTGGATAGAAAATTTGGTTGATCTAGCTCTTATAGTCTCTGAGATCTAGGCGTCAAAAAATTCGATCAGGCATAGCGCCCACCCCGCTGTGTGAGAGAGAGCGAGAGGGAACGATGCATTTTGAAATGTTTTTCTTCATTGTGGCTATATTTATTATCCGATCTGATCCAGATTCAATACTCTGATAGATATGGTCATTCTCTATGATTCTGCGTGTGATAGGACAGGAGTCTGGATGCAAAATTGGGTTGCTCCAGTTTTTACTGTCTCTGAGCTATAGGCACTAATGAAGACAAACAGACGGAGAGACGGACGGACAGACAGACTTAGCTATGTCAACTCGGCTATTGATGCTGATCAAAAATATATATACTTTATGGGTCGGAAACGCTTCCTTCTGGGTGTTGCACACATCCATTTTTTCAACAAATCTAATATACCCCTATACTCTTAGAGTACCGGGTATAAAAAGTTTTTCTGAACTGATTATATACGGTCCTGGAGTACTTTTTACATTACACAAGAACCATATTCTAAAATCGGACAAACAAGCGATTTATAGAGAGTCTTTGTTATATAGGGGTCGTCAAATTCCTTTGACCACCTCTTTATAAGCCCAAGCACTCCCATGGCCTTCTTAACCATGGTAGAAATGTATTCAGAAAACTTTAACTTGGGATTTAAAGGAACACCAAGATCATCAACTAGGGTAATTCTCTCAAGAGACCCCCGCCTAGGGTGTAAGGAGCCAGAAAGGCGCTGGAGCGATAAAATGTCATTACTTTACTTTTCGAAGCATTAAGGTATGACAAATTTGCACAACACCATGACTGAAAGGTATTAAAATCGGATTGCAACCTGAATTGAGATAAGCCATCCTTGTACTGGACACACAGCTTAACATCATCCGCATACATAAGAACTCGAGAGTATGTTAATACCGAAGGCATGTCATTAATAAAGAGTGTAAAGAGTAGGGGCTGCCCCGTGGTACGCCCGAAGTATCCATAACTGGTGAAGAGAGGGAGTTTTTGAAGAGAACTCTTTGGGACCTGGAACAAAAGTAGCTAGAAATCCATCTCAAGAAATTGGGTGGAAACCCTATAAGATCAAGGTTTTGTGCTAAGAGAGAGTGGCTTACAAAGTCGAATGCTTTACTGAAATCTGTGTAAATGACATCCGTCTGTATATAACCTTGGAAGCCTTTAATAATGAAGGGGGTGAACTTCTCCGTCTTATAAATCCATGCTGAGCAGGAGATATGCAAAGATGCTGCAGGTGCGGAGTAATAATTTTCTCAAACACTTTAGGCATAGCGGATAACTTAGATGTACCTCTGTAGTTCTTCACGTCAGACTTAATACCTTTCTAATGAAGAGGAACTATAAACGACTCCTTCCATATCGAGGGGAAGCATAAAGAGTTAATGGACAGGCTGAATAGTTTGAGCAATAGTCCACACATAGAATCGGCGCAGTACCTGAGTACACTGCCGGGAACTCCGTCAGGACCCGGTGAAAACAACGGCTTAACTGAGCTTTCATTTAGTAAGGGACTGAAAATGCCGTTCGACCTCGGTAAACCGTATGGGTACGGCTGACCGGAGTAGCATTCCTGAGAGTAGGTTTTTTGCAAAAAGATCGGTAATTGCCTGATCATTATTTGCCGACGTGTTAAGGAATGATAGCGAGGATGGATGTGCAGACGTTTTACGGTTACTGTTTACGAAGCTGTAAAACTGCTGAGGGTCCTGAGAAAAACGTATCCTGCATCGAGATAAGTAGTTTTTATAGCACTGAGAAATAAGAACTGAAGTTTGACCGAGCCATTACATAGCGAGAGAGAGAGGAAGGAAATTTTTTGTAAAGTCTTGATTTTAAGTTTTTTAGACTGGATAACTCTTTGGTAAACCAAGGGGGTTTCCCAGATCTAATAGGACAGGAAGGCTGGAAACAAAACTCAAAAAGTGAGTCAAGTGCATCGTAAAAAATGTTTGTGCTTTTCGTAACGTCAGTGCACAAATACAAAGCGGACCAATCAAAATCCCTAATGAGGTTGTTAAGCTTCGCGAACTCAGCTTTACGAAAGCAGCGGACACATCGAGGTAGCCTACCCGGTCGGATCCGTTACAAAGCAATCGATCCAAGGAATTTTTCAAATGGTTGACTTGAGACAGGGATAAGTCAAGTAAGCCGTGACATGGGGACTAGGTTATTAGACTCGTTTACCGAAGACCAAACAGTTCCTGGCAAGTTGAAATCACCAAGAACTATCATATGATTATTATCAGAGAGCGAGGAAGAAACAGCGTTTTAAGCGGACAAGTGCTGCTCATAAATTGCGATATACGAAGAAGGTGGAATATACGAGCATGTAATAAAGACTGAAAAAGCGGGAAGAATCAGTTTTATACACAGGAATTCCAGTTCTTGTTGAATCTGGACTGTAAAATGTTCCGACGTGAAGTTAGAGTCCACTGCAATCAGAACCCCACCAGCACGTCGAGACGAACGGTCATTTCTAAAGGTTGTGTACCGACCTGCCAAAACTTCAGAACTAAGAATTTCCGGCTTTAACCAGGTCTCTGTGAACACAATTACATGGGATGCAAATGCGACGCTATCCCGATACAGAGTGCTGAGCTTACTACGCAAGCCTCTAACATTCTGGTAGTTGGTTAAGAGAGAAAGGAAATTAGTTTTTTGGACGGGTGGAGGTAGACTGGGAAGATGAGGATGGAGCACTAGCCTGATTAGTATTAAGAGTTATTGGAGGCCTATTCTTAGCCTAAAACTCCTGCATGAGCACTTGGTTGCTCTGGACAAAATTTGGCAGAGCAAATGGTGTCAAATTGAGTCGGGTAGCCGCTTATCTTGAATGAAGCTATCTCCCTGGCATAAGAGAAGCTTAACTTCTCCACCTTGAAACCGACGGCTTTTATTTTGCTTTGAATAAAAGCAGTTACATCACTAATAGTGGAGTCAGGGGCCAGCCGTGAGACAAAAACTTGTTGTTTAGGTGGGATCACCAAAAATCTTGGTTTTGGCACCACAGGCCTTGTACCTGTGATGGCAATACCCGGTGGTCCTAGGATTGGTAGGATCGGAATGGACGGGATAGCTAGTTGGTTAGCGGACTCAACGGACATGGGTGCTACAGAAGTTTCTGATAAATTCGGCTGCCGACTTTGCATCACCAGCAGCTGTCGCTGCCCTTGGAGTAGCAAACGATATCAGCTGCTTTACAATTGGAGTGGTCGGAGTCGGTTGTTCGGCAACGGGCGGCTGAGGGACAGTTGGAACTTGCAGATTCCGCGGAGTGACCTTTTTGCGCCTAGGAGACTCATTTAGCAGTTGCAAACTGCCAAATTGAGACTCCATGGCTAGGAGCTGATCATACTGCTTTTTAAAGCCAACGGTCAGCTCCTTAAAGCCATTCCGCGTCTGCCTCATAAACCTGGCCATCTCAATATGAACCGCCCGGCATGTCTCGCAACAGTAATACAAGTCATTATGTTTGGAAATGGCATCACCCACGAGGCCTGAATACCCAACGCACTTTGCGTGCACTACTTTTTCTCAGAGATTGCAGGGGATATTTGGCTGAGCATGGGTGACCTCCTTTTTGCAGGTTTTTTTTGGCACAGACCATAGTTAATTCCATTTTAAATACAATAAAGAAAAAAATTTATTTCAAAACAAATAGAAATCAGACCAGTATGTCAGTCAAACGCTTAAAGCGGAATCAGTAAAAACTGAGCGGAGAGAGGAGAGCGGTTGCAGCAGATGCTAACGAGAGAGAGAGTATCGCACGGAAAGTATCGAGAGCGAGAGAGGAAGAACAGTTATTTAAGTTTGGGTTGTATCAAAGACAATATAAATAATAAGATGAGTATCGCCCGTACAATTTCAATCGTGAGCAGCGAAGTTTTCTGTATATGCCTAAGTGCGCGCTGTCTCGCTCGCACGAAGAAGATAAGAGAGAATGAGTTTGCATGTGTGAGTACACACAGAGCTGCAAGCACTTATGTGTGCGTATTTGTGCCGAGCTGCCGAATTTTGACGAGACGTAAACAAGACAGAAATGTATTTGCTGTGAATTGGGGAGGGGGGAAAAAAATTCGTTGGCGATTGACATTCGTATAATAAAATTGCATTATTCATTTAAATAGTAATAATAATATAATTCTTTAATATACTAATACTAATACTATACTACACTAATGTAATATATTTAAATTAAATATATGACCCATTTTGAACATTTGATATTAGGTAAAGTAACGAAAATTTTGGGCTTTTTTTTGTTTTTGTACGTTTACTTCCTTTTTTTTGAAATAAAGTCCTTATATATGTACCTCTACGAAAAGGTAATAAACCAGGCTTTACTATACTATTTTTTAAATTTTTGTTCTTGTTAGTTTTATACATTTTATTCGCCTTTAAAGTTGAAAAAAAAAAAAACCGAATATTAATGTTATCCACTGTATACAATTATTATGGTTTTAGAATTATCGAGTAATTCTATCCAACCTGTTCAATCGCAAAATCAACCCCTATAACGCAATTCGCCTTTCAAGAAATTGTATCAAATTGTCTTGTCTTCTTTGCACAAGTTTACGTACAAACGCACATACATGCATGCATAAGAACTTCAAAATTCATTGCTTTATAAAGTCGACCCACAAATACCCAACAGACATTTTATCGAATGTGAAGTCATTTATCACATAGATTATGTATTTTTACATAGGTACATTCCTTCATTATATTCATTATTAAACAAAATTTGCATATAAGGGGTATACAAAATACTATTTTTTTTGTATTATGAGCAAGCGTCTTCAAATAGTGTCATAGTCCGCAATGAATTCTAAGGTATTCGGTATTTCGTTGAGCGCGGCGTCGTCAACAACCAATACAAACAAGCAGACCTAACATGTGTGCACACGTACAGTTGAATCTCAGCCTCACGTATGGGACGAGAGAGCGGTTCGTTCTCTTTCTCTCTGTCTATCTGTCTCTCTCTGTTTGTGAAAAGACATACGAAAAGACACCCAGCCAAAATGGACTCCAACAATTTTGTATGGCGAGATTTATCTTACTATTTATATTGTCTTTGGTTGTATGGAGAGAGTAATAAAACAACATAAGCTGAGAGCGGCTAAATATAACGCCTACGGAAAGCAACAAAAAAAAAAACACTGTTAACCGACGCAAAAAATTATTAAAAATCTGTTTTACACAATAAATAGACATGCACTCTCGATTCAGGATAGATTTTATGATAGCAGAATTATTTTTTAGTTTGATAAAGGTTTATTTTGAACAAACACCGGCTGTTTGTGCAAAATAAGTGAAAACGAGGGGGAACTTTGTGAGCCACGGCGTAGACTTTATACCCGGTACTCAGTCAGTATATATGTATGTGAGCTTGTTGTAATTATTTACATGTTAGCAAAAGGGACAAATTTAATTTTAGCCAAAAAAGAAAAAAGTAATTAGGTCGAACCTTTTCGGAGATTTTGATCTATTTGATGTTTCCATATTTTTTTACATACATTTTTAACATCTGCCTTTTCTACATGTCTTTATCTACTTCCTACATATACATACACGGCTGTGTGCGAGAGAGAGAGGGAATGATTCTGCGCTTGGAAGGGCACTAAAATTTCATTTGTTCCTTCTGGCTACATTTATGATCTGATCTGATCCAGATTCAATACTCTGATAGATATGGTAATTTTCTACGATTCTGCGTCTTTGGTTTTCCCGTATCTTCAAAATTGTAGATTTTCATCTTTTGTGGGGGCGGAAGGGGGCGTGGCCAAATTTTAAAACAAACTGATCTAGCTCTTATAGTCTCTGAGAACTAGGCGTCAAAAAATTCGATCAGGCATAGCGCCTACCCCTGTGTGTGAGAAAGAGCGAGAGGGAACGATGCATTTCGAAATGGTTTCCTTCATTGTGTCTATATTTATCATCTGATCTGATCCAGATTCAACACTCTGATAGATATTGTCATTCTCTACGATTCTGCGTTTTTAGTTTTCTTGTATCTTTAACAGTGTGCATGCCACAGATTTTCGTCTTTGGAGTGGGCGGAAGGGGGTGGGGCGAAATTTTTAAATACACTTGTAACAGTGTGATAGGACAGGAGTCTGGATACAAAATTGTGTTCCTCTAGCTTTTATAGTCTCTGAGCTATAGGCGCAAATGAAGACGGTCGGACAGACGGACGGACAGGCAGACATAGCTATATGGACTCGGTTATTGATGCTGATCAAGAATATATATACTTTATGGGGTCGGAAACGCTTTCTTCTGGGTGTTACACACATCCATTTTTTCAACAAATCTAATATACCCCTTTACTCTTCGAGTACCGGGTATAAAAACAAATCTAATATACCCCTTTACTCTTCGAGTACCGGGTATAAAAACAAATCGAATATGCCCCTTTACTCTTCGAGTACCGGGTATAATGAGCGGAGCGCAAAGTATACATACAAATGAATACATACTTATGAACATTCATATATATTTTATAATTATTTGAAATTGTTCTCTCTATTCATCACTGCAGCCACAGACTCCCATGCTCCTCTTATTGCGTTTGCATCAAATTGCTTTTTATCCGCCAAATTCCATAGGAACTGCCTCCGCTCGATTTCTTTTAATAATAATAAAATCTTCGTCGCTAAACTCCCCCAATCTCTTTATATTTTGCTTTTTGAACTCCATAGCTTTGTGTTTACGTTTCGATTTCGATTGTAATCAAACACATATGCACGCACACCACTTCATTTATTTGACCGGCCAAATAAGTTTGTCGTGCCTGGCAGAATACCACAAATACCATGAAATACTTTTTTAGCATATATCGGCAATTATTTTTCTCGAACTGAGTACAACCAAATTAATGACCCTAGCAGAATCATTCTGCTGGCAGAATATTTTTATCAGTTTCATGCGAATATAAGCCTTGATTCTGTTCGATAGCCATTTCTTCGCTACTGAATACTAGGCTTTAGCATAATTTTTTCGCTATAAGCAGAAAAATGTTGTTTCGAAATTGCAAGGTTTTGTATGATTTTTTTTGTTAAATTATCCATTTTTTATTATATTCGATTTTTCAGTTATCGGAATATCATACCCCTCGAAAGCTTAACGGACAGTTTCGGCTCTGATTTAAATGTTTTATCTGATGTAGGTTGTTCATAGACGAGCTTTTTGGGACAACTGTTTTCGTTTTAAATTTAGTTGATTACCAAAGTAAATGGTTCTGCAATTGTCTACCTTCTACTGTGAGTATTATAGGACAGCCTTCAAAGTTATATGTTTAGAGCCATTTTTTGTTCCGTGCACAACGCCAAATAATCGTCTTCTGGAATAATTTAAAGACTTAAAAAGGTATAAAAAGCTTACTCAAAGCTTAATTTATGGCGCTGTTTGTGCGTATATAAAAGCTTTTATTATGGTAAGCACTGTATGTAGTAAAAATTATAACCATTTATGGTTACTTTTCCAGCCATCATAATGCGCAGTTTCCATAAAACTGCAAAATATTTTTATTTATTTTACATGCCCAAAAATATATGTATGTTTACATTTATTTTGTGTATTCGCTGGAGAAAAATAAGTATGTAGATACATATAACAGTTTTAAGGGCAAACATCAAATGTGGTACGTATTTCACCATAACAGAGAAATGTTAATTATGAAAGGAGAAACTTGAAGGGGTAACGAATGTTGGATAATTCTGACATTCTGGTTTTCCAATGTTATCCTGGAATCAGAAGTTCTCAACTATTCTCATGATAAACAGGTTTCAAATTTGTATTCTCCATTTTTTTAGATTCCCCAGCCAACAGTCCACAGTAAATGCCTGTGAATATTTTATTTATTGTTGTGTCTTTTTGGCATAGGAACCTCTTCTGTAACATCAGAATCGGAACATGAATCGGCATCCGCGTAAGGGTAAATTAGGCAGATGCAGCCATAACCATGAAGTGAACGTCAATGGGTGGGACTTCGAGTAAGAGAGACAAAACTACCAGAAAGGCCATGTAGTCGCCACCAAAAGAAGACAAACGGCAAGAAAAACACAGAGAGTGGCGGCTGAAGTTTCCATCAAGAAGGCAACTTTGAATTATATTTGTTTACTTTTTCTAACAGACCGAAAGGACGGCTACAGCTCTGTGTACAGTGGCAGGCTTCGCCGTAACAGGATTCAAGCATCCACTGTAAACGGTATAACGTCTCTGGTCAACTATTAGGACCAGTACGTAGCGACTGCCGAGCTCCGTGCCTCTGTTACACGGTTCACTTTTAGTCGAGGCTGCGTAGTCGAGTACATCGTGTGTCGTTCATTTTGCGTAGTCGTGGTTATCGTCCCGGCGTCGTTCTAGTTGTCGCTTCGCTGTCGATGCTATTGTCACAGTAGTTGTGGAATCGTGTGGCCTCGTGCATCGCCTGCATTTCTGACGCTTTTTCCGTTTCTCAGTCGAGTACGTTGTCTTGCACGAAACGGTCGAGGTCGAAGTCTGCAGGAGAAGGAAGGCCTCTTTGCTTTTGGCAGCAGCACTAGGAACCCACACCCAGCGGAAGCGGTCGGACACGCACACGTGCGAGGCAAGCAGCCAGTATACGTAGAGCACTGCAGAAGTAGGTAAAGACATTGATAACTTCGAGTTCAAACGCGCAATGAATTATCTACAAGAGATCAGGCGATCATTTTTTTGCCGTGCAATTTTTTTTTTTTGTTACTGTTGGCCTTCAAGTGCCTTCATCGTGAGTCCGTAATAATAAACAGCGATACAGCTGCAAGTGGCAATGGTCGATATGCAAAATAAAAATTAAAGCTAAGGGATTATAAAGAATGTGTTTCACTATGGCTATTTTCAGTTGTCAGTAATCCGAATCATTCCATTCAGTTTTCCCTGCAACTGGTTGCAATTCGATTGTCATTCCTCCTGGAGTTAATAAAAACCACTTGGAATATGATTTTGAGTTCGGTTTTGAGTATTAAATCTCCATCTGACGTCTAGAGAGGAGCGGCAAAGTATATAAAAGCTCAAAAGAACAACAAATCAAACAGTTAATGACAGTTTCACAGCCACAGCGGAAAATATTGCGACTGGTAAGTGAAAACAATTTCTTTGATTTAAACGATATCCCATGACTGTAATAAAAAAAAACAAATAATTTAGTCACTTATACAATCACACATACCTCACACTTACAATCCTTTGAAAGGATTGTCGATTCAAGCTGTTAAATGTCTTTAAAGGCTCAACCTGATTTTTAAATTTTAACGTAAATTTATAACCTAAAACGAACTTCAGGTGTGAGATACTAAATATAATCTCTAGACTGTTCTTTCTAGGTTTGAAAAATTTTTAATGACTATTAAGTGTTCAAATTTCAATAGTTTTTCCCTTAAGCAAGTCACGCTGCAACTAAGCATTTTTTTAAAGTATGGAATACGAATTGAAATATACATTTTAGAATTTTAATTACACTACTAAAAAAAATGTAACGATTTTTTCCCGCTGTGGCCAAACGTGAATTTTTCTGATAGAGTTGGGGATTAACAAATTTTAAAGGCATTTTTTTTCCGCAGGTTTCGTTTTTTTTAAGAATTTTGTAAAATCTAGCATCTTAAATTTGGCTGTATTGAACTGTGCACTTCTGAAAAGCTGACAGATAAAACTTTAAATCGTACCAAACCATTTTGTAACTGCAGCTTACCGTCTGGAAGTTATTAAGCTCTATAATTCATATTCATGTTATAACATATTCAATTCTTAGGTATTGAATTGATGATCAGTTCACCAGCAATCATTTCATTTGTCTTATTTACGTATTGACGTATAAGAATAACAGGCCATGCTGCTTAAGGATGAAGTTCGGATAAAGATTGAAAAATTCAAGAGAAAAAAGTGAAGTCTGAAATATTTGTACTGATGTTAAGAGATGGTGCAGTTGTATGCAAAGTGGTATTCATTACAAATTAATCTGGCATGAATTTACGTCAAAATCCTCATGGAACCATTTAGCTCATTTCCCTTTCTATCAATTAATCTGAAATTTAAATAATTTTAATATTTAACTAGAAATATAAACTCATTATAAACTACTTTTCCTTTTGCTAAAAACTACGCCTGATCTGCGACGCGGGTAAAAACGGTGATTCTGAATTTTAAGTGAAAAACCACTACGCCAAAGTGAAGATGGTGGACGGGTAAAGTTGTTCTAGTCAGACAGAATAATATGGTATCTATGGACCGTCTGTGCTAACCAGACGAGGAATAATTTATTATACCCGGTAAAGTATATATATTCTTGATCAGCATCAATAGCTGAGTCGATATAGCTATGTCTGTCTGTCCGTCCGTCTTCATTAGCGCCTATAGCTCAGAGTCTATAAAAGCTAGAGGAACACAATTTTGTATCCAGACTGCTGTCCTATCACACTATTTCAAGTGTATTTCAAAATTTCGACCCGCCCACTCAAAGAACGAAAATCTGTGGCATGCACAATTTTAAAAATACGAGGAATCTAAAAACGCAGAATCATAGACAATGGCGATATCTATCAGAGTGTTGAATCTGGATCAGATCAGATCAGATCATAATTAGCCACAATGAAGAAAACCATTTCGAAATGCATCGTTCCTTATCGCTCTCCCTCACTCGCGATCCCGTTTGCTGTTCCCATTCGTCTAGATGAGCGCCTAGATCTCAGAGACTACAGGAGCTTTAATACCCTTGTATTTCAAAATTTAGCCACGCCACCTTCCAACCCCACAAAGGACGAAAATCTGTCGAATCCACAGTTTTTAAGATACGAGAAAACCAAAAACGCAGAATCATGGATAATAACCGTAAGTAACAGATTGTTTAATCAGGATCAGGACGGATCATTATTATAGCCAGAAGGAAAAAATTAAATTTAAGTGGCTACGCAACGCCTGCCAAGCGCTTACTCATTCCCTCTCTCTCTCGCACACATCTAAAAAATAAAAACCTCCGAAAGTGTTCGACTTAATTTTTTTAATTTTAATATTTTTGGCAAAAATTCAATTTGTTCTTTTTGCAAACATATAATAGACTCATAGACTCCTATATGTAATGACTGAGTACCGGGTATAAAGTAGAGCTGTGGCCTTGCCGTCAAAAATTTTAATTTCGTTAAGTTCCATTTCGAATTGATTAAAGTGTCAAAGTCTTATGAGCGGATGAAGAAGCTGTCACTTAATATTACGTATGTACATTTTCGTGTGTGTTGCAATAGTGTCATGCTTTAGCTGGCAATATCTCTGTGAGTGACTCAAAAAAGCATTTCTTATCCTTTAAAAACAAAGAACGACACGACAAATTAGTTTTGATCCATCATAATGCTCAGCCCCATTCGCAAGCTGTGAGAAAGATGGAAGTGGTGACCGACGATGAATAATATACATAGATGTGCCAGTTCATACAAACGGCTTCGCAAACGAAGTCTGAGAAAGTCCAAGCGTTCAGCTCGGTGCTAGAACTGTTCGGCCCATGACGCGGCGCTATCAGAAGCCGACAAGCAACGAACCAATTGCAGTGGTGTATGTGGTGTAATACACAACAAATTTGTGATTGTGTGCATTGTCAGTTTTATGGGTGCACATGCATTCTCACTTACTTTGCGTTCGTGTAATAGTATTTAAGGGCTCTAGAACTAAATTTCCAGAGTTCGTATCAGTTTTTGGATTTTTGTTCCCTTTACCTTAGCATTTTTTGAGTCGACACTTTTTGAAGACACTTGCCTAATAGTATCAGAATAGGTGTTCTTTTGTATACGATTTAGATGATAATTTTGTTTAATATAGAACATATAAATATATTGATCAGCTCATTAGAATATATATGAGAATATATATAATATATTTCATACTCCCATTGGAATAATTGTCCATTAGAGTATTCAAGATGCAAATTGTAAATATGCAATGAATTTTGATTTAATGGTATACCATATAATATATTTATATATTTGATCACATATAAAAAAGTAATATGCGCTGAAAAAATTATTTATATCGGCTGGTGTCCCATGGGGCCACTTGATGGTGCAGTCATTGCACGTCAACGTCCAAACATATATTATCCATGATTATGGATATTAATGATGTTGATGAGTTGAGTTGTAAATTCGAACTGTTTTCTTTTCAAAACTTTTGCACTATATATGGAAAAAAATAAAACTAAGACCAGCGCTAAGAAAAGGAGGGATGTGCGGCACTTGTTCCCACGCTCATCCCTTCTAATGACACCAACTACATGCAAACAACATGTGTTAATAGATTTAGGTTCGACGTGCCCATGTATATGATTTTATGGTCGAACTCTATGTGTCCTTTTTCTCAAGTGGCCTCCTTCAAGTGAAATGTATTGTTTATGAGGTGGCCTGTTCATGTTTATGAACATATTGCGGTTCGCTAAAGATGTGATAACTGCTAGTTTGTTGGCCTCCTTCAAGTGGACTGTATTTTGTTCGGCGTTGTCTGCTGTTGGGTCCTGTTCATGCGGATGAACATATTGCCCGCGGTACGCCAGGTTTGTGACGATCGCCCCTTTCCCAGCTGATAGGTCATGTTTATTTTTATGAAACTGTGCTCAAAACTTTCACAAAGAAAAAGCTATTTTTTCATTTTACCACACAAACAGCTATTTTTCTTTTTAAAAGTTGACAACACTGATAGCAGCCAAAATGTAGAGGCAAAAAAAAAAATTAGAATGCATTCGAATAATTCGATTTCAGCCCCCTACTCAACTAATTCAATTCGTAACAACTCTTTTGAATGTGAGTTGTATGAGTTATACGTCTTCACTCTCACTCATTCGTACTCTATTGGCGCACAGTGGGACATTCTGCCATTTCAGCTTGCTAAATTAATAACTTCAGAACGAATGAAGATATCTTCATGAAACAGCAATTGAAAGATAAATCTTCCAAAATTTAGTATGCAAGATAACGTGGCGCTACATTGCTTAGAAGCTTACCTATAAAAGCCAAAGTTGAACCTTGTTGCCGGTGCATATTTTCCTATGTAATGTGCTGAATTCAAATTTTTTTGGATCGATAAAGTACTTTTATTGGTCAATTTTACTACACATCATTATTTTACATCATTTCTTTTAGCTCAATCTGATTTCACAAAGAAAAATTGTTTATTCTGGAATTTGGTTTATTATATTGTTTTCTGTAAAATATGTCTCCAATTTCAATTTAGAGGGAGAAATATCTAATAAACTTAAAATTTCTAAAGAATAAGTATTTTCCGATTTTTTTTTTGATCTCACATGTCTAATGGATGAAATATATGGATCTGAAGAGGCTGCTAACATGTTGAAAAGATTCCTGTTTTGGGTTTTTCGTGATATCATGCACGTATTCATGTACCTGTATTTCTTGTCATCCTTGTTTCTCGCTTCCTATGCTTCCTCTTACATCTCTCCAATTGGTAAGCTCTGATATTCAATTAAAATTTGACCATGTGTCAAAATTTTATGAAGCGTAGGAGTAAGCTTCTTTTTTTGTTGGCCTCCTTCAAGTGGACTGTATTTTGTTCGGCGTTGTCTGCTGTTGGGTCCTGTTCATGCGGATGAACATATTGCCCGCGGTACGCCAGGTTTGTGACGATCGCCCCTTTTCCAGCTGATAGGTCATGTTTATTTTTATGAATATATGTAATGCCCGCGGTTCTGAAATTTGGTGATTATTGCGCTGTAGTTTGGTGTCTGGTTCTGTTCATATTTTGAACAAATGACCTATAAATAGGAATTGAATGGGTCTATACAATTTTAGTATCATAGCCCAACAATCGTTCCTCGCTTTCTGATGCGAATGTAAAGAAAATAAAAATGCTTGTCGAAGAAAACACACATTACTTTATAATTCATTGGGGACTATGACACTCTTTGAAGACGCTTGCCTACAATAAAAATCAAAATAATATTTTGTATATCCTTTATATGCTAATTCTGTTTGATAACTATAAACGAATATAATGAAGGAATGTACCTTTGTAAAAATACATAATCTATGTCATAAAAGACTTTACATTAGATAAATTGTCTGTGGGTCGAGTCAATAAGCAACACTCAGTAAATACATTTTTTTCTTGCGAATTCGGCAGCTCGAAGTCGAGCCGTGGATCTAAAAATATAATGAACTTGCATGTGTGAGTACACATAGAGCTACAAGTACCCTCTAGTACCAGGTAACTAGTTCGGCACCGGTGCCGCACTAGTTCCTTTTCTCACGTTCCTGGTTCCAGATCGTTTCCCCGACAATGTATTTCAGCGAAAAATTTAACACATACATGTCCTAGGGAGGAACCACCCCTAGTCCACTATCGATCCCTCTTCGATTACCAGTACCCTAGTTGCTCGGGAGCTAGTTCCGACCTAGTCACCAGTAGAAGGCCAGCAACTAGTTCCCTTATCGATCCCCCTTCGTTTACCAATAGCTACTTCCCAACAGACTACTGGTAGTCAATCTGGAACTAGTTAAAACAAATTCTGAATTTTTGCGATGAAATAATAATATTTATTTCATATATAAATAATACAAAATCCGGGTCCGGACGGAGTTCCCGGCTGTGTACTTAGGTACTGCGCCGAGTCTCTGTGTGGACCGTTGCTTAAACTATTCAGCCTGTCCATTAACTCTTCATGTTTCCCCTCCATATGGAAGGAGTCGTTCATAATTCCTCTCCATAATAAAGGTAGTAAGTCTGACGCGAAGAACTACAGGGGTATATCAAAGTTATCCGCAATTCCTAAAGTGTTTGAGATAATTTTAACTCCGCACCTGCAGCATCTTTGCAGATCACTTATATCTCCTGCCCAACATGGATATATAAGGCGGAGATCAACAACTACGAATTTATTGGAGTTCACCTCCTTCATCATTTAATGCTTTCAAGGTAATTTACAGACGGATGTCATTTACACAGATTTCAGTAAAGCATTCGCCTCTGTAAACCACACTCTCCTAGCACAAAAACTTGACCTTTTAGGGTTTCCACCCAATCTCTTGAGATGGATTTCTAGCTACCTTTGTTCCAGGTCCCAAAGATTTCTCTTCAAAAACTCCCTATCTTCACCAGTTATGGTTACTTCGGGCGTACCACAGGACAGCCATCTAGGCCCCCTACTCTTTACACTCTTTATTAATGACCTGCCTTCGGTAGTAACATACTCTCGAGTACTTATGTATGCGGATGATGTTAAGCTGTGTGTCCAGTTCAAGGACAGCTTATCTCACTCCAGGTTGCAATCCGATCTTAATAGCTTTCAGTCATGTTTTTGTGCAAATTTGTTATACCTTAATGCTTCGAAATGTAAAGTAATGACATTTCATCGCTCCAGCGCCTTTCTGGCTCCTTACACACTAGGCGGGGGTTCTCTCGAGAGAATTACCCTAGTTGATGATCTTGGTGTTCTTTTAGATCCCAAGTTAAAGTTTTCTGAACACATTTCTACCATGGTAAATAAGGCCATGGGCGTGCTTGGGTTTATAAAGAGGTGGGCAAAGGAATTTGACGACCCCTATATAACAAAGACTCTCTATATATCGCTTGTTCGTCCGATTTTAGAATATGATTGTTGTGTATGGTGCCCTTAGTACAAAGTACACCAGGACCGTATAGAATCAGTACAGAAAAACTTTTTAATTTTCGCTCTACGCGGCCTCAACTGGGATGCAAGTCTGAGACTGCCGTCTTACTCTAGTAGATCGCTTTTAATAAACCTTCCATCTTTAGTTAACCGTAGAGAACTGCTTGGTGTGATTTTTGTGCACAACTTGTTGAGCCGCATAAACTTCACGATTCCTATTAGAATTACTAGAAATAATATACCTTTGTTCCTTCCGATTTGTAGATCGAATTATTCCTTGCATGAACCTTTTAGAGTTTTATGCTCGGATTATAATTCCCTCTACCATATCATATTGGCAACTAATTCCCTTCCTCTTCTTAAATTACTATTACTCACATACCTTTCTCGTAGTTAGTAATTGTAGTTGTGGAGTACGATAGTTTTAATGCATGATTAATTCCTTTAGTAAGATTAGTTATAATTTTCCTCGAATACTAGTCTAACATCTATCTTTCCTGCATGATCGCGATCGGTTCGGTTAACGAGTCGCGCGCTATGCGGCAGCGCCCCTCGGTCGGTTGGGTGGGAGGAGGGCTGCGTTTCGGCCTGGGATTCGCGCGTAACAGCATTCGGCTGGTGTCCAATGGGCCACTTGATGGTGCAGTCATTGCACGTCAACGTCCAAACAAAATGTATTGTGTACCTGTAAATAGAATCATTAAAATAAAAGATAAGAAAAAAAGTCATATGTGTAATTTGGTTCAGAAATACTTACATAAACTCGTTTATGGAGTTTCATTTTGTTCATTTAATTCCTTTAGCTGTTCCACCGTTTTTGTTGGGAAATATTTTTACCACTCCATTTAATTGATCTTAAAAGAACAACGTTGTTTATTAGTTTGATAATAAAAACGAGGGGGAACGTTATGAGCCGCGTCTGCGCCGCGGCTCTACTTTATACCCGGTACTCAGTCAGTATATATGTATGTGAGCTTGTTGTAATTTATTACATGTTCGCAAAAGGAAAAAATTAAATTTTAGCCAAAAAAAAACAATTTAAGTCGAACCTTTTCGGAGATTTTGATCTATTAGATGTTTCCATATTTGTTTACATACGTTTTTTACATCTGTCTTTTCTACATGTTTTTATCTACTTCCTACATATACATACACGGCTGTGTGCGAGAGAGAGAGGGAATCAGTCTGCGCTTGGGAGGCCACTGAAATTTCATTTGTTCCTTCTGACTATATTTATGATCCGATCTGATCCAAATTCAATACTCTGATAGATATAGTAATTTTCTATGATTCTGCGTTTTTGGTTTTCCCGTGTCTTCAAAATTGTAGATTTTCATCTTTTGTGGGGGCGGAAGGGGGCGTGGCCAAATTTTAAAACAAACTCGTCTCGGTTTGATATCACAGGAGCTTGGATAGAGAGTTTGGTGGTTCTAGCTCTTATAGTCTCTGAGAACTAGGCGTCAAAAAATTCGATCAGGCATAGCGCCTACCCCTGTGTGTGAGAGAGAGCGAGAGGGAACGATGCATTTCGAAATGGTTTTCTTCATTGTAGTTATATTTATCATCTGATCTGATCCAGATTCAACAATCTGATAGATATTGTCATTCTCTACGATTCTGCGTTTTTAGTTTTCTCGTATCTTTAAAATTGTGCATGCCACAGATTTTCGTCCTTGGAGTGGGCGGAAGGGGGCGGGGCGAAATTTTGAAATACACTTGTAACAGTGCGATAGGACAGGAGTCTGGATACAAAATAGTGTTCCTCTAGCTTTTATGGTCTTTGAGCTATAGGCGTTAATGAAGACGGACGGACGGACAGACGGACAGACGGACGGACAGACAGACATAGCTATATCGACTCGGCTATTGATGCTGATCAAGAATATATATACTTTATGGGGTCGGAAGCGCTTCCTTCTGGGTGTTACACACATTAATTTTTTGCACAAATCTAATATACCCCTTTACTCTTCGAGTACCGGGTATAACGAGGAGTAACGTTGTGAGCCGCGGCGGTAGACGCTACTTTATACCCGGTACGCAGTCAGTATATATGTATGTGAGCTTGTTGTAATTTATTACATGTTCGCAAAAGGGACAAATTTAATTTCAGCCAAAAAAGAAAAAAGAAATTAAGTCGAGATTTCGGAGATTTTTATCTATTCGATGTTTCCATATTTGTTTACATACATTTTTAACATCTGCCTTTTCTACATGTCTTTATCTACTTCCTACATATACATACACGGCTGTGTGCGAGAGAGAGAGGGAATGAGTCTGCGCTTGGAAGGCCACTGAAATTTCATTTGTTCCTTCTGGCTATACTAATGATCCGATCTGATCCAGATTCAACATTCTGATATATATGGTCATTCTCTATGATTCTGCGTTTTTGGTTTAATCGTATCTTAAAAATTGTGGATTTTCGTCCTTTGTGGGGGCGGAAGGGAGGGGGCGTGGCAAAATTTTGAAACAAACTCGTCTCGGTTTGATATCACAGGAGCTTAGATAGAAAGTTTGGTTGATCTAGCTCTTATAGTCTCTGAGATCTAGGCGTCAAGGGGAGCGAGAAGGAACGATGCATTTCGAAATGGTTTCTTTCATTGTGGCTATAATTATGATCCGATCTGATCCAGATTCAATACTCTGATAGATATTGTAATTCTCTACGATTCAGCGTTTTTAGTTTTCTCGTACTTTTAAAATTGTGCATGCCACAGATTTTCGTCCTTG